>VWZN01005629.1:186225-197202 GCA_013396955.1 Regulus satrapa | reverse complement strand
ATATGTATAATTTTTTTTTTCCCTGGTGGAAAAAGCTGATTATGAAGTCATGAAACAGTTGGAGTGATTTTGTGTGATCCCATTTGAGACTAATGGGTAATTCTTTATGATCACAACTGAGATTACTGGGCAAAGGAATTGATTAAAGATAGGGGTTTTTTTGTTGTTATTTGCTGAGTTGTCAGGAGGTGTTGAGTCATGCTGTGAGAAGTTCAAGTGCTGAATCTTCTGCTGTCATATACAGAAATGTCACGTTATATTACACAGCATGCTGATCTAAGTTAAAAAAAATCTTTGTACCTCATACAGTAGTTTGGTAAACAAAACCTATGAACTTCGTAAATCTGGTTCCCCATCCAACTGCACCTTATTTTTCATGCCTGATAGGCTCATATTTTTTCAATGCACAAGTCACAATATTTTTCTTTTCCAGATGAACAAACTGATTTAAATACTGTAAGGATATTACTGTTGACAGCCAAGCTGCATTAGGTCTTCCTTTTGGTGCAAAGTGTTTATCAAACTCCTTCTGATAACAAATTTCATCTGTTGCATCTTTTCCTTGTTTAACCAGGGTAAAACAGTCCAGCAAACCTTTGCCTCTCAACTCGTTCCAAAATACTTTTTGTAATTGCATTGTGAACTTACTGAGAAGACAGAAAGATTATATGATAGCCAGAATCAGCTTACAGACTCAAGGGAGCTTATGGAGATGGAATGAGTTCAACATGAAGAGGAAGGAATGAATTTTTGTGCTGAGTTTTAATTTTAACCAGTTTAGCTGTTTTGCACTGAAGCAAAAATCCCATACAAGTGGATTTTGGCTGGGATATAGCTGCAGTCCCAAACACTTGGGAGAGAAAAGGAGAGTCACTCCAAGGGATAAAACTGAAAAAAGAGCAACCTGACTACTTCCCCTCCAAAACCCAGCATGAATGAGACCAAGGACGGATGAGGACAAGGCCATCAAAATTCTCCTTACAAACTCTTCCTGGAGGGTTCCAGAAGGAAGAGGCAGTGAGACCACTATGAACTTGTTGTTCTTTAGTTTTGTGATTAATAGGCTAGGCTCCCCACACCTTTCAGAGAACTTTGCTGGCATTATCTCCACACTCAGTGGGGGCAGAGAGCAATCAATTCATGTGGTATTCTCTCAGCACTGCAAGCACCATCTCATGTTCTGTTAAAAGCAAGACCACACCAAGCAAGAAGTGGCCTCACATTTATGAGTAGGATAGTTAGAGGTTGTTCTTCAGGAGCCTGCATTTAGTAGCTCTTTTTCAGGCTCATTGAGGTCAGATTTGAAAGATTTTTGCAGACAATATGAGAAATAAAGGCCTACTCAGGTCAAAATAAAGAAGAAATTCCTACCTTCTAAAATCTTCCCCCAAAAAAGAGGTTTCCTCCAATTATAGCTGTAAAAGTGTCTTCTAGATCTCCGTTCCAAATTTCTATTTTTGCTAATCATTTAGGTGTTTAGTTAAAACAAAACAAAGAGACTTCTTTTTCTCTTCATTTTTATTGACCTAATTCACCTCAGGAAGGATAATACTATTTCATTCCACAATGCAATGTCATTAAAGTATAATTTGGGACAGCCTATCACACCCTTATGTGTTTTCCCATCTATCTCTTTAGAAATACACAATGCAATGTTAGTTATGATATTTACCTAAAGACTTCTATTGCATCTGTGTTGAAGTAAATATTTGGGAAGTTCTTTTATACAGTATTTACACATAAATATTTCTGTAAATATTTTAAAAGCTGCCCAAAATGGGAAGGAGTTTTGAAAGGGTTGTAGCTGCAGGTAAAGGTTTTGCTTTGTTCAGCTTCCCAATGCCCTTTTTACTAACCAGCCTGCAGCTTCTAACACGCTGCTGACAGCCACCTTTCAGATTTCTCTACATCTTGTAAAGACAATTACTGAATTTACCCAATGAGCCAGACTAGGAACATCCTAATAGGTGTGTGAAAGGCTAACAAGCTGGAAGCCTTTGAGGTGGTGTCAGTGTCTCACATCCCTTGATGTCAGCGAGTTGATAAAATTGTTACTAGTTCAAGAAGGCACGCACCTATGGTTTCTCCTTTCAGTCATTCCCTTCAACCAAGGCTAGATAGTTAAGGTTTTGTATCTCAGATGTGGTAAGTGGGCAGAAATGCCAGAATTCACTCCTCAGGAATCTCACAAACAAGGGAGTTTGTGTTAAAAGGAGGACTGAGCTGTTAACAGGGGGAGAAACTGTCTCATTTCCAACTCACATATTTATCATTATTATTTTTAATAAAGAGAATGCCATCTTTAGCCCTCTTTCTGCCCATAATCTGAGCAGGATGTTGCTGAAAAGATAAGGCTTCTATAAAGATTATTCATTTTTGGCACCACCGAGCACGATTGTGCTGTTACTCTGTCACATATGGTCTGACAAAGTTTAGCTGTGAGCAGAGATACCCCGCTCCTTGTTCAGCCCATGAAACTGCTCGAGCGTGGGGAAAAAGTTCAGGATTTAACTTCTCAGAGCTGATAGCCTCCGAGCACTGAGTGGAGTCAGCCATTCTCAAATCCCACCAAAATGAACCATACTTAGGCTGAATGGGATGATTTCAGCTACAGGTAGCTCTGGGTGTGAGCCCCAACAGCAGAACTCACCCAGGGCCCCCCATTAGTAATTATTACACCAGTAATAATGAACTCGCCAACTTCTATGTTCATAAAATCTCATGTTTACCCATTATCACAAAGGAAATATTGCAGTAATGAATATCACCAGCCCTACAAGCCATTAAGAGTTCAGGAAAACACAGCACTATAGTGCAGTAATCTAGGACAGCACGTAGAGATTAAACAGTTGAGTCTAAAAGTATCATTTGCATAGAGGCTGCTGACTGAAATGGAGTGTAAACAAAGATACCAATCCTGGTATCTGTATAGAAAACCACTTGCACTGTGTAAAGGCCTGGGTTCAGACAGATGCAGAGCAAAGAGTGCCACCTACAGAACTGCTGGAAACAATCACTTCAATGTATTAGGTCCCCTTTCCATTTGCAGACCATCTATGATGATGTTTAGTTAGCAGGTCTGGTGAAATTAAGTCCAAGCTGCAGTGCTCTCCAAGCCAATAAATTAACCGAAAAGAGAAGCAACATAAGAGCAATACTGTTAAACAAAAGAGATGTTTGAAAAATTTGCTAATACTGCAGCTATGAGAAATCATCTTGCTAGCTCAGAACAAGCCTGTTCTGTATACTGCCCACGTGTTTGACATCCTAATACAGCTCATTTAATATTTGCACAGAATCCATATCATATGCAAGAAAACCTCAGAAATGCTACTGCTGCCATTTTACTTTCATGAGGGTGCCCTCAATAAAAAGAAGCACAGAAGTTAAAATCTGTGCATTTCTTCCTACTTTGCCTCCATCAGTCGAAGTCCAGGGACGTGCTGCTTGCTAGGGTTAATGGGATGGCAGCTTTTTTGGTAACCAGGGGCTAGTTGGCAGCTCAGAAACAGATGGCAGGTTAAATAGTCTCAGCTGGAAGGAATTTTTGCTTTGGCCTTTTCCACCTCCCTTTAGACTAACGCGTGACCATATTGTGACAGGAAGATTTTAGGTGGTAGTCAAAAAATACAACAGACATTCCTTATCCACATGCAAATTATTTCCCTATCCAACCTATAAACTGCTCTCATGCATTTAATGATGACTATACAGTTGACTATAATAATATGGCTGGACTGTGAACTCCCATTTCTAATAAGAAATATGCTTGTTCTGGGAATGCTAATACTCAGGTATTGGGTCTACAATAAAAAATTAAAGGAGGCTGCTGTGGAAATAGGGACAATAAGAACTTTTTTTTTTCCTTTTGCACCTGATATTTGTAAAAGGTTTTAAAACCGTTGTGGTTTGTGTGTCAGATGGCTTGCATATCCTGCAAAATCAGACTATTTGGGGCTGAACCTGGTCAGTCTGCTCAGCTCCTGTGTGTCTGCCAATGTTTGAGCCAATAACATATTGCAAGAGCCAGTGCAGTAATTACACAATCTGATCACTGCATGCTACCAAAATAAACCCATAGTTAATGATGGCAGTGCTACCATCATTTAGCAGGTTGAAGAAGTGTGCCATATTTAATGCTTCCTCATGAGATTGCCCTCCTAAATCTGAAAGAGCTTTAAGACACATAGAAATGGGCAGCTTCTCCTTTTTGCTTTTTTCCAACCCCTCCTGGTCACATTGGGCCTCTCTGCTCTATCCCTCAAATAAACAGAAAAGCTGCTTTCACAGCTCATCTCCAGATACGAAATTACTTTCACGGTGGTTGAGTGCTCTCTGCTATCCAAATTTCTCACAAAAAAACATTGCTTTCATTTTCTTGTGCTACTGAGCTGAACAAAGATAAAAGAAGTCAAATAAAGATTATTGATTTATTGTTATCATTTCTCATCCCTTCTCCTCCTTAGGAGCATCATTGTGTATTTTATACCAACATATGCAGCAGCAGCAGCAATGTCACAAACGAGTCAGCTTTGTGACTCTTTGCAAGCTTGAGTTATCAGCAGCCACCTGTGCCATACGCTGTAGTGAGGAATTAGTGATTTGGAAAATTATCCAATCCATACTATCAAATCAAGGGAAAGATCTCTTGTTTGCAATTACTCCCTTAGAGCTTGCTGCTGCTTCTTCCTGCATTTGATAAAATTCAGGTAGTGGAACTACAGCACTGGACCTTTACAGTGACAGTTCGCCAGACTTTATAAGTATATTCTCAATACCACAAAAGATGATAGAATTATTACTAGAAGGTTATTATATTGATTTTTTTCCCCCTCAGGTTGAAGGTAGGTTGTATAACTGGGAAGTTACAGTTAAATTCCCATTCCTACCATTCATACAGCCCAAAAGCAAGGAAAGTTTGAAATTCAATGTAGGAGAAGCTAACACCCTCTGCCATGGTAATAACTACAAAATAGCAGCTTTCTCACATCTCCTGTGGATGCATCATGAGGCAACTTCTCCAGAACAAGAATGGGAGCAGACAAGGCCTTACAGATACCTTTTAAAATTAGCTATTCACATGGATCCATTAAATATTGCTACAAAGGGCAGTAAAATTAGGCCCTGTCCCCAGCTCAAATTTATTTTTTTTTTTTTTTTTTTTTTAGACACAGAAACTTGAAAAAGCCCCTGTCATAACTTATGGGTCAGCTTCTAAAATCTGTGCAATTAAGAAATAAACCCCAACCAAATAAAAAAATGCCAAAAAATTATCACAAACTAACAAGACTTTGAGAGAATACCAATCAGTAAAAGGCACCAGCCGTACTTCATGAGTGCAGAATACCTATCAACATCTTGGAAACAACTGGATCCACTTGTTTTCAGAACAACAGAGTTTACATCACTGTAACTAAGTACACAGCTTATCCTGCAGGATGTTTTTTTTATGACAGATTGGGAATAGAAACAGGCCAACACAGTTCCCTGGTTAGGACAGACACCTCAGGCTGTGGTAAAACATGACCTTTATAGATACTAGCAAAAAAACATTTAAGAAATAGATATAACATCATGACCTTTTTAGATACATAGCATAAAACATCCAAGGGAAAGTCCTGCCCCTCTTCCCTTCAGCCACCGAAGCCACGGACACAGCAGGAGCTGCCCAAGGCCAGTGCTGGCACCGGGAGCTGCGGGTTTTACCGAATCCAGAGATGACAGCAGTGGTGGCACTGATTACACTGAACTTTGCCACCTACGTGCCTGTTATTTTGGTTCTCCCTACAGTTGCTGGAGGGCAGGCAGGCAGCTCCAGAAGTGGGGTTTAAAATAAATGTCTCATGCAGATACAGGAATTCTAAAACATACTTTATGAATTCTTCTTTGAGGACACTCCCATTGCTTTGACTACAAAGGGACTACTAACTGCTAATGAGAGTTCACTTCAATGAGTGGAACCTCATGGGATGGATGGCACTTATACACCCTCTGGTGTGACAAGGAACTGGTTCTGTGGCTCCAGCACACAGAAAATATCACATTTTAGGGGAATTAGTGCAGGATACAGGATTTCCTCTATCAAACAGAAGCCAAAGCTTAACACTATTGCTCTGCACTTCACTTTCACTTCCTAGTGGAAAATAGTCTTCTAAAACTGCAATTATTTCTCTGACAGAGTTGTTTCTTGGGTTTGTTTTTTTTTTCCCAACATGAAAATAAATCAACACAAAGAGCAAAGAGTTGATTTCCTTAAGACTGAGTAGTTGAAGATGTAGCACTGCTAATGACACTGTTTTGTTGCTCCTGTGGTACTACCACAGACATTCCAGATCATCCCATTCCAGATACAGTCTGCAGGGTATTTTTAGCAAAACAACTCCATGTTAGTGAACTTCCAAAGGAGAAATTTGGGAGGAATGACAGCCCAAAGGCTAATCAGAACTGCAAAACCAGAAATTAAAAAAAATCTCCAGGAAGGAACAAAGTAGATTGAAGAAATCAGGAAGAAAACAATAGTTTTGTAATGGCAAGGTTCAAGATGCCAGTTAAGTTAGATGGAAGTTAATTAAACTCTGGAACAAAAGTGTAGAACCTCAATGGAAGTCAAGAGCTACAGCAACACTCTAAAAAAGGAAAATCTGAGAGTCTAAAACTATCTTACATGGATAGCCAAATAAGAGATACTCAGAGGACACTGGAATGAGGAGAATGAGAACAATTTGCTGAAGACTATCACAGGTTAATGAAGCAGTTAAGGAAGAGAAAGGTCCATCTGAGAAGGCAAATGATCCTTTGCCTCAGTGAAACAGGAGACCCTTGCTCCTTTCCACTAATTAAGAATAAATTCTATCAAAAGAGAGGTGCCAGGAATGCTGGAACAAATACCAAGCTTCTGAAAAAGCATCTAAAAGTCATCTGAAGTGTATAAAATACACTCTCTGTGCTTCTCTGATGTGTGCAGCACAGTGCAGCTGTATTTAAAATCAGCACAGAGATGAAGAATCACTCTGGGGGATTACTGACCAGTGAATGTAAATGGCAGCTCAAATCAGAAAAACAAAACTCTTGGAAAGTGATGATGATAATAAAGGGGCTAATCAGTGCTGGCTTTCTGAAGAAACACCATAGCTTTTCTCAGCACTGTATCTCTATGAGGTATTTTCTAGAAAACCATTGTTTTCTATGCCCCAAATTGCCCCCAAACCACCGTTTCCACTCCCCTCACACATATTGTAATGTCCTTACCAACAATTGTGCCACTGTAATTGTTGGAGAACCCCAATTAGATTACAAGTACAATAAATTTCCTTAAAAAACATATTTATATTCAATAACAAGGACTGCATAGCCCAGCTCCCATCAGGTTTACTATGGAGGGGCACAACAACACCTTCAGTTTTAGTTTAGTGCCAAAGAAAACATGTCTTAGAGTTACAAGCTTAGAAACTTTGTGATATGTTGATAACATAATAAAGAAAGAAAAACCTTTTGACAAACCTTCTTTGGATTGCCAGAGTTATTTTTCAAGGTCTGTCACAGTAGATGAGCATAGGTAAGAAACCAGAATGTAAAGAGAAAAACGCTGGCCCAGAGAACAAATGACCAGAGGAGAAAAAAACCCAGAAGATATGATTAAATGGTGCATTTTTATCATGGTGAAAGGCTAATGACAGGCCATCCTGTGGTTACTTTCTAGGTCACTGGCTATTTAATAGATTCATTAATAACCTAGGAAGGGATGGTGTGTATGTAGGCAGAAAAACAGGTACAATGTAATTTTTCAGGTTCTCAGGACAGAGAGGACTGAGAAGACTGAAGTTCAGAGTTTTGCCAGAAAACAGGTTTGCCTTTTTTTGAAAACTCTGTCTTAAGTTAACACCAGCTAATACAGTATTAAAACCTCAGACATGCTCCATATAGAGTACAGCAGCTTTATAATCACTTTTTTCTTTATGAGTTAGATGTTACTTTTATTTTACCAGATAAATCCACAAGTTACACATATTTTTTAAAATTTTCTGATCTCATTTTTGTCTTTTAGAAAATCTCCCAGAAAATAATGTGGTGCTTAGCAGTAAGACTAACAAAATATCAAGAAACTCCAGAAATCAAGCTTAATCCAATAATGTAAATTCATCAATGCTGAGCTTAGACTTATTTTTTACATACCAGTACTCCTCATCTGGCCTAACCGTCTCTCAATGGAAGGGAAAGAAAAGAATATATTTTTAAAATTGATTTTTATTCTTTCAAAAAATTAAGTAAAAATCAATAATCCTATTTTAATTAAATTGAACACAAAAATGAAACTTTTATGCCTAATATCACCTAGAATTTGATTTTTAAAGAAATATTCACACAAAACTATTTTTACAATATAAGACTTGAGAGATTCACCATCATTCTCTTTTGTGCAAATGCACAGGTAATAAAGTATACTTAATTTCTTTGTCCCTCACAGCCCTAAGAAGAGAAAAATTGTCAAGGTCTTGAAATCCGCACAGCAGCCGTACCCTGTATACAAGTGTGGAATCATAAGACTGTTTCTTAAGGTCAGTGCAGCTTATGGTAATGAATATGGAAAGGTTACTATTGTTGTCTTTTGTTGATTTCTCCTCAAAAAATGCAAAGAACAAAAAGGTCACTAAGCAATGTTTCTAAGCTACTTTGGAATTTACTAATCTATCGCTGAAGAAAATAAAAAAAAAAAGGGGTTAATAAAATATACTCTAGACACAGAAAAGCAGATTAGAAGTGGCATTTAACTGTGAAACTGTCTTTAGACAGAGAAAAAATAACCCCAAAATCAGAAAGGAAAGCTACTTTCAGACTTTGATCACTAAATAAATATTTACAAACTGAATAAAGCTTTTTAAATACAAGGCTGGAGCACCATAAGACGTCATTGAGGAATACATCTGTGACAGCAGAGCTGACATCTATCACTGTAATGAGTGCTAGATGTAACAGTTCTATGAAAACTGTACTTGTCCAGACCACTGACAGAAATTACTGTGCTTGAGTTTTGCAGCCAAGCCTATACTGGAAGTGATTGAAAAAGCAAACAGGGTGATCGTGCAATGGTGAGAAGAGACCCCAGCATGGTGTACTGAATTACCAAATTGTGAGACATCCAGCAGGGACACAAACCAGCACTTCTGAGTTTGGATAGCGAATTTTTTGAATCAGGGGAGCTTAGAGATGAGAGGAGAAACCCTTTCAAAGGCAGTCTGGATTGGCAAAGGGATAAAGGAACCAGGACCCTGCAAAACGAGTCCAAAGGCACTGCTCAGTCTTGGGTCTAGGCTGGAGAAACTTAGATGTAACATAAATTAAAAAAAAAAAAATCTCTGTTCTCTGACATTCTTTGATTCTAAACAAATATAAATGGCTTTCAAGTCATTATTTGGTTGCAAGCAGTGTCTCCAAGAGGAGGGTTTGCAAGTCAGATCCACTGTGGAAACCATTGGTGATTACTAGGAGCTGTAAGGTCAGGAGATAACCTGAGAGAGGGACAAATTTATAATTTGAGCTCAATACACGGTGCTAGGGATAGCAAACCAGAAATGCACTCTGAGAGGTACATCTGAAACAGCATGAATAAAAGGTGTTTTTCTGCTAAGAAAAATCAGTAAGAAATTAATGGTGTTTCTATATGGATATTCCAATATATCTGTCAACAGGGACACACGTCATGTCATAGATTCTGAATTATTGCATATGTTTGTATTTCTGTGTTTTTTTCATGTTGTGTGGCCCTTTAGCTTGGCAGTAACTTGTCTACAGTGTTTGTGCAGTGTGATGAGAGAGTGGAAGAAGCAGCACAGTCTTGACATTTTGGCATTACTCTTCATCTATCTTACCTTTTGTGGAGGTTACTATATTATTTAAAATGCCAAATGCTCAGAACAATATAGATAAGCCAAATTCTATGAATTTTAATGGGAATATTTTATTCTTTAAATTCAAAATAGGCTTCTTGTTTGAGAGGAGGATCAGCTTTGAAGATAACTGTGCAAACAGTGCATTCGTCACATTGAGCTGTTTGGTAGAGTAAGTTTTGAATGAACAAGAACAGGTAAGAAGCATTTTCATGAAACAGCCATTACACTGATAGGGGATAGGTTAATCTATTTCAGAAATTTTGAAGTCACAAAGCAATGGGTGTTTCCTATGTAATAGATGGAACTGCTGGACTTCTGTGATCATTTGTTCCTACTTCTGTAAAAATAGAGATTACGGAATTAAGGGACATAATTATGCACATTGCAGAGTAAAGAAGTACAACTAATTTATCAGTTTTCTGTTACAGAGAATGACATTTATAACAAAAGGAAATTCAAAGAGAGTTTTAAAATGGTAGGGCCATTTTCTCATGATGAGCATATTCTTTTGCGTGGGTACATATATGATAGGCAAAGGTTTGAGTCTGAATTTGCTACTCAAGTCAATTTTACGTTAAAACCACACATGATATCATGTCCAGAGAGAATGCAGGGAGAAAAGAATTTCAGATTGCATTTGAATTTTCATTTCAGTATATATGTCAAATGCTTTGCCTTCTTTAAATAACAGTCAAGAAAACATGAAGATTTTCTTTTTATTTTAAGAGATTCTGTAAAACAAGGAAGATGTGGGTGGAACTATTTGGAAATTAGTACTTTTTGAAATTCTCTACTGCAGTCAATTCAGGACTGATGTCCTGAAAAGATGGTTTAACTGCTCTAAAGTTAAATACAAAATAAGAACGAAATTTTGGAGAAAATTATCCCTGCACAACATTAAACAGTATCCCAAAATAAAAGGGAATTATTTATTTAATAATTCAAAAGGCATTGTTTTTGGCAAAATAATGTAATGATTAGCTTACTCAGCCTTGCACAGAAAGGCAGAACAGCCAAGCATTAGCTGGACAAAACCAGTAAAGCACTGCATAACTGATGATGGTAATGACTCAGCGGTGATTCACTACCA
>VWZN01005629.1:173138-186191 GCA_013396955.1 Regulus satrapa | reverse complement strand
AATGACTCAGCAGTGATTCACTACCACAGTGGCTATCAAGGCAGCAAGGAAGGAACAAACTACTCAGTACTTCTGAATGTCTTAATGTCTTTTCACTCAATATGGGGAAAAATTTTTTTTTTTAAAAAAAAGGTTATTTTGTCTTTTCTGTTTAAAAAAACCCCACAGTGTATAAAATATAGAAAAATACCTAATCCTCTTTTACAGTTTGTTTTTTTTTTGGTTGGGGATTTTTGTTTGGTTTTATTTTTTGGGGTGGGGGTTGGGTTTTTTTGTCTTTATAGATAAACTGGATTGAAAGCTTATATAGAAAGGTTTAACTAATGAGTTTTCTAGAAATAACTATCACTAGCCAAAANAACATTAAACAGTATCCCAAAATAAAAGGGAATTATTTATTTAATAATTCAAAAGGCATTGTTTTTGGCAAAATAATGTAATGATTAGCTTACTCAGTCTTGCACAGAAAGGCAGAACAGCCAAGCATTAGCTGGACAAAACCAGTAAAGCACTGCATAACTGATGATGGTAATGACTCAGCAGTGATTCACTACCACAGTGGCTATCAAGGCAGCAAGGAAGGAACAAACTACTCAGTACTTCTGAATGTCTTAATGTCTTTTCACTCAATATGGGGAAAAAAAAAAATTTAAAAAAAAGGTTATTTTTTTGTCTTTTCTGTTAAGAAAAACCCCACAGTGTATAAAAAATAGAAAAATACCTAATCCTCTTTTACAGTTTGTTTTTTTTTTGGTTGGGGATTTTTGTTTGGTTTTATTTTTTGGGGTGGGGGTTGGGTTTTTTTGTCTTTATAGATAAACTGGATTGAAAGCTTATATAGAAAGGTTTAACTAATGAGTTTTCTAGAAATAACTATCACTAGCCAAAATGAATAATAAATCAAATAGAAGACTCAGTTTCAATTATAAGGAACATAAACAAAAGAAGCAATTTCCAGAACAGATATTTGGGTAGACTAGAAACAGATTCTTTTCTTTCCCTTCCCAGTTATCATATAATTCTATAAAAACCTGAACTACTGGAAGAGTGAAATCAGTTGTGTCAACAAGTACATGCTCAAGAATAAGAATATATGACAAATTTGGCACAAATTCTTTCACAGAAATGTTTCTTTATTTTCTACATCAGATATTAAAAAAGGAAAGAAAGGACTCTGAATTTTGAAAGAGGACACTTTTTTTTCTCATCAGCCTGAAAACTGAAAATGCTTGGAATGTTTTGTAAAAGTGGTCTTAATAAAATATTTTATATCAAACAAGTTAACAGTGTTTTCATTCTGATCAACTTATTTATCTCCTATAAAAACCCAAGACTGAAACGCCAATAATTTTTCAGTGCATCTTGATGCAGGTATCCTTATTTTTAAAAAAAAAAAATTTAACTGTGGTCTGTTCAATTAACATCAACAGAAATATTTCCAGCAATAGAGACATGGTACACACATATTTTAGAATCAGATATGTAGGAAAGATTTTTTACTGAACCATAATATACACTTCTGCAAACTGTAAAAAGCCCTAGTACTCACATATATCCTTTTCTCATTCAGGGGACAAAACTCAGCTTTCCATTTCTGCTCCCTTATCTCTTTTAAAGTGCAAATACATTTCCTGTAATCATGCTTTTCAAGCAGAAAACAGCCAACGGATTGTTTTTTAAAAAAGGAGCTTTTTCAGAGCCAACCCTAACCAAAAGAAATGGGACAATTTAGAACTTTGTCCTTCTGCACTGAAAATTTTCAATTGACTTCACTTGCATTGGGATTGGGGCTCTAAAGCAGATGTAGAAATTAGCTTTGAACAGCTTACTAAGTAAGTAGCCCTAACTGCACTCCTTACTGAGACACAAAGCTGATCATTAATAACTTGGTAATTTAGGGGAAAAAATCAGGGTTCTCAAGCACCTTTCAGAAGCAGACTGGAGGACTGCATTCAAGGAATAATGACAGAACTGAAAGAATAAAATTGCAACCGTCTTTCTTCCACTTAAAAAAAAAAAGAATAAAAAAAAAAGAAAATCAATTTCTGGATGAGACCAGGGTTTTGGATACTTTTCACAAATTAGAACAGAAAGTATTGTCATTATTTTTTTAAACATAGATGAAGATAAATGCCTTAACTGGTATTTAGAAATAGAACAGAAGCATATGATGGTGATTTGAAGATTTTTGGATTTGTGAACGTAAGTCAGCTCTTGCAAAGAAATTCAGCAAAACTTCAAAGAGATAAAAAAAACCCCAAGCCAGTCTAGCCTTTACTTTATGCATTTTTCTATCTTATCAAGAAAAGAATCAAACTCCTTCATGAAAATACCTGTTTTGTTCCAATAACATATAGCAGCTTCCTGAAGCCCTTGCACAAACAAACAGCTCAGAATTGCCTCCACAGCTAACTTAGCTCATGGCTCTGCTCAACTGGAGCGGCTGCAGCCAATGGCTTAAATCAAATTCATAAAATGCAGGGACTGGTATTTTCAAAAGAAAATAACAGCTAATATAGATGAAAATAAAAGAAGGGTTGATATTAATCTTCAAGTTATTTAATTTTAAAGATCAAAGCTTGAAATGGGAAGAGGGTCAAGCCTCGAAATGGGGCATTCTGAGGACAAGGAAATCTGATATCACACTCAACAACCAAATTTTGGCAAAGATGAATAGGAGGGGAGCGACAGGAGGAAAGGAAAACTCCTTTCTGAAAACGTTTATAAAGAAATTCTCTGCACTAACGCAGTTTGAAGAACTGACATAAACAATTAAAGCTCAGGTAAAGAAACACCTGCTATCCTAGCATGAAGAGCAGTTTCATCCCAAGAAGGTGGTGGGATGAGGTGCACCCATGGGAGAGGTGCAGCAGGAGCCTGGTGTGTGCAGGACCAGAGGTTTAGGCTGATGCTGCTTGGTGAGATTTACAGATGTCAAGACCTCACCACTAGGAAGGTTTGTGGATCTGTGGTGTTTCCACTGTCCTAAGCTCTGAAAGCAATAAAAAAAGGACAGAGGAGATCACTATAACAGAGATGTAGCCTCAGTATGCCAATTATATTATTTTTTCATTAAGAACCAGGATCAAATCTTTGGAATCAATGATTTTAAAGTGAGGAAATCAAACTTTAAACATCCTGATAGGCAACATAATTCAGATAGATCCCTCACTTAATAGCAGTTACCTTTGGGTCTCTTCTATAATTTTTCCTCTGCTTCAAGATCTTTCATTCTTTTTGGTGGTCTTCACCATTCACACTCACTGAATGTATGTGGATGTAGATACCTTAATCAATTCTGAATTTTTGATATTTCTTGCCTGTTTTCCATTGACTATGCCCTTTCCTTTTCATTTGTGTCCTAAATCCTCAGATGTTGCTGTGTTGGATCTCTTTACCTTTGGAGCCTCTATCTGCCCCTTGGGAAGTCTGGGATCAGCCTGTAGACCACTCACAGGGAAGGAGGACAAGCATGGCGATAGATTGATCTCTTCCTGCCTGGGCAAAAAGCAAAAACCTTAAGGGCCTCAGTAGCCCAGCATGGCAACCAGCCCATCTCCTGTACCTCCAGCTCTCCCACAAGCTCCGTGCCGTGCCTCCCCCACATCCAGGAGGCAGGAGATGCTCAGCCTTGATAATGCTCCTCTGGCACCCTCCCATTTACCCCAAAGCTAAGGATTTTTCACTAGGTTAATACGTAAGCCCTAAAGGTTGAAATTCTACCTGGTGGAGGTTGACATGAACAACCTGCACAAGGCCGAGGCGTCATTTGTTTGTAGGATTTGAAAACAAGCCCATAATCCTTCTCTGTATGACAGCTCCTGTGTTAATTGGCTATCGTATGACACCCATGCATGCAGTGCTGGTAATTAAGGCAGGGTAAACACCCCCAGATTTTAAAAAAGATTGTTTGGCTAATTAGGATACAAATTGTTTTTGCATGCTCCTAGAAATTGCTCCAATAAGTTTGTGCACTATTATTACAAAATTAAAAACTGTCAGCAAAGCTGCTATAATTAATGTCTCTGACTTAAAGGCATAACTCTTGAATGTTGAGAATTACCTTTTCTAATAGCAAAAGGGAAAAAAAATTGCTTAGGTTTAAAAGACTGAGTTTAAATCTGTTTGTTTATCAGAAAGATGAATATCACATTTCCCCCTATTCTCCCAAGGTAACATATCCTATTAAATTTATTTTTTCCTAACTTTTTTTTTAGAATCACTGCTATTTTGAAGTAACCCATTATTAGAGGCAGAAAAATGACAAATTCCCTCAGCTCAGCAATGCAAGAATTTCCAGCTTAAAGACCTCACCCTAAAAACTTTACATCCTGTATCTGACACGTGGTATCTGCTACCAAAGCTATGTATCTAAGCACTGCAAATTGTCATTTTTGGGGCATTGCATAGCAGGGAACAACAATAACGAAGGGGAAAAAAATCCCCAACCCACCTGACAACAGCATAAGCTACAATAATAGAGTTTAGGATGTAATCATTTAGCTGCTGTCTCTGACCACAGTGGTAGAATACTACTTTCCAGCTGAGTTTAGGCTCTGAAGGTCATTAGAGATGTGTACCAATAAACATACACTCCGCTATCAGATTAGCAGACAAAACAGTTTCCATGGCAACCCTTGGACCAGAGAGCTTGCCTGCATTCAGCATTCATTTAAAATAATTTTTTTTCCTCCCTCAGTCTCCTTGGAGTCAGTCCTGTGAAACACAAGTGCTTGCAAGCTCTCTAATCTGCGGCTGCCTTTGAAAACCCATCCAACGGGTGTTGAAGCTGAGCCAATTAACAGGACGAGAATTGGGTGAATTGCAGAGAATCTGGCAAGGCTGTGTTTACCAATTAGGGTTTTTTTTATGATGCAAATGTTGCACACCATGCAGGAGGAATAAAAGCCAGCTATGCTGAATATGAAACTGTTAATTGCATTTTTCAGAGACACGGCTACAAGGTGAAACTAATCATACAAATGATAACTGGGTTTTACCACCTACAGTGCTTTGGTATTGCACTCGCACTAATCTGTATTAAAATAGCCCATAAATTTTTATAGCAAAAGAAAAAGAATGCCTTACTATATTCTCCTGAATTTTGGGGGACATAAGGAATCAGAGAAATTAGATATAAGTAACAAGTATAGCAAACAAATTATTGCTAACAAATAAAGTAGCAACTTTTAAATTTTTTTTTAAGAAAATACACATTTGTTACAAAATAAAGAGAAGAATAATCTAATCTGCTCAAATGAAAATCCTTCTGGAAAAAGAGAATGGTAAAGATGTCAATGAATAGGAAGTTTTCTGAGGGAATCAGTCCAACAGAAAATTTGGGATGAGAATGGAAAATGCTTGAATCAAAAGTCTTAAAGAAAAAGAGACAGAGTATATTTATGGAAAGATTTATTACATACTTTATAAACATTTGGAGAGTCCAATATATAAGACCCTAAATTGATGACAGGAATTGGAAATACTCTAGTCTGAATAGGGACTTAAGAAGAGGACATAATGTTTAACTGGTCCAAGTTTAAAGACAATAATTCAGTACACAAATGGGCAAGCACATGAATTTTTTCATCTAGACTTCCTGTAAGTTAAGCCTTATTTCTCCAAGGGCAAAACTCAGCCCAGTTATAGGAGCCCTCAATGTGGAATACTTAGAGAAAAAGTAGTTGAATTAAATCCTTCAATAAATTTTTTGATGATACAGCAGTACCTGGAAACAGTGAAATTTGATTTTATCCTCAAGGATTTCTCATTATGGAAAAATAAACCAAACAAATTTCCTAACATTTTCTCCTGTAAATGACATGCTGAAGTTTTATCATTAGATAAAATTATGAGATTACATTTCTGATATGCACCTGGTGAATATTTAGACAGAAAATCATGCCATTAATAACACTAAACCATAAACACTGATACTACCATTAGCTCATCCAATTGGGAGTGCAAGGTACTTTGAGCATACTTGGCTAATTTTTTCCTGTGACAAATTAAATTAAACAGCAATGAGGCAGTCATCAGTCTTCAGGTAAGATAAAAACCACAGTAATTCTGGGATCCAGATTCCCACAAAGCTCTAGAAAATTTAATCAGTTCTTCACTGAATCCTTATGAGAAAAATAAAAATATTTACAATCTTTCTCATTACTTAGATAATTTCTCTCGGTCACACAGAGTTAGAAAGAGACACAAAACCACCTGTCATCAATCAGTTTGTCATAAAATTATCTCTATGCCGGTACCTTTGTCTCTTAGAAGACAGCATGCAGCACAGCAAACATTTGGAGAGTACAAATATTTGCTAAACTAATGTATTTTGTGGTCAACAATCACGTGTGCATGACAACTTAGATAGTGAAGAAAACCATCAGGCAGAGAGGGTTTTCAAATGTGCATTTGAAGAAGAGGATCAAAGTAAACACTGCAAAGAATAACCACAACTAGAGTAATACACTAGACAACTTCAATTGAAAGTGGCATGGCTTAAAGTAAGATAATAGGGTTGAATAATGCAAATGACCATATCCCATGTGGGTTTGCACAAGAGATCCTAAAACCACAGAAAATTAGGAAAAAGGCATTGAAGAGCAGATTCTTGAAGAGATTTCCCTAAAAGAATAGAGAAAATGAGGACAGCTGGGAACCTTGAATGCACAGCAGGATGAGGGGCAAGGAAATGATTTGCTCTGTAATAAGAACTGAGAGAAACAGTGACAATTGTAGGAAGTGCATGAAGAAAACTAGCCAGGAATGAATGGCCCATGTGTTTCTGAGCTGCACTGGCAATCAATCATCTGTTTTCCAGCAAAAGACAAAATAGAAATTTGAATCGCAACTGCTGCCAGAGTGTGCTTAGCCCACATCAGTCCAGCATTAAGACAGCAAGAGAAACTCTGTCAGACATGATAAAATGGTTATTAGAAGGGACGTGTTTTCATGAGCTCCAGAAGACAGATGGGTCATGCCAGAAACGAACTGCATCTAAATGACATGCTTCTCTCCATTCCTTTATGTATTTATTTACCTGAGCTTCTCATATTCGTGAGTTGATTCACAGGATGCTAAAGATATCCAATATCACTGGCATATACATCTGATAGCTGAACATCTGAATTCCCTTCAGAAGTTTCTTCTAACCAGGAATTTACTGCAGGTCTGTTCACCTCCACTGGCCATAATATTAAATTACACAGATTTTTAAAATCTGTTTTGCAAGAATTTAGCAGCTATTCAAATATGACCAGAAATCGTTTTGATTTCAATTGTTACAATGTATAAATTCAAAGACCTTGAATCTTAGGATTAAAGTGAAAGAGAAGAAAAATAAAGTAATTGAGATAATGATCAAAGGATAACAAAACACAATTGTTACTGAAGATTATAAAGTGCTGAAAAATCTGACTGATTATCTCTGCAAACAAGCTATCAGATTGCTGGAAATTGTTAGAAGCATGGAAGCTATTAGGAAAAAAAGATAGCTTTGCAATGAATGACAAAATTAGGATCTGTCTTGTATCCCTGAAGTTGTAGACAGATGAGCAACAAATCCTCTGATTTCTGAGAAAGAAACATTACTTTAAAATTACAGCATGAACAGCAGTTCAGCATCACAGTATGGGGAAACTCATCATTTTTGAATAAATCTACCTGGTCACAGAAGGCAACTGTGAGGGTTAGGAGCACAGAGCAAATATTTCAAGTTACCATTTAGAGTTACAATAAGAGAGATGTAGGACAATTCCCAGGACTTAATTGACTATCTGGGAGTACTTTATATGCTCAGGTTAATAAACTCAAGGAAACAATTCAGGACAGAAAATTGCAGAGATGAAAACTGGAATCTTTCAAAACAATCCTTTTTTTCAGGCATGATATTTGCTTGGGTTTTTTTCTTGCTGTTTTTTTAAATTTTATTTTTGTGTATAGGAAAATTCTGCTTTTCATATTTAAAATCCTGCCTTTAAAAGCTATAATTTAGAAACAAACAGGTTTTACCACATTCAGAATAAATGTGCACAAAAAATATTCTCTTCCTTGAAGATTGTTTAATATTATAAGGACAACAGAGGACAGAAAGGGTGAGAATGAAATGTGAAAGTCACTAAAATAGTAACTGGACAAGGTTTGTCATACAGTTGTTTGCCCTTGAACATATTTGGCTTATCCACCTGCCTGGGGATATACTGCTCCTAGTTCTTGCTATAAGCTAGTGGGGATTTTTATAGAAAGAATTCAAAACCAGAATAATTCACACTACTGACCTAAATTAGGAAGAAATATTCATCCTCCTAAAGAAGTCTGAGAAAGGTGTGGCTACAATAAAATCTATGACATGGATAAATCAAATAACAGTAATATGTGCTATTGCTGGAACTCATGCTTCTTCATGTTGCTCCAGGTTTACAATCCCATCATAATGAAGTAGGTATAAAAACAACAGGTATGCTCTCTGAGTATACTGGAAATCTGATTTTAAAAATGATTTTCTTTTCCATATTGCTACCTTTAAGATTGGATATCACAGATGACAATCTTTACCATGTTAACAGGGAACTTCTTCAAGTTGTTATCATACAGAAACATTTTCTCTCCCCCAGGGCACCATGGTGATTGCAGCATTAAAAATAAACACTGTCTAAAGAGAGATGAATGAAAATCTGAGTGTGGTATCCTGCAAGCCACAGCCAATAAAATAACTGAAAGTTGGATTAAAATTACGTGGAAAGAATAGTCACTGTCATTTTTTCAACAAGCATTTGATATGCAAACATCACAGAGCTGGAGCCCAGCAGAATGAGTCAGGAGCATCCTACCTGTCCTTTGACCAACTAGGACAGTTTCAACATACTTCCACACACAGTTGACATAATTGTGCTTGACTCAAAGTCCAAATGCTGTGGTAGCCCAAGGGGCTGTAGCATCCTAAGGTTAGAAGCTTTAGCACAATATAATCATGAAAAACCTGGTAAATAAAACACCTCTGGCCCAAGGTGAACCCCATTGCTGTGATGCATCTGCTTCTCCTGCATTCTGATTGACTTGAAGAAAAATTTGCATTTTCTGAATTACAATGCAAAGTCCAATATTTGTTAGAGTTATTCATCTGATTAATTACATAATTCCAAACAGCTAGTGGATGCCAAACTGGAAAGAAAAGCTGAAGATTGCGTACCTTGAGAAACATTTTAATCAGGAAGCATTTGGATTTTTAACCTGACCCATGTTATTGTGTGGTTACTAATTGTTTCCTTAAAAGGTTTTCATAATCCTAATGCAAAAAGGAGCAGTTCTTCCTCTGTGGATCATTGAGACTCCAGAGAGAATAAAATCAAAGTGAAGGATAAGTCTGAATAGTATAATTCACAATGAAAAGCAGTAAAGTATTTCTTAGATTTACAAAATAATCTTCTATACCCATGTAAGATAATAAAGGAAAATGAAGCCATGGTTTATCCTTGTAAGCTTTCCACAAGCAGCGTATCACATTCACTCCCAAATGGATAGAATACCTTAATTTCTCACACAAAATAGGAAAAAAACCCTCCTCTAGGTTCAAAGTAAATGAGAAGAAGGGATGCAAGAGCATCCTTTAGTCTGTTCCTAGACACAGGTGAACATTATGCCTTTCATTCCTCCAAATTACATGGTTCCCACATCAAAAGCAAGCCAGCGTGCACAATACCTAAAGACCATGGCATTTATCAAGAGTCTGAAAGGCAGAAACTTTTCAGAGTGACATTATTTACCATTCTAGGTATACAAAACTCTACACAAAATGATGCAGTGCTAACCTGAAGTTTTGGAGTGATTGAGTGGAGAGTAGCAGCCAGCTCAGACTTTCCTGTGAATGTGAAGGTTAAGGAGCAAACTAACTCAGAGCAGGAGAGGACAGACCAAGCCCAACCTGAGGGCCACCATAGGGTTGTGCCAGCACATGGGACAAGCCAGGTGATTTGGTTGTATGGACTCACTACAAACAAATGAATTCACTGAGTTGAGACCATCAGGTGAGATGACAAAGACAAAATAAACCAGGCTTTACAATAGGGAACACAGGTAAACTCAGTAATCAAGTTGGAAATAGGTTTGTTCAGGTGTTGGTGTTGAAGATTTAGATTTACATTGAAAGGTTTTGACCTAATTTTAGACACTTCAATCTATAGACACAATAGTCTTATAGACACTTTAATCTATTTCATAATAGAATCATTTAAAATACATTGGTTAAATATAATTGTAGCCATTGAACCTGCACATAACTTAGATAACATCATGTAATACTTTTTAGACTTAGCAAAATGTATGGCGTATAAATAGGGAATTTTTAGTGTACATTTCTCTAGTTAGCAATCTGTAATGTTAATTACACAAATAAACAATACTTCTTCATTTTAGTCTTCCCAAAGCTGCCATTGAAAAGAAAGAATGGAAATGCACAATGCTTAAACAGAAAACTGAAAACAGATATAGAAACTAAAAAGAAAGCCAAAAGGGCAAACAATTCCTCTTGATAATTTTCTTTTTCTAATTCTTTTAAAAATATCTTCTCAAATAACAGCAGAGTGCACAGTCATGATTGCTAGAGTGGTTGCTCAAAAGTTGCAAAAGTATTTTCCGGCAACAGCCATAAGTAAAAGGCAAGAAGAGATGTACAGTACATTTCATGTATTGATTGACCTTTGTATATGACACAGAAGTAGCTTCACTTTGTGAGCACAAATTACAAGAAGAAAGTTTAAGGCAACATTTCTACTGTTGTACTCACAGACCTCAATTTTCTTTTCAAGACTATAATAAAGTCCAACCTGCAGTTCCACTATCCTAGTGTAAACACAAATTGGCTGAAGTTTGACATATCCTAGGGCTTCCCAGATTTGGGAATGCATACTGACAAAAGTGTTATCCCCTCCCACATGTTCCTCTATATCCCAGCCTGGGTAGAAGTGGGGATCACAGCCCTCCTCAGGGAAATAAGAGCAGAAGAAAATTGTATGTTCCCAGGGCCCTGGAGCTGTACGTTGACTGTGGCCAAGGTTGACAGATGAAACTCTCTCTTCAAGACATAGAAGAGGATACTTTCTGAACAGACAGGGCAGGATTTCTGAAATCTGGATCACAGAAAACAAGTTGTTCTAATTCACAAGTTTGTAGCTGAAACTTGAGCTTATATACAAAAAACATCTCCTCTAAAAGTAGAGAAATACAATAGGATCAGAGAATCACAGGATGGTTGGGTTGGAAGGACCATCTAGTTCCATCTAGTGCCATGGGCAGGCAAACCTCCCACTAGTCCAGGCTGCCCAAAGCCCCATCCATGTGCCCAAAGGGGCTTTGAACACTTCCCAAGATGGGGCATCCACAGCTTCTCTGGGCCCCCTGTGCCAGTGTCTCACCACTCAGATCAGTTGAGTGCTTCCTAAAGGAATACTCTGAGATTTAACAGCTACTTTTTCAGCCACACCAGGATGTCTTTAAAAGGAGGAAGCAGACCTATTTCACCTTTTACAAAGCTTCTACCCTGGAACATTTTTTCCCCCAGTAATATAAGTATTGTATTTTGCCAGAGGGAACATTTTCAGGCTCATTCTAATCCCCATACATTTTCAGGCCTGCCTAAAATAAGCATAACCATCTATCAGTTAGGAAATCCTCATCAATCCTTGAATTTCAGACAGAGCCAATATTTTTACTGCAGTGTCTTGTAAAATATGTCTCTAGTAATTACCTTTTATTTCCCTGTTTTAATTTCTAGTACTGTATACAATAATTCAAATTTCCCCATATTTCCAGAAATGAAGTCAGGTAAAGAAATGGATCTGTAACTACTTTTAATGATTGGCTTAAAATCAAATTGTTGCTGTAGATATGGATGTTTCCTCAATATATTGCTAAAAAGGGGAGGGGGGGGGGGGGGGGGAAAGAGCAAACCAAAGCCTGGGACTAAAATAACTCCAGAAATCAAATCCACTTATTTCTAGAAGGGATGTAGTATGATGTGAAAAAAAACCTGTTATATAGTAACAAAGGTAAAGAAACAGAAAAAAAACATAAATAAAGAGAGAAGCATACATGACCACAGTTAAGCTTTCTGGATTAGTGAAACAGAAACCCCCCCTATGAATCCAGAAAAAGAAAAAAATCCTTTCAGTTTATTTTCTGTTGTATAGGTTACTTTTCCATTTCAGTGACTCCTGTAACAGAGGCAATTGGTTGTTATTGACCATTTGTATGGTGTTTCATTGGCAGTAGCATTTTGAGGGAAAAAGCACCTTTCCAAAAGATCCTGTGTTGCTTTAAAGCATGTAACAGTTTCAGTATGCCAAATGCAGGTCGTGCTGTGAGCCATCACAGCAGTACACAGATATTGATTTAGATAGAGACTAGAGAGCTGGGGAAGATAGAAAGGGCACAGTGTGCTTTCTGATGCGTATGCATTATTTAGCTTTCATAGTTTCATCTGAAGTTAGTGCCTATTTAGATAAAATTATAGAATCGGTATCACTGTGTTCAATACAGGTGCATCAAATTACCTCTGAACCAAAGAGATACAGATGATATGGCTTATTTCTCCTTGGAGCTACTACAAAAATGGCTTTTAGTGATGATCCTTTTCTTTTTCAGCTTGAAAAATATACCTGGAAAAAGTACCATGTTGTGACAAACAAAGAAAAATAGCATCTTACCTGCTTGGTTCCCAGAGAGTTACACTAGAGAAATCTATCATGCAAATTCCACTGATTCTAATACCTATGAATGTCAAATGATTGACTTGAGACAACTAATTAGGAAATTCTCCAATATTGAAACATGCTAATTTTCACAGAGCAAGGAAGACAAAGGCAAAAGAATGCAAGGAAGATGTATTCCACTAAATGCAGAAAACAATGGAGAGGTCACAAGAGATCATAACATTTACATTAGTAGCTTGGATTAGAGTCTCAATGTTTTACTTTTACTTCCATACTCTCCTAATATATCTCAAACTGGGAAAAAAAAAGAGTACACTCAAATCAGCATAAATCCTAATGACGGGGG
>VWZN01005629.1:126538-171038 GCA_013396955.1 Regulus satrapa | reverse complement strand
AAGGAAGGAGGGAAGGAAGGAAGGAAGGAAGGAAGGAAGGAAGGAAGGAAGGAAGGAAATTAACACAGAATAATTCAAATGTATTGTTTGAGTTTGAGTCTGTCTTGACTGCAACTTGCAGCAAGAGAGGAATAGAAAGCAGATGCTGTGTAACTAGGGAGGCAGAATGGACAAATTGTGAATAAATGGCATTTACAAAGCAAACACAATTTAGAATATCTGTGTTACTTTATTTTCCATTAGTAACATAAACAGGTGTTGAGTCTGTAGTATCCATTTATAACTTCCCTAAAACCTACCAGGAACAGGTAGGACTAATAAGAGCTTGCCTGACACAAGCCTGGTAAACAATGATTGATTTTTCTGTATTCACACATTGTATTTTTGGCCTGTGTTTCTTCCCTTCTTCATAATAAAGTTGACATCAAACTAAAAATCATTCTCTACATGCACACACAAACACAGAAAGTCAAGATGCAGAAGTGTTTGCTTTCTTGCACAACTAAAAATATTCATATTATATAAATTATGCCCATGGGAGCCTATTTCTCCAATAAGACTGTATTTAAAATTTGATTCTCCCTTTTTCCAGGCACTGGGGACTGCCATTTATGTGTGCAGTGACCATAATGGTGGATATTCAGATAGGAGAGGGAAGAGATGAGTCATGATTTGAAAAGAGGACTTAAAAAGGAATTAAAGGTAGCAGCAATCATTGTGTGCTTTAAGCCTGAACCGAGGGCCAGGGATGTCAAAAGGAATGCTTTCATTAGCTTCAGTGCCCTCTGACTCAAGTTCTTTTACATTCTAGAGGGCAGGAAGGATTATGTTTTGGAAGGATGCGAGATTGAAATCATACACAGGCATTAAAAATGCCTCTTTTCTGCCTCAAGTGTGGCACAGTAACAATTGTGTGATGGGGGCTGAAATAAGACTGGCAACTCACAGTCATGAGAGCACAATCACATTCATACCTCTTACCAGAGCTGAAGAACCTTATTATGTTTTTCCTCAAGTTACCTTGCTACTTATTTTCCCTATTCTTTTCATTTTTAGGGATTAAGCACAGAGGAAAAAAAAAACCCAAACAAAAAAAACCAAACAAAAACCCAACCCTAAATTGCCTAGTATTGTGATATGTCTATGAAACAATCACTCCATGTAGACTCTTTCTTCATTTTCCCCTCAATATTACAGAAGAAATATATGATTTTAATAGCTAAAACTTCTCAAGTGTCCACAGACAAAACAGCTTAATAATTTGCAAAGTCTTATGCTTCTTCTAGTCTGCTTCTCTTCTCTTTCTCCCCATGTCCAAATCCCCAGAATACACATGAAAAAAATTAGTGACAGCATGAACAAAATAATATGACTACAAGTATGCAGATGTGTAATTTTCACACATATTTTTCTCACATAGTTTTATAGAATTAGCTTTCTAAAGGGAAAAAGGAGGTGCATTATAACTTCTAAATCTCCATTTTCCATCTTAAAATATTAAAATATTGCTAGTACATGAAGTGAGCAGGTTATGTCTATTTTTACTTTAGAGAACATAGATAAAAGGCAGGCAAAGCTTTTTTTTTTTTTTTTCCTGGACCGCTTCACATGCACATACACCCCTTTCCAGTGTTGTTTTAATCTCAACTGGAGGTGACTACTCATTTGTAAAAGAAAAGAGGTTAAGAGGCACTAAATAAAGATGACAGATAGCTTCATAAAATAATTTAAATTACTCTGAAAAAGAACCGGGTAGAAAACAAGGATGACGCTGTTTACAGTAACAATATTTAAAATGTATTAATTAAACCCAGAGCAGAACTACAAAAGGGAGAGGTGCTTTGAAGATGGAAAGCTCTGAATGCCACAGAAAGCTTTGAAGTTTCTCCGTTTCCTTTGTTTCTCACTCATAATACATGAGGACACTCTGCAGTAGCTAAAGCTTTAACTTTCAAGGGACCTTTTTCTGTTTGTTCCACCATTAATGAGAAAAAAAAAAAAAAAGAATCATACCCTGCTCTTGCTATTCATCTTTAGAATTGATGGCAGAGCGATCCACTGCTGCCATGAGAGTTTCTGGTTCCTGTTTGGGAAGGCTGATTTAATCTGCTGCAGGTTACTCTGCCATCACTTGTGCCAAATCTGTGCCAGGCTTTAGCACATATTAATCAAAGTAGTCACTAAGAACAACCTCAGTTACGCGGCAGAGGCAGCAGAGCCACAGCTTCAAACCTGCTCTTTAAACTGAATCTAAAAGTTTTAGTTTCATATTCTACTACTTGATCCTCTCTCTATTCCTCTCCAAAATATTTTCTCTGACAGCCATTTTAGCAGAAAGACTAATGGTAGTACGAATTTTCTACTGCTACCTTGCTCATGAATGAGGATATACACATCAAGGGAAAAGGAAGAGTTTGAGGTGTTATTCACTTGGTGAACCTGGAAGCTGTCCTTGAGTCCAATATTTGAATACATTGAATGAAAACCATAATTCACACACATATATAGGTTTCTTAACCATCCAAGAGGAAAAAATAACTTAATTTCTTGCTCATGATTCCTGCAGCAACAGAGGTGATTCCCTCCTCCCCTTCTTCCATCACATTTTATAGATCTAGGTACAGCAGTTCCACTTTGTTTATTATGAGCATTATCTCCTGAGGTAACAGGATCCTATTGTCATGCAAACATTCAAATCACCCCTTCTAGTTGCTATGGTTTTAAATGGAAATGCTGGCTTCCTTTTATCATGGCCCAGCATAACTAACTGTAAAAAAAAGGCAGCAAGGCAGCATCTACAGGCCCAGCCTGCATTACACCAGAGGAATTCAGATAGCTCTCACCCTCCTCCTATTTAGAGGACTAAATCCTAGGTATATTTTTTTCAAATTCCTCTAGAACTTCTGATGCTGCATCTGGGTCCTGTTAATTAAAACATTTTTACATAAACTGGCTCACATTGCCTCCAATTTAAAACTAAATGAAAGGAATGAATGTCAGGTTCCCAGCCACAACACAATACCACTGGGAATGTGCAGCCTTCCAGTTTTAGCACTCAGAAAATACTGCATTAATGTGTTCAGAGCAGATTTACGTTAAAAAGGAAATTAAAAAAAAAAAAAAGTTTTACAAGTCTATTAATTGATTGCTTTTACAAAGGCTTAGGAATGAAATAGCACAGAAGAGGTGAAGTCCAAGGAGGGACAGCACAAAATTCAGTGTTACCCTGCTTGAGGTGCTCCTGTAACCCCCATGTATGAACCAGAAACAACACTCTGAGGTTCACTGCTGTAACTTGTGCCAGCCCTGTATGAATGGCTGGAGAGATGAGAACACATCTGCTGGAAACACTGTGAAGACCTCAAATTTTCCTGTATAAAATTACCCAACTGCTGCTAAAAGTTTTGAGTGTCTATCAGAAAAAACAGGTTCAAAGGAAGAATGTAAATGCTGTGTCATGTCTCAACAATCTGCATTTCACTGCTGGAAAACTCATTATTGATTAAGTAGATTAACTCATTCATTTAACTTGTGGTGTGTTTATGAGAAGGTTGAATTTCCAAAGACCTCTGCAAGAGAATGGAGAGAAAGAACCGCCTACATAGGCTGAGTCAGAGCTGCATCTTAACTGAGATACTCTGAATTGTCCTCTGGGGAATCTTCCCTCAGATTGAGGTCTATATAAGGTGATTGTGCTTCTAATTTAGCCATATGAATTTTTTGGCCTGAACTATGGGATCATAAACACCTTCCCAAAAGTTCACTAATACCTGTCTGGACAGGAACTAACATACAGAATCAGCCAACAGAGAAATAAAATATGAAGACCAGTCAGACAAGACAATCCTGCTTGTGGTAAGCTTCAAGAATGAAAATTAAGAGCCCTGGTTGTCCCTGGTTGTTCCTTCTCAGAAATAGGGAGCCTGGACTTGATCCTCTGCATTAGTGAGCATGGAAGAGTTGCTGCTACGTGCATGGATAGGACTGTGGAGGGGTGATGCCCTGTGCCTGCTGCCTGTCCCAGAGCAATGTTTTCTACAGGAGTGTGCCTCAAACTCCTAAAGTATAGGAGCTGTTGTTTGTTTGTAGTTCACCCAAGATAAGAAAAAATAACATCAGCCAGGTGAAAGTCAATAAACCTCAAATGTTCTATGTTTGAAGACAGAAAGAAAACTAAGATTTAAAGTATTTGCTACACAAGAATGCTCACTGTTATCTTCTCTCCCTAAAATTAATATTTATCATACTTAATTAAACTCTCTTTTACACTCTCTTGTACACTTCACCTCAAGCCTGAATACTAAGTATAATTAATAACTATGGCTAGTACACTGACTCATGCAAACCCAAGTCACACATCTCTAGAGTTTAGAAAGGTAGTCAGTTTTCATGATGGCAAGCCCCAAGACACGAACTCTGGCACTCCAGATTTTATGGAAGTTTCCTGTGCATTTGTGACTTCTTTCAGTAAGTTAAAATGGAATTTAACTTCACATCACCTTGAAGCCTCCGTAGTTAATCTACAGAAGCTTTAAGGTAATCTTTCCAGGGTCTGTGGCACCCTCATGTCAGTGCCAGAGAATGTTAGTTGTTGGTTTTATTTTATTTTGTGATATTTAGAGAAATGTGATCTATCTTTTCACCATAAAGACCACAGAGAACAGTCCAGAAGTGAGTATTCCACCAATTTTTACAGGACAAACCATTTGCTTCCAATGTAAGAAGGCCACCAGTATTATTTTTATACTTTTAAAATTAGGAATTAAAATTAGGAAAGGTACTAGAAAAAATGCTTTTTCTCCCATACTCTTATTTACAGGTAGCTATGATGTGCCTCAAACAAGAATTCTGACACTTTTAAAACAACCTATATCAAGTGCTATTCTTAACAAAATCTATAGCATAACATAATCTATAGCTCAGGAAGTCATAAATCTATTACAAATCTAATTATTATTTTTAAATAAAAATGCAGCAATTAATATTCATGGATAGGAAATCACAGAATCACAGCTACAGCCTATGGCTTTTTATTAATCTCTTTGATCAATATCCAGTTGCTTTCAATTGTCATCTCTCTGTCTTGTCTGTAAATACCTTGGTTGATAGATTAAACCAAACACTTCATGAAGCCCAAAAGAAATTCTGATTTATGAAGGGCTGGCCTGGTGCACTTAAGAAACCTCATCACACTTTTAAAGAAGAATTAATGAATTTTTTGCACCCAAGAAACACGCATGTGAACCCATATATCCAAAAACTAATTTATTGTAGTTTTACTTTAAAATACGATACTTTCCTTGAGGGGCAGAGAATGGAGAGAAGAAAAAGAAGGGGAAAAAAACAAAGGTAGCATATGATTTTTCTTAAGTAGGAAAAGCAGCATAATTTTAATGTCTATTTTTGTATTAAGTCTCCTAAGACAAATGTTCTGCCCCATCTGCCAGCATAAACATTCAAAGTCCCTTCCTCTCCATTTCTCAGTGATGTTTATCCTCCTATGTGTTCTCTGTAGCTACTTTTTCTCTGCAAGTTGTCCTGGTCCGATGATTTGGAAATATGTAACTGCCTTGTGGCTACTTTGTTTGAAGTAGATTTGACATTCCCATCTCTGTAACATCTTAGTCTTTGAAATAAATGGAGGAAAAAATATCCTAAAGGAGACTTTATTGCCATCATTACTTCATTGATTTCAGATAAATTCAAGTAGAAATAAATCTGGACCAAGCAACCAAGACAGCATTATTCTGGAAGGAGCACTTAAGAACGTACTAATTAGTCTAAATTATTTTTATGACATCAAGCTGCAAATGCAAGCATCCCTTAAATACAGAGATCCAAATGCAATAATACAGTGCTAAAAAGCCAAAAGCAGGAAAAATACAGTAAGTCTGCCACCTGATAAAACACTGATGCCATGTATCATTTGCTTAAAACCCCATCCCCATCAGTGAGTAATCCTAAACACTGAGGAATGCAGAAACAGGGCTTAGTAGAAATAATTTCCAGAAGAATGCTGCAAAATAAGTCAAGACATTTCTAAGTCAGAGGTGGTGTTTTGCCTTTTAGCAATTAATGTCTTTTTCTTTCACTAACTTGTGCATCAGAGTTTTTTAATCAGCAAAACCTTAGTGTTAAAAAAATATTTGGCAAGGTCTTTGATTGCTTGATAGTGTGCTGTTTGCAAAACCCATTCTTTCTGCTTGTTGACAGCATGGTTTCACACAATGAATCAATCAGGATTGATTGAATTATCAATGAGAACACTATATATGCATTGTTAGGACTGTTTACTGCATAAAACATTAAAAAATTGATGGTCTTTGGTTTCTGTTCTGAAGACAGAAGAAATATTCAAATGCTACACAATGACTCCATGCCAGTCGTGGTTCCACAGATTTCTAGCATATCTTTCCATCAGTCATATCACTTTTAGCAAGCTCCTGTTCTATTAAATCTTTCCCTGCACACCAGATGTTCTATACCTTTGATCTTCCTTGTCACGCCTCTCTACATCTTTGCCCATAATAATATACTTTTTGGAAGGGAGTGGAACAGAGCTTCATGCATTTAGGAACTCGGGCACAGCATGGTTTTGTATGATCTTTTCTCTTTTTTTTCTCTCTTTCCTTCCCTAACAACGAATATGCTTTTGTTGCTGCTATTAAGCACTGAACTGGTATTTTTATAGTACTATACATTAAAAGCAGAAATGTCATTCCCAAGTACTTATAGTTAGCTCACTGTCCATCACTGTATATGCAAAGCTAGAACTGAGGGGTTTTATCACCCCTAAGTATCCTATAATGTTTAAAAAAAATGAATTTCATTGACTAATTTATTGCCCAGTCACTCATATGTCCTTCCTCAATGCTAAACAGTCACCCCTTGTCTTGAATATCTCAACAACCTCCACAAGTTCTTCTGTCCTTTTCACAGATTACTTAGGAATCTGTTGAAGAGCACAAACCTCTGTGGAATTCAGCCGGCAACACATCTGCATTGTGAGAATGGAGAATGTGAGAATGGAACATTTATTCTTACCCTCATCTGCCTCTCTTTTTAGTGACTGTTTTTCCATGTGAAGACCTCCCTATTATCCCAGAGCAACTTAGCTGCTTTGTTGAGAGATACTGCTGAAAGCTGTTGGAATTCCATGGGACCCATTATCAATAGTATCTGCCTATAACACACAATTGTCCCTGAATTCAAAGGCCTGAAGCTGGGAGGGAGGACTTTCCTTTTGAAAATTTGAGCCAGTCCTAATGTGCCATACACATCCACATGTGCACTGATTTAGTATTTGGAATAATTTATACAAATTTATAAAAATACAGATGTCTGGTTCAGTGATTTGTCATTTCTGTCAGTCTTCCCTATGACCTTTTCTACAAACTATTGTATTTTCTGTGTCCCAGTCTGTCACAGCGAGGCTTCCCCATGTCATCCACTGACTCAGCTATTTCATTTTGGAGAGTCTGAATTATTTTGAGCAACTGTAATCAAGCAATGGTGACCTATTATTCTTACTTATGTCTGTTTGTTACATAGACTCAATTTCAGATGTTGTCTGAGGACTTTCCTGGAAAGAAAGATTTGTTCATAAAAACCTTGATAAATACTTAAATAGTGAGTATAACCTTATAAAATTATCTTTTTTTTTTTTTTTTAATGGCGCTCTTCTCTTAGAGATACTTTTCAAAACCTTTGATCCTATGGAATTTATGATAGTCTTCCTGTCCCCAGTGAGTTGGAAAATTATTTACTATTGGTTTCTAAGAATTTGCAAGTTGCTTGTTTGATCTTTTTTGCCTATTTTACTACATTGTTATACTTAAAGTGTCATTACCATCCTTTCTAACTTTTTTTGAACACACCTCAGATTTCTTGATATATCTTGAAGTAACTTCTATTTTCATTGTGTTTTATCATGAAGTCTGAATTTTGGTCTTCTTGAAGTATTTTTACTACACAGTAAGAATTTTGCTGGAATTCCTAATATGATTTCTTTAAATAATTTCCATAGAACTGGAATCCATCTAACATATTTCACGTCTCCTTTAGCATATTTTTAGATTTTATATATATATATATATATATATATAATTTCCACTTTAAGGGGTTTCTGTTTCTGAAATTAAGGACAGGAATAGCAGATTGTTTATTTCCTTCACTGGCATGTTGAATCTGAGTAAAACATGGTTCCTCTTACAGAGCAGTTCATTGAGAGAAACATTATCAGTCAAGCCTTTTACCAGTTCAAGACCAAACTGAACTGCTCACAGATTTCCTGACTGCCTACTTCCATCAAATAGTCATTAATGGGGTCAAAAAACAGAGATGTGGCAATTACTCCAGACAGAATAGAGCATTTATAATCTCATTCAGCACATCACTGTATCTATTATAATTCTATTGTATTCCCCCACTATCTTTCTTATTTTATTGCTTGTTTATGCATTTTTTATTTTTATTCTGTCTTCTATATTCATTTTCATATGTAGAATTTCAGTCATAACTCACTGACATGGCTTTTCATGATGTGCTAATCTGATTTGATTATGAGCTTCCTTTAATATAAAAATTTGAAACTGGAACTCCACAAAACTCAACAATGCTAGAAGTTTCCTTTGCACATTTGGTATCCTAGAGTCTTAGAATAATATCATTCTTTTCACCAGATCAGGGCCCCATCCAGCTTGGCCTGGAACACTTCCAGGCAAGGGGCATCCACAACTTCTCTGAGCAACCTGTCTCAACTACTGTCTCATCAACCACACAGTAAAGAATTCCTTCCTGATATTTATTATAAACCTGTCCTCTCTCAGTTTAAAACCCTTGTTCTATCACTATCTTCCTGTAGAAAAAGTTCCTCTCCTTCGTTTTTATTTGCTCCCTTAATGTACTGAAAGTTTGCAATGAGGTGTCCCCAAAACTTTCTCTTCTTCAGGCTGAACAGTCCCAGCCCTCTCAACCCATCTCCCCAGGAGAGGGGCTCCAGCTCTCTGATTAAGCCATTTATCCCCAGAATCCGCCAATAGAAGCATTTAAAATACTATTTACCATTCAGAAAACTATAGCATGACACATAGAGATTTTAATAAGATTGCAGTCAGGCAACAAATATGCAGAAGCTGAGGGAGGGGTGTTGAATACAAAGAACCTGAGCAATTTTGTGCTATTACCACACTGTGGAAATCTCAGTCAGATCCAAATGGAAAAATGTATTTTCCATACATTATACATGCATACACAATGTGCAATTTTCCATAACCTGAGCATCCTCAGTTTTTAAAGGAAAAAAATGCACACATGTTCTGGCTTTAGCTATGTTGAAGGAGATCTAGGCTGCTCACTGCAAAATATTAAATTGTGCAACAAACCTTCCCTGTACTTGGTGGCATGCAGAGGAAGTTACTTTCCTACCACCTTAGAAGGCTGACACACAGCGTGCTGTGAGCAAAGAAATGTAACTATTTACTAACCTTGTTCAGATATGGTGAGGAATAGGAAAATAAAAGCCAATTACTGGTGGGTATTAAGCATCTGGGCAACCAGAAATGTGTTTTTCATCTTCCCATGTTACAGTTTCTGCTTCAGAACTCCTCTCCTCTCTGGACTGCACAGCTCTTTGCAAACTTTATTAAGGGTCAGAAGACTTTCTGTGTTAAGTTTCCTGATATTTTTTCTACTCAAAAGAAGATATAGGGGACTTTTCTAAGGTCACACAAATTAAAGGTGTTTGTGACAAACTGATTGAGTTTTTATATGTGGAAGACTGTGATGACCACCAAACATTTACTGTCTTCTCAGCTTCTCTGTAATCAGCCAAAAAACAAAGGCAGCTATTTTAAACAAAATAATTTGTGTTTGCATCAAAATACCTTTAACTAGGTAACTTTAAAAAATACTTAATATTAACAATTTAAGCCAATAACTTCCTTATTTTATATTTCAAATAGTCTTTTATTTTCCTGACACATGTATTTGTAAAGTGTAAATTAAAGCAACAACAAGAAAATAAAATAAAATATGATCAGCACAATGTATTACTGCTATTACTAGAAACCACTGGAGTTCTGCAAGCCAAAAATGCACAAATGTACAAACTCTCTTTCTCCTTCTTAGTGGTATATAAGGAAAATCTCTTCCTAACACTCCTCTAATTATAATTAGGGTCATTAATACATAGGCTACATGTGCATTCACCTGAACTGTTTATATATTACAGTCTGATCCAACATACACATAAATAAATTACTCACAATATATGCAAGACTGAATGTGGGAGGAACTGTAAGTACATTCAAATATTTGACAGTTTGAACACCCAACAGTACAGAAAAAGGGTCTCTAGATATTTTTCTCCAAGGGTCTCTAGATATTTTTATGCTCCATCGTCACTGAGAGATACAAAACAATACACAATAATCAAATCTCTGAGTCCTTTCCTCTTCCACTTTGACAGCCCCAACCCCCAGGCCAGTGTCTGGCTGTGTCAGGTTGGAGCCAGCACTGCTCAGTACCCAAATATGTGGGGCACACTTTGGAGCAAGGACAGAAAAGATGTTTTCTTTTCCCCTTTTCCCTCTGTAATGACCAGTAGTCTGCTCTCCAGAGTCAGCTTCAAGGCTGGGAAACCGTGGTTTCCAATCTCCCCGAGGTGTGCCATCTGTGGACTCCTGAGGAACCCAGTTCTTGGGGAAGAATCATTATGTTTTCTTCCTCCTGTTTGTTCTGAGAAAGAACTCTGCTCCCAGGATTCTCAGTAAACCTAATTTTCAGCTCTATCCAGGTAGCTAAACTGTATTGAGGTAAGAAAACTGAGATAACCTAATTATCCATTTTCTCCCACTCGCTAGTGCTGGGGGCTTTCAGCTCATTATTTTAAAGTTTTGCATAATTTTCACTGCTTCCCCACTCCTGGACTAAATTCATGTAGAAGGTTTCCTTTTCCTTCCAAAGGTAAATCCCTTAATTTGGAGATCCTGTGGCCATACCTATGCCTTTAATTGTGTTTCTTGTGCAGTCAAATCTAAGTGAAATATTAGAAACCAAGATTATTTTCAGGAAAGGCCAGAAATGAGTAGTCAAATCAGTCTGGGAATCTAAGTGTGCAAAACTGATTCTTGTGTTGTGTTATGCCAGAAGTTATGTAGGTATAGTGATCCACAAAAGACAAATTAGAATCAGTCTGATGTGATCACCAAAGCATAGATCCAGGGATACATTTTACAAACAACTATCAGCTTTAAAACTTTAATTACCAGAGAAATTCAGGTACATAAACAGAAGAGGAATGGGAGAGTACTGTAGGCTCATATATGTGGATATATAGCAGCTGGTTTACACTGGCATGGCTTGCTTTTGCTTGAAAGTGAACCACTGGCACCTGAAAAAGTCAGAGCTGCCTATAAAAATATATATTTTAAAAAACTATATTCAAAATGGTTGAGCAAATCCCTAGGGCAGACAGAGCTGAAGTCTAAATGTCAGTGCTCTTTTGGAGACAAGATCAACCTATAACCTTATCAGAACACAAATTATGTCAGTGAACAACATCCAAAACCTGCAGAGGCATTTGAGAGATTTTTGGCATTCTAATTTATGGATTTCAGATGCTGTTTTCTAACTTTCAGGCTGCTCAGAAAAAGACAGTTTTTTCTTTAGTTCATTTAAAAAAAAAAAATTTGTTACGAAAGTCCTGGAAATCTATCACTTTTATCCTTTTGCATTTTGATGATGTGTAATACTGATTAGGAAGTGTCTCAGCTGGTAATAAGTTCCCTTCATAATTTTTTTTTCAAATGCTGTTTTTATGCAGTTCATACAGGAATCCAATTAGCATATCATTGTGACTGATTAAATATGCCTCATGTAAATTTACATGTCAAAATACATACTGTACTTAAACAAACAGACAAGGATGCCAGTCTTCTGTAAACAGCTTTGCATTCATAAGCTAACTCAGGAACACAAAAGCTTATATTTAAATTCTCAATGACTACCTGAATAGAGTGAAAGGAAGATAGAAAGGTAATGTTACTCATGCATGAAGTGAGAGAATGAATATAGACATTTGTTTCTCTTTGTCTCTGAAGAAAACTATTGACAAGAGATTCCCCATCTGCATATGAGGCTGTCACGTCAGATTAGCTCATCAGGTAATGGAAATTTGGCCTCTGATCCAGAAAAGGTCCCTATGCACTAAGAATCAAGACTGTTTCAAAGAGATTGTATTATCTTAGACAGCAGGATTAAATTAATATGGGAATGACTTCTACTGGAGGAAATTTTTTGTTAAACATGTGCTAATGTTTATTATGCAGAGCATCCACTTCTCATAAGTGATCTTTCTTGACATTTATTCATTACTTGTTGACCTTCCTTGCAACTGAAAAACAAACAAGTAAGTGGACCCCCTCCGAAGCATAGAGCCAAGACATCTAAAGATGCATTCATATCAACAGTAGAAGAAACTACACTGCTGTCAGATAGATCAAAATGATCCCCCAAAAGTGGAGAAATTCTTGGGATCAATCAATAAGGACTGGGCTCACAAGTAGATGGATGTTGTAACTACTCTCCTTAACCAGCAAAGAGAAGAATTTGGTTTCAATTCTTTTTTCAATGAATAGTTCACTAATTTACTCTAACATACAATAAAAGGAAGGACTTGGAGATGACTTATCAAACTGCTACAGCGAATTGTTCCCTTTCCTCTCCTGCATTCCAGGTCAGTGAATGTTCAATTATTATTATCCAGCGCCCAAAAGCTTCTGGAGGAAGGGCTGAGAATCTCCTCACAGGACTTCACTAGCATTGTGATTAAAGGTACAGGTACAAACTTGCTAAGACACAGGAAAACTGTGAGTTCATATATTCATCCTGACAAGTGAATTTCTGATAACAGACTGAGACTTCATCCACAGAAATTAATCAGGAAGAACTGATTATATAGATTTGCATTAAGCTTTGTAGTAGAGGCCAGAGGGAATAAGCACACCTGGAAGAGTATCAAGCAGTTATAAAGCAAAAGTCTGTGTATATGACTAGATATATTCAGCAAACAATTCAAGTTGAAGTCCAGTGTTTTCAATGGAAATCAGATTATGGTACCACTGAGCGTGGCAGGAAAATAAAAGCCACCTTAGCCTGACTATAGTGATGTCTGACATGTAAATAAAATGTGGGTAATTTGATCCATATAATCTCCTTCTGATTTCACACAAACCAGAAGACAGAAGGGGAGAACAAAACATAGCATGAAGATATTTTCTGCACAGCAATGGGGTGTCTTTACCAGAGAGATAATTTATCCAATTCCATGTGCTTATTACTCCATCTTATGTGTACTGTAGTGCAGAGAGATGAACTACATAAATCACTTCAGAGTCTGAAATAAGAAATGTAAGTGAGAGGCATTTCAAAATAAATGTAGGATGTTGAAATAGTGAAATAATAGAAACATCTGGAGAATGATATTGAAATTACAAAAAGCACAGGTCTCATATATTATAACTGATATGTGCCTGTGGTTGTTATTGATTCCATATACTGTGTCTGTTACTTCATTTAATATGTATTAAAAAATTAGAACTGATTTCTGCATTTTCCAGTATCTAAAATCAGCAATTTAGAATGTTTCTTTGACAGATTTAATATTGACAGAATTAAATTCAGTTTATTTTTAACCCAAATGTAAAAAAATGTTTTTAACAAGTTTCAATCTACATCACAATCTTCATTCTATATTAATAGGAATCTGAATTGTGAATGTACTAAAATAAGTTGAAAACGGGAATTTGTTGTTTAGCTCTAACTGCTGTCAAAGGGATAACATTACAACATTAATAGTAATTATTATGTAAAATTTTCAAATACTATAGAAAGAATAAAACTTTATTTCACTAGATTCAAATCTACTACCTATTTATTTTACATTTATTTACGTTTACCCATTTATTTTACATTTGCTGGAACTGGGGTACAGATGCTTAATAAAAGCACAAACCGTTGTTACTGGAAAACAACAGGGAAAAAAAAAATCACCTGGAGAAACCTTTTTGCTTCTTTTACCTTCCCAGAATTTAAGGATATCTATGCAACTTTATCATGTTTTAACATCAAGCAACTATCAATGTTTAAATTATTGAAAGAAAGGCCTAAATGAGCTCTTATTTAGATAATTATTTTAACTCCCTAAGCCTCATTTAAGACCAGTTTGCAATTGGAAATGTGTCTCTCACAGTTTCTGCAGAAAAGTCAAGGAAGACCTACACTCAATAGACATAACCAGCTTCTTTGGTGCTTATAACTGAGAAGAATTAAAGTGCCAGGGTGCCAAATTCAGAGGAAGGTATGGGTGGAATTCAGTTCTCAAATTAAGACATCTAAGCTGAAGTGTCTGCAGAGAGATGGTGACATATCAGTTGGTTGCATAAGCTCCCAATGTGGTTAATAAAGGGCAGAAAAATGATGGAATATATCAGTAAATATCCTTAACGAAAAGAGATTTTGCTTTATTTTATTGAAAGAAAAATTCCACTATTACCCCTATATGCTGTGAAAAAGAAGCATACAGAGGCAATTTTCTAGAAGGATTTTCTCTTTCACAGCAGTGTCCAATTGCATAATATGTGGATAAAAAATATGTCATTTCAGTTTATCAGCAATCATAATTTACCTTACTGTATGTAAAAGAGAAACAAACAAACAAAAAAAACCAGCTTCATTGGAGAAAAAAAAATCTTTCACATGTTAATAAAACTGTATAAGTTGTATAAATTTTAACTCTCAGTGCCATAGGAGTCATACTGTGTACTTTTTTGGAGAATGTATAAATTTTTCAGCTGGTGACTTTCAGACTCCATTTACCTGTAATAGGGAGATGATTCAGTCACAGTTCAACCAACAATGCTTGTAATATTGTCTCTATTAAAGGTGAGAAAAATCACAATAAAATACTGAAAATTTGAAAATCATATTGAGTGAAAGTGACAAATATCACATCTGTGATTTAGTAGCATATGGCTTTTTCCTTAATTTCTAAAGGCAATGACATTTAAAGCTGCTAATTAAGATATGTTCAAAATGGCATTCCTTTAAATTTTTATTCACAGCACAAGTAAAATTGAAATTATTCTTAAAATAATGGAAAAGACTGTTTAATAACAGAGTAGATATTTTAGGAAACAGCACAAATGAAAAAATGTTGAGTACGCAGTGAGGCTAATGGTCTAAGTTTAACAGCTGATAGAATTACATTCACTGAAATATTTGTTCTCTTCAAGTAGAACAGCAATACCCCTCACTCTCTGAATTTAATGTTGTGTTTTGTTTTGGGGGTTTTTTTGGTTTTGTTTTGTTTTTTTAAACAAAGCACAAACCAGAAGGTCTCACAGAAGGTCTGCTAACCTCCAAACATCCCCCTAACAGAGGCTGAGCTAGACACACTCCTCCAACAGGTTTGCAAAAATGTAAGAATAGTATTCCTTGGCAGCCTCCTTTGAGCCCAAATTTTCTTCAGTATCCTGGAAAGGGGATAGACAAATCAAAGTTTCTCCTAAAAGGACAAACAAACACGATGGGAATGCTATGGCATGACGGTGAGCAAAGACTCAAGTTCTTGAAGGGATCTCCTTGCCTCTATTGCTATAAATATTGTCAGGAAATAACAAAGTAAGGATCAATTATCTTTTAAAATCACAAGAGCCATTGCCAAAAATCAGGAGCAAATTGAGAGGAGAATTATAGAATGCATGCATTTTGGATTTCAAGTTTCACTGTTGTGTTTTGCTGTTCTTGTCAGCAATTTAGACAGAGATTTGCTTATATATATGCAATTTGTGCAGCAAACAGCATTATTTAGCTATATTGGATAATTTTATAGAATCAGATGCTCCTAGAAGGCCACTCAGAGGTGCTCCAGGCCACAGTAATGCAAAGCACTTCTGCAGAGGTGGAAGGAAAAGAGGCTGGGGAAGAAAGGTAAGAATAAGTGACAGTTTATATCAAAACCAAGGTAGCCTTTAAAATAAATCAATTTAAATATCAGTTGCAACCTACCGGAAAACATTTTTCAAAAAGACCTGCTGTTCCCACACACTGATGTGCAAACTGCTAACTTCACTTCCATCACAAACTTTACTTGCCAAAAAATGGCAGTCTGCTTGGAGAGGAGTCAATGGAGTTATGACTGCTGCAGAACTGAAAATTCTACTGTCATTTCTGTAAGAGTGTTGTTATGTGCACTACTTAATTTTTTTCTTAAGTGAATGGAGTCTGCTCTTAGCAGAAGCTGGATGTGCACTGGAGGAGAATAAACCATTTGAAAATTACTTTTAAAAGCCACTGGCAACAAAATGTTATCCTTTGCCCTTTTCCCCCACTTACTTATTCTGTTAACTCAACACAGCAGCACATGCCCTTTGATGTGACCCAAGCACCTAAGATATCAGTATGGGGTGGCCAGAGGTAACTGAGGGCCATGAGAAAACACCACTTTTCTGAAAGAGCAGCCAAAGTATTGCTCAGTGCCCAAACTGCTACCAGACCACGCTGGGCTTAGTGGGGTACAACCCATCCTCTTTGCACCTTGCTCAAAAAAAATGCTGCACTTCCCTTAGCAAAAGATTTCCATGGCCATATTAATTCTGAAATGTGCTCTAAGGGTACTTGAAAGAGATCTGAGGGATTTGCTTTCACTGGGAGATGTTGTTTAGTCCAAAATCTAAGCAAGACTCCTGTTGTAGTTAATGGAGAATAACAGGATCCTCAGGGGAATGATATATACTTGACCTGTCTTAGACACCAATCATAAGTGTGATAGACATGTATGAGAGAGATGAGACAGAGGAGTTCCAGATGAGACAGACACCTCTCATGGGATGAGATGTATTACCCTCTGGAAGCACTTATTACACTGCACTGATTGCAACGGGAGCCAAGGTTGACTGGCTTGTACTTAAAGCAGCTAAAACGAAAGACACCTGAGTTAGAGGAGACGAAATCCACTCTTACATTTAAATTTGATTACAAAGAATTGAGTTAGCTGGCACAATACTGACCATGACTGATTGGGTCCGTGCTTTGAAGGACAAGTCCAATTCAAGGCTGAGCTGCAAGGTAGCCACAGTAATTAGTTGGCACGATGCTAAACACACTTGTTTTTTTCCAAGGCATTCAGTCAACTCATTTTTAACACAAGCAGAATCATTTACCAGTCAAAGGATGCAGTCTCAGAAATATGGGACAGCTATGAATGATATACCCTGAGGTATTTATGGAAAAAAAAAAAATTACAATTCTATCCTGAGCACTTCAAAATATACAATGGCAATGAAGACAAAATACTAATTCTCATTTTAAAATAAGAAATTACATATTTTCTGATGAACCTATAAATTAGTTTGAAATAAAAATTATAATTCTGCATTGCTAAAGTGAAAGCTCTTTTTAAAAGGAGAAATGTATGAATGAAAAAAAATTAAAACATTCTGCCAATGTAAACTGACAATATTTGAAAGTGTTTTCCTTAAAATAAAATGTGAAATTAGCCTGTATACTGTCGTAAGTTGAGTGAAGCTATCATGATTTAAACCACCAACATTTATGTTGCCATAATGACAGAGAAGGGAGTTTATGCATGTATTGAAACTTTTAAATTCCAGCTTACACATATGAAGATATTTATGTAAAATAACAGGCATATAATTATAAAGAGAAACAAGTGACAGCAATAATGCATGAATGGTATTTTATGTTTTGCTAAAGATGACTAATGAACTGGATTTCTATGGAAATATAGTGTGTCTGACATTCTCATACCCACCCAATGAGTTCATAATGATTACTGCTATTACAATGAATACAAAATTAATGAATAATAAATTAAATCCTTACACTAAATTGATATTAGGAGACTCTTTAAGTCATTTTTTGTAACAGTAAAGTCACAATCCATAATAACCTTCTGAGAATAACAAGTTATGGATTTAATTACAGATAAAAAGAAATATCTTCTATTAAAATGTAGGAAATTATGCCCTAAAAAAAGTTAAAATGGAGCAGATTTTGGAAAGCAGCAAAGAATTTTCATAAACTAAAATAATACTAATGAAAAAGGAAATTAGAAAGTCATGTTTTTACTTGCAGTATTTTCAAAAGAAATAAGTCAGGGTAAGGATAAAAGATGAATTAGCCAAGCATACTTACAAAAAAATTTAAAGGTTTATGACATATAAATTTAAAGGAACTCTCTCATTTCTATATACAAAAATCCCATCAGAATAATTTAGCTAGCAATCAAAATAAGTGTCATGTTGGAAATAGAAGATGGAAGGTATTTTAAGGGGGCACAACCTTCCTCTGTGTCCTACCACATTTAATGTTAGAGGTTCTGTATGCAATATTTCATTAATCTGGACACCATTCAGAATTAAAAACAACTATTTCACCATAAATCATGAACCCTTTGATTTATCATGACAAATACCAGCCTCTAAAAGTGATTCTAACAAAGTCACTGTGGTAGCTTAGGCTCCCTGGCACTCTGCTGGAGACCCGTGACTTCCACCTCCCTTGGCACAAGGGCAGAATCCATCAGTGCATTTTGGATCATGTTCAAGAACTCTTTAAGATCCCCACAAATACAAGATGCACTCAAGTGCATTTTTATCAGATACAACAGTTCCTGAACAGAATGGTGAAGAATGGAAATTACTCCCATAACTGAAGTTTCAGATGTGAAACAAAGAATTCAAGAAAGAATTGTGTGTCTCAACACAGAGAAGGACACAAAACATTTACAACTGTAAAAAGAGATTTTGCCCTGGTGTTGGTTTCTATATGAACAGCTGTACCTGGTCTCTTTAGCCATGTATCATATCTCCAGCAGTGCTCAGAAGGAAGAGTACGTAAATCAAATAAAACTGGCTTCCCCTTTTCCAAAAAATATGTACAGGACTTCTAGGAATTCTCTTTAATGTGATAAAGGTGTCAAATGAATGCAGAGTATCTTTAAATATAAAGGGCTTAAATGTACTGTCTAACTTTAGCACGTGCAAGCACCAACAAAGCCAGTCTCTCCTACGTAAGCCTGGGCAAGGGTAGGGCTTGACCAGCAACAGATTTCATATTCCGGCAGGAATTTACCCCAAATTCAGTTTTACCTCTTATGATACCACTGTTCATTAAACCAATGACAGTGGTTGAAGGACCATGTGTGAATTGCAAGAGTTTATCCAGAATAGGGACTAGGAGCATGAAGGACGCTCATCAGTGGCACCAGTGATAACCTAACAGCCATTACTAAATGCACACAAGAAAGCAAGACTGAAGCCTATCCCTAGGGGTGTTAGACCTTGAACTTGAAGGTATCCATGTGATATTGAAAACATGCTGGACTCTCTGCTGTGTTGCTGACCATTCTGTCATGATGGCTTCAATTCCTGCTTTTTCTCAGTGAAGAAATCTGAGATGTAAACATCTTTTGGAATGAGGATTGTTAGATGCTTACTGCCTTCTGTCTAAAGCGAAGATTTATTTAACTGTATGGCAATATTCCACTAAGTTTGTTTAAAACTCTTAAGGGCAAGTTATAATTCATTTTGGAACATACGCCTCTACACATAAATATCTGCCAACTGTAACATTTATGGCTGCTTGCTGCATAGCAGATATCAGTATATAATGGATATCAGTTTAACAGTTTAACAGTTTAACCAAATTAGAGCTCTCAAATTCTCTGATGCTCCTTACCTACATCTAACACAGCAAGAAACCAATATAAAGTGAGAGATGGATGCACTTATTCACACTGGCAAAGAGTACCAGAGAAGCAGAAGAGATGTGTACAAAAATATGTAATAAATATTCAAACACTGCCTCATCACCTCTTTAACAACTAGAGAAGAGAATTAGCTTCCTTGTCCATACAGGAAAACATTTACCCATATCTGCTTTTCTAGCCTTAACACATCTCCCAGCTTCCAGCTCTTTTTTGTCTCCACTGCTATTTCAGATATTTAGTTATTCTATGAGAGCTTTATTGCCAGTAGGAAAAAGAGCCTTGGATAGAACTAGAGGAAAAGGGACCAGAAAAAAAAGCAGAATTGCAGGACTGAGAAAACCATTGCAAATATTTGGATCCGTCCATGTTTACATCAGAAAATCTGAGGGGGCATTTGATTTTTCAACATAAAGTTAAAAAGATATTAACTTACCAACAAATAATAGTCATTAACATATTTTACAAACCTTAAAGAAAGCAGAGTATTGGGAGCTGCCAAGTGAAAACAGCTTACTTGCTTCAAATGTGAACTAACTTCAAAAACATTAGGTTGCAACATAAAATAACAGGTTCTATAGCAGGTAGATTTCTCAATTTGAAACACATTTTAAAATAATGTAAAAATACTCAGAATTTAATATAAAATAGCATCATAAATTCTCTGACTTCCCAGTTCTCAAGTGGAAATAATTCCTGTTTGAATGTCCAAATCCATTTTACAGCCAAGGGTAGTAACTACACCCAGTGTGGCTGATTTTAGCTCTACATTTCCCATTAATGTTAATGTGAGTTTCACAGCTATACTGCTGCACATGGGTGCAGGACATACTCTCAAGTTGTTAAATTAATGAAGAGAATTAATACATGGTGATTCCCATGTAGAGGAAAAATGCCACGGAAAGAAATGTCAGAGAGAATAATATAATACACAAAATCCATTCACAGAAGGAAGGATGGGGAGGGAAAAAAAGAAAGCATTTTCTGATCTCTTTCCAAAATCAGTTGTGTTGTGGGTTCCCTGTAATGATATAACAGTTGAAAAAGGTTTAACCATCCCCTATAAAAGCTCAATCATCCAGAAAGAAAAAAGAAAATCCAGGAAAAAAAAATTCTCAATTAAAGTCTGTGTTTCAGGTTAACCTACTGTTCTTTAGATCTAGATTTAAACTTTATCTCTTTTTGCTCTGGATCATATGTAAAATCAAAAATTGTCAGAGGAATATTTTCCCCAGTGCTGCAGCCCCAATGCTCTTGATTGGTAACAGTTCAACAGTCTGTGTCAGAGCTGATCAAGGTTAAAAACTACTCAGCAAAAAAATCAGTATGTTTGACTGCTACCAATGAAATTCTAGTTCAGCTCCAACTGCAACCTTCTCTCATTAGGTTTAGGTCTAAGATTTGGCCATCAAATCCTGACCTCCATTTCTACAGTCCACACCAATCAGTCCCAAACCATTACTTTTTGATGGTCTGCATTCTTTCTCCACATACAGTAAGAATTTCATGGTCACCAAATACCTACTATTGTTTTGTTCAGGAAGCAAAATCAGAGGGAACAAACACTTAATTGTGTGTGAAACCACTGCAGACCCGAGGGCTTGTCTGGAGTTTAGGTCAGCTGAACACTTCGACCTCCTCTGAAACANCACACAAACACTTTCAGTAGCACAAAGAACACCATGGTAAGCAAGAACAATAATTTTTAATTTAGTCTGATAAATACATGAATGTAACACAAGGAAAAGACTATCAATGCTTTAAAACAAATGATGCATATTATAAAATAATCTTCATCGTTTTCATAACTCTATTAATACAGTTATTTGTTTGGGGGTTATTTTCTCTCTTATTTTCTCTTGCTTAAGTATTTTAGCAGTTTAAAAGCCATCTGGACTAAAAAAATCCATTCACAGAGTAGTGCCAGAAAAAAGTGAAAATGCCCACAAGAAAAACAGGGCATTCTATATTCATGCAATTTTGCATGCATTGAATTTTTGAATTCCAGCAATGTTGTTTTATTTCCACCACCTTTATTAAGTGCATCTTCCCTTCTCCCTTCCTTTCATTTCCCTTTTTCCTTTCTCTTTTTTTTCTTTTTAATTTTTTTTTCAATTAAAGCGAAAGTAAATTAACAGTGTAATAATTATTTATCTCTGTGTATATGTATAGCCAAATATACATATACCTAATAAACATATATGATGTACATGTATATGTATATATATAGAATACCACATATACATATATATGCATAGAAATATTCATTCACTCTGTACCAGAGATTTCCCATATTTCTCCAATTTCATATTGGATGTTTACTCCTAATCACCCATTTAACTAATTTTTGTGAACTCTGATGAATGAAATTACTCTGTATTATTAGTTCACTTATGCTCAGTGCAAAACTGCAGTGAAAACAGGTTTCCACAACTTCTAATTACAAAACATTAGCTACCTGAGACTTCTCCAGCTGAGCAGATTAGCATAGATCTTCTCTGCTGACAGCTTTGACCTTCACTCCAGCAAACACTTGTCAAAATGCCAAAAGTAATTACCTGGCTGTTTAGGAAGGAGTAATGGGGTGTAGCTACCTACCTTTTCTTGTTACTGATCTAAAATGTCCACAAAACTTTGCCAAGAGGTACCCTCTGGATTTTGGCATATCTTTTTTTTTTTCTTCTTCCAACAGGCTATCAAATATTTGCTATATGATCTCCTGCCAGCCAATCCCACCACAATTCTGGGGGACAGTCTAAATAACCACCTAGATTGATCTTTCAACCAAAACTATTTTATGACTGCTGTCATTCTGATTTTTTTGCACTGATGCAACCTGGAAAAATATATTTAAAAGCAGCCAAAGCAGCACAGAGAGAAATTATCCTAATAATCCTATGGTGATGGTACTTTCTGTTCTCTGAATTAACTTATACATTACAATTTTTTTTCTTTAAAAGCCTTTTACTGTTCATATTTCAGATTTACAATTAAGAAAACTTAGCTGCAGAAAATTTGCAGGTACTACTTGAAAATCTATGGCTGGATGAAATCTGGAGATGTCTTTTGACATCAACCAGCATAAAGTCATATAGTTTCTCTTAATCTGGAAGGTCCAAATATATGGAAAGTATCTTTTAAACATAACAAAGGGATTTAACATTTTTCTGAGGACTAGGTAATTCTAGAACGATTTAAGTATTTTTAGATTATTCCAATGGTCAATAATCTCTAAATCCTGCAAACAACTTTTGCCAGACAATGGAAAACATCAGCCCCAAATAAGAATAAAATCAAACATGATAAATCCAGCCCAGTCTTATCTTGCATGTGAGAATGGATACATGGAGCTCAGGAAAACTCAGGGGGAAAAAACAAAAAACCAACCCTTCTTCGGCCACAGATAGTCCAGAAAACAATTAATGTAAATCAAGTCCCTTGCCTTGTCCCAACCTTCCCCCAACAACTGTGCAAGTATCAGGCAGGAGAAGCAGCTGCTGAAGTTGCCTTCAGTCCATAGGAGGAAAACTGCTTAAAATGAAGGCAAAGTTAACACACAGGTCTGAACACTGCTGACAAGTGTGCCCTTGTGAGCACTGCCAAAAAACTTCTCTTATCTTCAAAAACTCTCCCAAAGCTCTCTAATAATTCCTAGTCCCACTATCAAGAGCTCATTACTTTCCCTCTCTGATACATCCATCCCTCCATGAGCTATCAGCAGTAGAAGGTCATGCAAGTGCCTATTTTCAAGACAGATGATACGTGAATCCCCTGGACCTTCTAAGTAAGCCTTTTTCAGCCAGAAACCCCCCACCTGCCCTTTCATCCAGGGTCACATTTGTGCCTCCTTCCCAAGATGTCAACCTGTACATCGTGTTCTACTGAGAGAACAAATTGCTCCCAGGTTCAGGTCTGCTGTCCTTACACACTATTACCAAAACACCACACTTCTGGAGAAGGGCCTTTTCATGTTATTACTTTTCTCCAGGTAAAAGGGACAACAGCCTGATTCTAAGATGAGTATATTGATTTTCTGGTTTTTCTCTTGTGCTTTAAATAACAACTATTTTTCATAGACTCCTGAAGTAGCTCCGCTCTCACTCACAATTTTTATTCTTTGGCTGATATGAAAGCTATCAGCTAAAATCACAAGACTGCTAATCACCCAATTTCATATATTAAAAATAGGATATTAGTTACATCAGATAAAGACTGTTTTCCTGTTTGTACCCACTAAAATAGAACACTATCTCTTCCACATTATCCCTGTTCCACATGGTGCCTAGCGTTTATTTGCATGCACAGTTTAAAATCGTTAGGTTAATCTTGTTGTTCCACATTTTGAGAGGTTATAATCAATCTGTCTAATAGGTGGAAAAAAAGGTACTGACAGTTCTTTTCAAGGTAAAGATGAGGTTACAATGCTATGTGACGTAAATCAGGATTTCTTCAATTCCCTTCTTTAAGCTTACCTAGAAAGTTACATAATCATAAAAAAATATTACATAGCCAAAATATTATTTTTATAAAAACTGCCTGGTATATACTTATATTACCAGATTTCTTTTAATTGTTGCATTCCTAAATAATCTGTTTTAATATGCTTGGGATCTGCTGCTAACAGAGTTAGCATTTTAAGTGTACTGCACAAAAATGCATAAAACTTTATTAAAGGACTAGAACATTTAGAGATGTCTGGAATTTTAATTATTATTTCTCCATATTTCATATTGCATATATACTTCAGTTTTCCTGAAAAATGTGCTGCTTCTCATAAAAATGTAAAATAGAAGCAATTTGGCCAAATAATATGGTGAAATACAACATTAAACTATTTCCTTGGGTTTCGGGATTTCTGCTTGCTTTAAGTCAGAAATAAATTTACTTCTCAAATATTTTAGTGTGGGAGCTTTTTGGTGTTACCCAGTGGGACCACCAGTGGGTAACCAGTGGGACCACCAGTACTGCTGCTATACAAAAAATAAAAGTGTTTTGTTTCAGTTACACATTCTCCATGCCATGGATTTTAGAGCAGCGATTTGTTGATTTGCACCAACTGAAAGCTGTCCTACACATAAAATGTATGCATCAGTTTCAAACATCTGTGTGTTGAAATCTGTAGAAATTTTAAATGGAAAAAGACTTTTCACTTCCTTAGTCAAAAATGTATTAGGAGATTTCTCTGGCTTGAAAGAAAACCACTTTGCAACCACTCCAACTACAGGACAGTTTCACCCTGGATTATCAGCTTTGTAGGTGTGAAGAAGCCAACTGCAGGAGTTGGTTATTTAATAGCATCATACACGGCAATATTTATTAACATATAATTTTTGTATTTTTTACTTGATCTTAAATTATTTTTGAATTCTTAAAGAGCTTTAAATATGTTAGCAAATGACAGTGTGTATAAAGGAGACTCATGTAGAAGAAATCAGGATTTGTACTAGAAGATTTTAAGACATGTATCAGTAGGAAAAAAAAAAAAAAAAATTGAGCACATTACCAAGCAACAATTACAGGATAAAGCTTTCCAGTGTACCAAATTCTACCAGCCTGACTTCCACCAATCTCCCCAAATTTACATGCAGGATCTGTGTATGGCAGCTCTATCATCAACAATGTCTCAATGATTCTGTGGATATTAGTGATGATTTATGTCTCAAACTTTTAGCCACCTATGATAAATGTCACTCCATATAATCTATCTTTTCTCTTTGAATGTAGATGCAATCTAGGCAACTATTTTTGAATAAATGGCTAACATTTAGACAGCTGCAACCGATTTAGATTAATTCTACCCTCACTACTAAAAATGCATTTAGGTATATTACCAGTGGGTTCTTAAAAAAATTCAGCTTTAAAGTCTCCATTAACCTCTAAACTGTGTCATAAATTACTCAAATAGAAGACTTATTTTTACTGGTTTACATAGGCCTGCTTATAGATTTCAGAAAAAAATCACCTTACACATGAGTGTAATACATGAGTTTCAAACTAAGCTTCAACTCTGCTATTTCTATTGAACCTTTGGTATAAGGTTCAATGTTGAACCTTATTGGTGTGTTGTTCAGGTATTATTTATTGTATTCTACAATATTCTAATATCTATTCTACACCAAAAGTTTGTTTATCCTCACCAACACAGTTTGATAGTTTTCTATGAATGCGTGTAAATAAGTGGCATGAGAAGGCAATGACAAACTATCATTGCTTTAAATTAAAGACTATTAACTACATAATGCTACTCAGCTCTTATTGTTTTCCTCCCCAGCTCTACAAAATTATTAAGTAGCTTTTCAATTCCCAATAGTTAAGCAGCTGGATTTCTGAGTTTATGCTGGAATAGATGACATCACTCTATAAGTAGAACAGAAGGAAGTTCTGCAATTTTCTTTTAAAACAGAAAGTGGTTTTAAAGACAAGAAATATTTATCTCTAAAATTAAATACCTCACAGTTGTTCTTAGAGGAGAGGGGTGTATGTAAAATTAATTCCATTCTTACTAATCACAGCAATGAATACCATAAATTGAAGGAAGTCCATGGAGGTGAGTCATAATCAAAGGAACTTGCTATTCTTCAGGATTGAGACACATTTTCTGAATGGTAGCATTTCTCACTTGTTCTCTTTCTCAACAGAACATGGTGGGAAAGAGTGCCATCCTGAAAACTCATTAATGATTGTATCAGACATTTGGTACTGCAGGAGACAGTTCAGTTGCTGAATATTCTTCAAAACCATAATGACCTCTTTCAGTCAGCAATGGAAGGATTTGAGGAAAATAATTCAGATAGATTTGATGATACAGTAGGTGAAAGGAAATTGATCTACTACAGAGGGCTCAGGAGGTGAAAAAGGACAATGTGAACTAAGGAGGCTTGCGTAGACGAAATCAGGATTTGCACCAAAAGGGTTAAGAGAGGTAGGAACAGCAAAAGACCTGTCAAATCTTTACATTTCACATTATAGACTGAAGAATTGTAATCCTATTTAAACCAGGGACATGGCAAGCGAAATCAGATGAACCTCACAGGCTCCTGGCTACGTTGTTCAAAGATTCTGACACAGAAGCTGTCAGTTCTCTTCAAAGATGAACTCCAAATTATTCACAGACACATTCTTTGCGTCTCAGAAAGCAAGATATCTCATTGAATGGTTTACAAAAAACTAGACAGAGGGAAGAAATTCACCTGAAGACTTTAAACTTGTTCCTTTTACTTTACCACAGCTGAATTATGATCTGACAGTGACTGACCAATTAATATTTTCAAAACAACCATCATTGCTCACAGTTGTGGCGTCAAAAAAGGAACCAAGACACTCTGCCAGCATGGACATGCTGGTGCCTGAAGCAACAGAGTTCATCTTGCTGAGACGTGCAAAGCTTGCGCCAGAAGTCAACAATAAAACCAAAGCTGGCTATAATGATTTTGCTTTTTGAAACTGAAGCTTCCTCCTTTTGACAACACAGAATTCATAGCTCCTGCACTGACAGTCACCATGAAAAACAAGGTGGATGTTTTTGGGAAACCAGCAGAAAAAAACGTTGTCATATTTCATGATGTCAGCAAGAGAAGCCGTACATTTGAGGCAGAAATACGTTCTTCACCAGCTGGATCCAGGCTCAAGAAGAGCTCAGCCATTTAGTCATGCTAATTAAGAGCAGAACTACATCATCTTGGACCTCTCCAAACCAATAAGACACCAGCAGCTGAAAACACTACACAGGGTAGGTTAACTCTAAGGGTTTCAAGTATTAATTTCATTCAGAGGGATTGTTTAATGCTAAAAGCAAAGGATGGTGTTTTGTCTGTTTAGAGTTGCCAACTTCAACAAAAAGATTCACCTTCAATGACAGTAAGTTCTGTTGCATCTATTTTGTTATGGATATTTCATCTCAGCTGGGACAAAATCTGTAGATGTTAAATTCTGAAATCTGTAAGATCCCAGATTTAAAAATTTGCAGTTATTTAAAACTGCTGAGAAATTCTATATGTTTTTTAACTTATTCCAATAACTTTGAGATGGTGTCTATTCAAATTAGCTTGTTATATTGCATAATACAGTAAAAGTTGAATAACAATATATTATTTTTGCATTTTTGTGTTTCAGCAGAATTAGTTTTGTGATGTTTTATTTTCAGAATTAAATCACTCACAGAAATGATTTTTAGACAAGAAGTTAATATATTTCAATAACCTACTCTCTAAGTCAGTCCCTTTCAGACCATGCACAGTGTTCCCTAACAGGGAAACAGAAAACTAAAGCAAAAACCTCAAAAAAAAGAAAAAAGAAAAAAAAAAAGAAAAATTTTCTTTATGTTCCTATATATACATTAAATAAAATCTAAATTTCTGGCTTTCCATACTGGTGTGTATCATAAGGTATCTTAGGCACAAGAAGCTGCATACAAGACCTGTTCATTCTCTAATATCTGGTTATGCACTGCCTTTTGTTGTGTTATCTGTCCCCATCACTACCATACCTACACCATGCAAACAGCCCTTTGCTTTTCAGTCTTCACCAAAACACCTGAAATGTTGCACTTCAACACAGTACAAAAAGAACTGTAAGCATGCCTCTAACACTAGAAGGCATTTCAGCAGTTCTGCGTGACTGTGCCCCAAACTTCTCTCCTTCATCTCTTTTTCATGTGTTCAGTATATATATGATCAATACAGGAATCTGATGCCAAAATTCTTTGCTTGGAAACTTCAGGAGTTTCTGCTTTTCTAATTATCTCTGTCCTTGCCTAAATGGTAGGATTCTGGGCTACATATAAAGCAATTTCTTTCCCCATTTCTATATCAAATATATTACAATTTTAAATAGAGTTATCTTCCTGATAATTGTTCTCTGCTAGGTTTCTCCTGACCTTTAAACTGAAGAGAAAAGAGATACACATTTGTTTGTCTAAATGATGGCAACTGTAATTACTCCTAGAGCAGGTCACCCATGTCTTGAGAAAGTTTATTTTTTCAAAACATTGAGACGAAATTACACTGCACCACTGGACCTGACTTATTAAACAGAAACAGGCCAGAGGACAGCTACTTGATGAGAGATGTATTCTGTCATTTGAATGTCAAAGTGTGTGAAGCTGACAAAATGTTGGGTGTCCTGCTCTAGAACAAATAAGGGTATTGTTAATGTGAGAAAGCAAGCTATTCACAATTTTAAATTACTCTGTTGTCAGCTTCCTCATATAATTATGTATTCCTAGAAACTGAAAAAAAAAACCCCAAAAATAAAAAAAACCAAAAGTAATCAAAACATTTACACAGAATTGGAACTGTAAATTACTAAAAAAAAAAAACAAAACAAAAAAACCCCCAAAAAATCCAAAAAACCAAAAACACAGGCTTATCAGCAAGAATGTCTCTAAACAATTTTAGAGAACTTCTTTTGCCTCAAGACAGGTCATGTGTGCACCAAGAAGAATAAACCTCAAACTCCAAGACAACAGAGGAAAACCTTTTTATCATACTTCCATGTCTCTGTCTTTTAGTGGATATTTTAAGTCATTCACCTCCTTGCATAGTTGCTAAATAGTCCCATGTCTTCTCTAACCTGCACATTTTTCAAATTTCATAGAGGAGGACAGAAAACTTTAAATATAGTTCCCTATATTTAAACCTTAAATAGTGCAAGGAAAATGTAAAGTATATCCATTTTGGTTACAAAAATATATGCTACATGAATAATCAGACCAAACTGCTGCACAAAAATGTTCCTGTGGCTATCAGTGAGACTTGCACGTACATAACATCTGCACAAATAGATTCCTTTTTGCAAATCTGAATAATTTTCATTCGTATAATTATTATGGCATCTGATTATCTGAATTTCCAAATTCTTTCATTTCTAAGGGTGTGATAGACTGTGAAATACTTCTGTCCATTTGGTCTATTCGTTTTCTGTAAACAAGGTCTACTTTCCAAGAGTAAACTTTCCAAGTTCTACTTTCCATCCTGGAGGGATGTCAAGTTACCTAATAGCAGTACAGCATGGAATTATTCATTTACCTGTGCCTGACATGGAAGTATGCATTAATTTATTCTTCTTTGGCTTCCCTTGGTAAATTAAGTACTTGGAATGCTTTTCTTCAAGACACTGTTGACTTTAAAAATTTATAATTACAACTAGAGCCTGAAAAAACTTCTTATATAAGTATATATTGCTGTTGATTTTTTAAGATAATTTATTTTTGGCTTAGAGATCTGGAAGTAAGATGTTTGCTTAAAATAAATGAACTGATTAGGGAGTACATTGACAAGCACTGAAACTTCATGAGTTAGAGAGGAAAAATGAGATACTTTTAAAATTTAAAATATTTGAAGCATGAGTGTAATTGTGAGATTTTTTATTTTTTATTTTTTTTAATGTAAAGGGCAAACACAAGGTTTAGTTATGACAATACTATGGCCACACAAATATCAACAGGAGCTTATGTAAAACTCCTATAAACCTCTTTCTGTAGCCATCAAAATCTAAAACTTTTAATTCACTAAGCAAATGTAAGTCAGAAAATGCATGGGATGTCAATGTAATAAAGAATAGATAAAATTACTGTATAAAGTATGAATTTAATTGGCTAATCTAGAGAAATTCAGAGAATCATGGAACATTATGGTTGGAAAAGACCTCCAAGACCATCAAGTCCAACCTTAACCAAATACCACCACGCCCACTGAACCATATCCCAAAGGGCCACCTCGGTTTTCTTTTGAACATTTCCAGGGATGGTGATTCCATCACTTCCCTGGACAGCCTGTTCCAGTGCTTAGCCACCCTTTCAGTGAAGTTTTTCCTAATATCCAACCTGAACCTCCTTTGGGACAGCTTGAGGCCATTTCCCCTTGTCCTGTTGCTTGTTGCCTGGGAGAAGAGCCTGACCCCACCTGACTGCACCTTCCTGTCAGGCACTTGTAAGGAGGGGTACGGTCTCCCCTGAGCCTCCTTTGCTCCAGGCTAAACACCTCCAGCTCTCTCAGCCCCTCCTCACAGCGTTTATGTTCCAGATCCCTCCCCACTCTGTTGCCCTTTCTCTGGGGTGGCATTATTTTGTCCCCAGAATCGCCCTACTTTTAAGTTAAGGAAGTTGAAAACAACTACTTTGATTCCAGTGGTAAGAAAAAACCAGAATGTTATATTTTGAGTTTTGCTGAAATGAACGAGTCACTTTCACTTTTCAGAGTAGCTTGTCAGGAACAGCCCAAGGCATAGCAGGAACCTCCTGGACCTGACAATGTTTCCACACTCTCGCTAAATTTCAGTGGATGTTATTTCCATTAATTTCCTTACATGTAAATTTTTGAATACATGTAAGCCTCATTATCCACAACTGGAAAAACTATAAACTGCATTCTGATTTATTTTAAATCTGCCTTCTGCCAGTTTCATCTGTTCTTGCATTGCAAAAGCAATTATACAGTCATGTCCACATTCACTGTGCAACTCTACAGCTGACAGACTTTCTCACACCATACTCATCTTTTTTATTTTTTCTTTCCAAAGCTCTTTTTCTCTACTGCACCACTTGTTATATGGAAGATATTCCATGCTTACAGTCATGCCTTCTGCCTTTCCCAGAATCTTTCTATTTCAACCAGAATTTCAAATCTCTCTGAAGTATGAGAAGCAGTACTATATGTGGTATTTAAACAAAGGACATACTTATGAAAGAAAAATGATACTATTCTGTTTTCTATTCCTTTCCAAATAATTCCTAAAAAACTTCCCTTGTTCAACTGATAATGGAGACTGAACTGTAATTTTCATCAAATTACCTATTACTACACAAACTACATTACTATGTAGATCTCGTATGCAAAGCTATATTTTCTCCATATGAATTTTTTTACAGTAATTTACAATGAAATTCATCTGCCATTTTGAGTCAATTTAATCAGCTTTATACATTTCTAAGATCAAATTTCACCCTTAATACTGTGAGTAATTCAGTATTAGCAGGATTTCTCACCATCCTGGTCACTCTCTTTTCTAATTCACCTATAACTATGTTGAATATTATAGTCCCATCAGAGATCCTTCTACTTTTTCTTCTATTTTAGCCTTCTAGAAAACTAGTATTTTATTCCTAATCTCTGTTTCTTGCCTCCTAACCAATAAGTGATTTACCATTTTTCTGTTCCATATTCCACATTCTAAGAAATTATTAATTTCCTTAGAAACTTCTGGGAAGACCTTGTCAAAAGCCTCTGGTAATCCAGGCAGGCTCTACCAACAGCATCATATTTATTGATTCTTTCAGAGAGATTCAACAAATTTATAAGACAGGGGAGGTCATCGTTATAAAAAAGGCATATTCATTTTCCCTAGGATAAAAAATTATACCCATTCATGAGTCATGTAATTCAGTGTTGTAAATTCCAAGTTCTGAGGGTACCCAGCTAAGGCTTTTTGACATGATAAACCCTTGCTACTCTTTTATCACCAGTTAAGAAGACCCTTCTCCAATGCAAAGGGCTCTGCAAAGGAAAAGTTCTGGTGTAGAAACTACCCCAGTCCTTTCTATAAATAAATTCATGCACGGTGAAGAAAAAGGAGAACAGTTTGGAGCCTCCAGTGCTTATTTATATGAACTCTTCTTGTTTCTGTTTTTAAGTAATATTGCAACTTGTTTACCTCTGATTTTTAAAGTCTATCAATTGAGTAATTTGGAAGCAAATCAGTTATCAATTCAGATACCTTTCAGAAATTATTTCGGCAGTCAACAACTCCATAATACAGGTAATAGCCAAGTGGAAAAGGACCCAATAGGAGTCCTTAGAACACTGGTACTTATTCAGAAGCAGCTTAACTCTAGAAATGTAACTTTTACTTCCAAGATTAACTTGTCATTGAAATTGTTTAAACAGCACACAAACAAAGGCATAGTTCTACCATTTTTTGTTCCAGAAATTAAGGTTAAGGTACAACAACATTTTTGTTCCCAGAAAAAAAACCGATCAGAGAAGTGAAAGTATTCCATCCTCCTTTAAAAATTATTAGTATGTTTTTATGAGTTTTTGACAACAATGAAGAGTTTTTCACCTTGCTGGAACTTGACTCTATTTAATTAAAGCCTCTATTTAATTTTCTTCACAATCAAGGAAGTGTCAAGCAGTTTTAATGGATTCAAAGAGGTTAAACTTCAATTTTTCACGTGCCACTCACCTCTCAACTGTCTCTCCCTTTAAATGTCAGTCCTCTGGGAGAACAGGATGTATCTGTGCTCTCTGCAGTAGTACTGACTGCTAAACAAACTTGTAGGCGGTCATAGTTTGGGAAGGAAGGACAAGGACTTACCTGCTTCTTTGGCAACATCTGCAGTTGAAATATTTTGGAGGTTTGAGTGCACTCGGAAGGTCACAGCTGGTCCCAGCACGCTGAAGAAGATTATTAAAAAAATGTAAGATTCATAATCAAGAGACATGGCATAATATTCCTTATCAAAATAGGTTTTTAAAGAGAACCTATTAAGACACCATTTAGCCCTCTTCCTTTTGCTTCATTAGCTACATTTGCATATATTTTTATATCTCTTGTGGTTTCCTGTGTGTATTTTGTGCCCATCTGAAAGAATTTCGATGACATTAACTAAACCTCAGAACACTTCTGTAAATACTATTCTTATTATGAAGATGGAAAAATTGAGGCACTGAAATTGCTATTCACTCAAGTCCAGCATAGATCATCACTGGAATTCAGCATCCAAAGGAGTTTACATGTATTCACATTTTATATTTCTAATATCAAGACAATTTCAGTTCCTGTTGTCACAACAGCAAGTCAGAGAGACAGTACAGAAACTCGGAATATTTATCTTAATCATATTCTGAAAGATCATATATAGTGAAGAGATTCTGGACATATCCAATCCAATAGCTGGCTTTAACCAGAAAAAAAGCACAAAGTATTTATTATTTAATAGCAGAAGTGGTCACCTATTGGAATAATTTTTGAGAGGAAATGATTTAACATGGACATCTCTTTGCATATAGCCTGATGATCCTTTGTGGCACTAAAACCTATAATACATTTACAGAGGAAGGTACTGATTAGCCAGATGTAGACTGACAATGTACTCAAGGTTTCACCAAAAAATATCATTGTGCAATTTTAAGGACAAATAAATCTGTATTAGTAATGTTGCACTTATTCTCCATCCATCCCAATAAACATTCTACATGTATATCTGATGAAAGGAAAGAAGAAATTACAGGTGTGATGTTCTTAAAACTATACCTAAATACCTATCTACAAAACACATAAGAAAAATACACACAAAAATACAGTAAATGAAATTATGAAGAAAAATTTCTGGGGGAAAACAGACTATAGAAATTAAAACGCAAAAATTCATAGAGGAGAAAAGCGTAGGGTCTCAAGAAAAGCAAAACATTGCACAATTTTATAATAGTTTACTTATATAATATGCATTATGCAAGTTCCTAAGGATTTTTAAACTCATAAGTGAAAAGAATTAAATTTATACTAGGAAGAGGAACCCTGCTTAAAAGGTGAAGAGCATGGGCTGGAACTGTACATGTAACAGCTTTTGACTTCCTATGGCCATAAATTAGGAGAGAATGAAATCTGAAAAATTGCTGTATGAAATAAATAACTTGAAAAATATTTTCTTGCAGGGCTTGAAATGAAGTATTAAGTTATTCTTTTAGTAACATGATGATCTCTTAGAATCACAGAATGGAGAGCACTTAATGAAGTGTGCTTAATTGCATCACATATATCCTAGACAGAAATACCTTTAAACTTTTTTCCATTTCAGGCAGAAAAAACCTTTGCTTAACTATAAGACTTTGCTTTGAGGCCACAAAGGGAATCTGAGTAAGAATAAGAATAAGAAATGTCCTTTCATCTTTTACTAGCAAAGCGTGCACTGCACACATTTTATTCTGGAGTTAACAGGGACTGCCATTAATCAATCATTTTTCTCAAAGTACTCTTATGGGGTGGGGACAAAAAGAAAACAGATTTTATCATTAAAGGACACACTAAACACCTGGTCATTAATGGTCAAGAAACACTTTTACTAATTCCAGGCAGTTATAAAAAAATTGTCAACATCATATTAACATTACAAATTAAAACACTCAACAGTTTTGAGATAACTGCTTTACAGAAATACAGACTATTTTGTCAAGAACCCTGAGATAATCAACCATAAACCTGTTTCAGGATACCAAACACTGACATAAGAGAAATGGTGGTTCCTCTCCAGCTGCTCAGATGTGTACAGACATTAGCAGTCTGCTACAAATATAAGCAGCATCACCCCAGAATGCAGCTCTTTTATGACCAAGATAGGAGGGAAAGTAAAACCAACTTCAGACATTCCCCCCAAATCTTCTGCTGCACAGTCCATTGCAGCTGAGAACCTGAAACCAGCAGAGAATTTCAACCACAGTGTAGTTATATTTCAGCTCTATCAGCAAAGCAAAAACTTTCCTGCCCTCCTTCCCTTACCTGAATGTTATATTTTTATCTCTCATCGCTCCCCACTTCCTCCCACCAGTCCTGCCCTGCTCCCTGCACTTCCTGGCATCAGTAAAACCACACTGATTAAAACTGAACCATTTCAGTGACCCAGCCCAGGGAGAGCCAGGGATTTCCCAGGAGTGAAGTCAGTGTCAGAGTGTCAGTAACCATCCCACTATTCTCTACTGACTCCACCTGGATAATCCAGGAACACGGAAAGATCCGAGTCATGCCCACATCAGTGTTGCCACAAGTAGTGTCATTTCTCCTCAATGCTCAGGGAAAACAAGAACAAAAAACAGCTAAGGAAAGAATTCCTTGTGCAAGTGGGATGATACTGAGTTAAGACCATCCTTTTGCAGGAAAGAATAAATTTCAGAACAATTTAAAACACTCACTGATATGTTGCTCTGTGGGACATTGTTTTCCTCTACTGTAGCAACTGAATTCTTGTAAGAAATCACCTAAGCACCACATCAGCGTGGCTTCAGTAGGAATATTTGCAAAATACAGAAAATAAAGCAGCTTTTGTCACAACTTTTTGCACATTGGCATTCTGTTTATTTTAAAAGCAAACAAAAGACCTTGAGATTACTTGGTCAAAATTGCATTTCTGTTTGATGTTTTGGGAACTGACTGCTTCAGGAGCTCATAAAATGAGATTTTTCTCATGGGGGGTTTCTGGCAAATGCACTCAATAAATAAACATTTCAATAACAAAAGAGGCCCTTTAGGGAATTCTTCAGTGTTCATTATGTGTTGGATTAGAACATTTAAACAAAACCAGTAATTATTTGACTGCAAAATATTTTTAAAAGACCTTTTAACAAGAGGTCAATCAGCCTAAAAAAAGGTTCCAAGATGTATAAAATGCATCCCTGATAGGACCTTTAAGTTGAGTGGATGATACTGCTTTCCTGGGTCAGACCCTCTGAAACCTGGCTAACATTAATGGCAATTTTCTTAAAACTGCTCACTGAAGTGCACACGTTTCTTTCTAAGCTGAAATTTTCTTTCTAAGCTGACGAATTCCAAGCAAACCATTCCCACAGATGAGGGAGGTGCTGGGGGAGCAGAGGCATCCCTCCTGGCTGGTGCCTTACTGCAGCCAGCACTCAGCCAGCTGGCCAGGAGAAAACAGCCAGGCATGAAAACCACAGTGGCCAGGCTGAAACCTCACCCACATCTGACATCTGCTGCAACTGAGGTTAAAAATGTTAGGCAGCATGTTTTGTCTATCCATCCCCTGAGCTGCACACTACTACAGTTACCCTCCAGGTAAATTTGTGGTCTTTTTTTTCTGAAACAAATAAATTTATACCCATGTAAGCAAGAGAAAATCGAGAATTTTACAATGCATCTGGGCTGTACAATGTAATTGCACTTATCAGTTTTTTCTTATAATTTTACCATTTTTTTCAATACAGATAAGCAGTTCTGGCTCCAAGGCTAATAAATAGTGACTTCTCCCCCCACAAAACATAATGTCTGTTGCAATGACCTGCTAAATTTATTATTCTAACTTTACCAACTAATTACTCCACCCCCGTTGGCTGCCACAACTTTTTTTTTGTTTTTTTTTTTTTTGTTTTACTTACAATAATGTTGCCTTCAATCATAATAAGGGGTTTTTTTAACAAAGACATTCAAAGCATATTGCAAATTGTCACCCTTATGTGCTGTTGTCTTTTATTCTGTTTACTAGAGATGAAATAATTACAGTGTTTATACCAAAATGACTTGAAGGTTGATTGCTGATTTAATAATATCCCCTCCCCTTGGGTTTATATTTCCCATCTGAAGGTGGGAGGGTGCACAACACACACAAAGAATATTCTTTGTGTAAAATAGAAGTATTTCCTTTCGTTAATTGTTTTACGACTAAGAGCATCCTTCTTATATTTTCCCTGTCAACAAATGAATGATCCGAATAAACAAAGCTGGAGCGTGATCAATATGGCAAGGTCCATATCACTTTCAAGCCGTAGGTTACAATTATATTTATGAATGACAGGATTTAAATCTCCATAAATTATGTACAAAGCTTTGCATGCCTGTTCCTCTCCCTCGTGTGCGGGTACTTCAGCATTACAGGATCACACTGCATGTTCACTGAGAGATGCAGTCACAGTCTATCATACCCCCTAGTGGAAAAGGATTTGAGAAACAAGTGCCAACATGGGTCTGTGTACTCTTGAAGACGAGGCATAGAGCTGATGCCAGATGGAAATGATTTGAGGTGGCATCTCATTTTTAAGATGCAGACAGAGTGCAATTTCTCAAGACTGGAGGAAGATGAGGAGATTAGGATTGGCTATTTCCAACATGAAACATTCTCGTAATGACTATTTTATAAAACAGGGCTTGCCTTAATAAAGCTTAGATTTGAAATTAAAGTCACTACTTGTCTATATGTTCCTTTCAAAATCCTTTAATCTCTGGAGGTTAAGAAAAGCAATTAGTAACGCTCCAGAGGACTGTGCAAAGCAAATTTTATAGCAGTGAAGGTAATTGTCTCAGGAAACGTTTGGTGGGCTTGAACTAATGACTTGCAACATGTACACATTTCTATGCCTTCTCTGTTTAGGAATTTGAAGCTTATGTCCATTGTTTATATTGCACTGAAGCCTCCTTTTCACCTTCTCAATTTTGAAAAAATTAAGATGCTCATGCTGCTGTAAATGCTTTATATGTTATATTTAGAGGTATAAAAACATACTTACGTCAAATCAAATCAATGGGGAAAAGCACATAATTAGCAGAAGCGTTTTTGTCCTACAGTATGTTTCCACAACATGATTTACAGAGAAAAGCAAAGGCAGAAAATTGCAGCTGGACATTGACACATAATACATGAATGGATTAAGAAGTGTACGCTGGGTATTTTTTTCTCCTTCTGACAGAGTATCTGTAAATCAGTTGACCACTTGAGTCAAGTTTGACCAACATTTTTAACCAGAACTGTTAACAGAATTTATTTTGTGAACCATTGCATCATAGTGTATTTACATTACACAAGCAGGTACCTGACTGAGCTTTAAAGATTCAGGAAAGCTTGCAAAGGATGTGTTGTGCTGATCTGCTACAAAATAATATCCCTGAACTGTTGAGTAGAGAATTATTGATCATCACTCAGACTTAATACTAAAAAGACACACATCTCTCACTCCTTACTATCTTTACTGTTCAAAGATTTGCTTCACTTTGCACCTGGACTGCAGAAATATCAATGTGGAGCTGTATGTATTCTTACATTCCTATTGAAAGGTATGTATGCACAGCCAGTGATCAATCAAAAAAATCTTTTTCTCTTTTAGTAAAATGAGTTTTTCGAGCCCTTCTCAGGAAACTCAACATGCTCACTGAAGTGCAGAATGATGCACAGTGTTCCAGAACACCCGGCAATACAGCAAGTAATGCATTATCTATTAATATTTATATCCTTCATATGCACTAAGCATGAACAGTTTGTGCCATTCTCTGAAGTGTTCCTGCACTAAACATAGCATAGAGAAAGTTAAAGACTTCTTGTACGGGCATTGCCCCTGGTGTCTGACAGTGACCAGCTACTAAAGATGGAAAAGCAAAATCCATGCTAAGAGAGAGACACTAATTGCAGTGCTCACCAGGTAGTGGCTGATTTCCTATCACCACTAGAATTTCATTAGAGGGCTTTTCACCAAGGAGCTGGGAGGCACAACAGGTAAACCACAAAGATTAGGAAGACTGACAGTTCCTGAGCAAGCACATCCTGCAAATGTAGCTACATGAAAAGAAAAATTAGGTCTGGATTTGATGGTTGCAGCCCAGATTTACTCCTGTAAGTTATATTCCTCATAAATCGGGTAAGGCCTCGGACACCTTGTTGTGCCCTCTTCTCTCCCCCTGACATGATAAGCTGAGCAGTGAGTGCACAGAGCAGCACTGCAGGGCCACAGAAGAGGCCACGACAAGGTGTTCAAATAATGAAATGCCTGACACACTACTGCCATTAGAATAATTTCCAGACCGAAGTCACAGAAAAAGAATGACATGATCCAGGAAGAGATGCTTTACAGTAACAGCAGTCCATGTCTGGTGGGTCTCTGATACTGATACTAAAAGATGGAGCTTTAATTATTTTACATTAATCATTAATTTTGTATTAATCATTTAATCTATATGCATCAAAATTGTGCTAAGTACACTGATCCTAATTTACATTGCAAAAGATGATGAAAGAGTATTTTAAAGATTTTACAACTTGCTTCATCTGAGGTGAAGATTATTTTGCTAAGCCTACAATTTAAATGATTTAAAAAAGAGACAACGCTTAATTTAGAGATTGATGCTACACTCAGTTTGCCCTATTTTTATTCTTCACAAAATGCAACTTTTGATGATTACTCAATATCTATGAATAATTTGCAGAGTTTTAAAATAATTTTTCTATTAATCTGTCACAAGCCATGAAATTTGACATTTTCACCACACTGAGTACATGAAAGTTGCCAGCTTTGCCTGCCATGCAAATAAGGTTCTTAATTACAGTATTTCAAAGAAAAAAACATACAAGTACTATAATTTGTTATGGTTAAAAAAAAAAAAATAAAGGGGTGTTTGGACGCTGCGAGGGTGGTAAAATGGTCTCAAAAATGTTCTTAAATGTACAGTGATTTTTCTTCCACTCCCTAAGGATTAAGCTAAGCAATAAAATATATGCCATAAAAAAAAGAAAAAACCCAAAAACATTCTACTTATATTCCCATTTTCCCTCTTTATACCTTTATATCTACAAACAGCAGACATTTTTAATTGTCACCCAGTAAGCCATCAATGCATTTTCCTGCCTTCAGCCCTACTCACCCTCCACACAGCTGTGTTGTTAATGGAGCTGGCTGGAAGCACGTTTAAAATTTGTCTGCTGGGATGACAGTCACCTTTTGCTCCGCTTGCACAACTGACTTTTAATCCTTAACGAGGAGCATGACTCACATGTTAGGCTTGTTACAGAGGTACAGGTTCAGAATGCTCAGAGCTTTGATTGGATCCATGTAGGACACACATTTCTTGCATGAGTATTAGGCAGCACAACCAAAGAAAAAAGAACCCAAATCTTTGCCACATTCATCATTCAAAAGGCTACCAAATTCTGAGTGCAGCAACCACAGCTGTCCTGCTTGTCCTCATAAGGACCTGTTGGCTTCTCCTTTAGCTCTGAGAACATACTGAGAAGACTTGCTCTTGAGGCTGCCCTGCCAGCTGTGAGGCAGAAATATTCCCTTGGCAAAGGAGGCACTGCAAGTGGAATTTGTTGGGCTTTTTCAGTTGCACCTGCAGATGTATCTTTGCTCTGCCTTTATGGCTCTTAAGGCATAGAAACCCTTCCACAGGCAGGTTGTAATTCAACTTATTGACCTGTTTATGCAATATTTACTGGTTAGGCTGTAACAAAAAAGCAACAGAATTCTATATCTTTTTTTGGCTGGGTCAGCAGGTCTGTAATGCTCATGAAATTCAACCATCCAGATAACAAAATGAGAGAAAAAAAAGTGTGTTTCTACTTCTAGGAGAATCAGGTAGCCAAGGGCAGGAGGGTCAAGACAGACATAGACATAAAATAAATTTTATATTTCTTCACAAAAGGTTATTCTTTTAAACAAATCCTGACATGAAAACCTTTTTTTTTTAATTTCTAATATTAGTAATTCTATTTGTGGATGAGGCTTTAGTTCAAGAGTGAGAATCACAGTTCTCTGTTTCTATTCTCATATCTGTCATCAAGTTCTGTATCATTTTAGGGAAAAGGAAGCAAATTGCTTTGGGTTTCAATCCACTCATCTGCAGAATGCAAATTATTAGCTGTTAATAATATGTGAAGTATTATATAAATTAAATGCAATGACACACACTCAATGACTTACTTGAAAGACAGGAGTATATCCTGCCTACCCTATAATGTAATGAACTTTGGTTTTATTTAAAAAGGAATATGATGGCATTCTCAATCATACAGAGAGATGAGTAGTAGAGAAACACGAAGTTAAAAACAGACCTCAGAAGTTCACATATCTGTAAAAACCTTTTCTTGAGCAGGGACCTAGGAGTTCATGGAAATGAATCAATACTAGTGGATTTATTCTGCTTTTGATTATAAAGGTGTAAATCCTCTGTTTTAGGGATATGAAATGTCAAAATGGAAAGCCAAGCACCATACATATGATTTATAAGACTCTCCTTAGATTTTTATGGTCTTTCTCTTTTGAAACCTAGAATGTATAAAATGCTGCAGGCCAAAATCCTTCCTGATATTTTAATGATTTTCATATTTTTCTAGCAGGAAAGTTACCGTGGAGAAGGCAAAATTATCTTGGTTATATGCACATTCATTTAGGAAAAGAACACAAAATGTATTGTACCTCGGGGAAAAGCCACAAGACTAATGTAATGCTAAGGTTGTGGAATCACTCATTTTTAAGTAAGGAAATGCACAATTTACATTTTCACCTTTTTTTGGTTTTTTCTTATCATTCCTCTAAAAAGTGATGAATCTTTACATTATAAATTAGTTGTCAAATAAGACAACATGTACCAGAAAACACAATGTAATTTCTTATAAATGCCTGCATGCAATGAGTTACAGCAATACATTTTTCACATAACTCGTTTCCCAGACTCATTAAATCTGTGGGAGAAGTCAAGTTTGAATAAAACGGGTTCCATTATTTCTGACTTCAATGCTTTTCTAACACTTTAAACAAGATTATGTCAAATAACCACAGTTATTTGTTTGCTAATTAAAATCAGAGAGCAGGTGACAAATACTGCTTAACTTTCTTGAAAGATTTATCTTTTTATTGAGACTAAGCATGGTTCAGTTCAAATTGAAATACAAATCTTGCTTAATTTGTGGACAATAAATCGAGTGGAAATAAAAAAATGAAAAAAACCTAAACTTCTAGTTACTATTACAAAACCTTAAGAAGAGCAGGATGAGTAAAGAACATTCCTCTCAATAAATCTAAATGACATAGACAGCAGAACCCACAACCTGCCAGTCTGGAAAAAAATCTGCAAGAATATTAATCTTCAGATGCTCAACATACAACACAAGAAAATATTAATCACATAAAATCACAGAGAACAGAATCATGAAGAATCTGCACAATGAAGGGAACTTTTCAAATGCAAACCTAACAAGACCTAACATTTCTATCTTATTTTACCACTGCTCCACTGTTCAGTGGTAAAATAATCTTCCCTCACACTATCCTGCCTCTCAATAATTTCCTGAGTTGTTCACATTTAGAGCATTCATACACCACATGTCATAACCCATCAGCACAATGGAGTGAAAACACCAAGTATTGTTCCATTGTTTAGGCCCTGGATGACTGAATATGATTAACTGCTTGATTGAATGTTTCAGGTGTTATAAAAGTAACATGAGAAACAATGAACAAAACCTATAGTGAATGATTAGGACACTACAGGCAATGCACATGTTTATAATAGGTGAGGCTGGGAGATCCACTCGCCACTCTGCCTGCCCAACACTTCCAATTTGAAAGTGTTTTAAGCTTCTCCAAACTTTCACCACTTGGTTTGATTTTCAGATATCTTCCTCAGTTCAAGTTCTTTTCACAGCAATGGTTGGCTGGCCTTTCAAATTGTATTTATTCCAGCCCAACTGTTCCAGCTCTTCCTAAGAGCAGGAATAATGATTGGCAGTGTTTGGTTGTGTAAGGCCTGTTCTTGGAAAAGGAGGTGAAAAGTTTCTCTAACCCCGGCACTTGGAAACAAGAGCTCTGAAGTAAAAAAATGTGCTTGTAACTGTCCTCAAGATAAGCCTTCCAAATTCAAGCTTCTGTTGAAATCACTTTTTACACAGAACTATTTTAAAAACGCGATTGACGCTATGGACATGCTACTGTATAACAGGAAAAACCAATCTTATTTCAAATACAGAAATGCAGTCTTTCTTCTAAAAGTGGGGCTTTTTTTCAGTAGGATCCTTGAAATCCAAAGATGAATAGCGGTCAAGTTGAGAAGACCAAATTTTCAGGGGCCTTAATTTCAACTGTATCGGACTTCAGGAAGTATGTTGCAAATTAAGTATGGAATAACAAAGATTTATTTAAAGGTCCTGCTGCTACTTTAAATTCTGCTGGAATCATCCACTTCAGACTTAGACTCAGTCTCCGTTCCTTTGAGGAAAAATAATTTCAGGAATTTATTAATTTATTTTTTTGTTTATGTTAAATGCCAAATCCCATTGTCTGAAGGGAGACCTGACTTCTGGGACTGCTGAATGCTCAGCAGATTGAAGGCAATGGGATCTCTGTCTCAGGCAGGGAAGTTCCTTTCAGAAGAGGCTGAGTAAGCTGTGCAGTGAGACATCACACTGGACACCTCAGAGTGGCAAATGCTTTGACACTAATCTTTTCATGCATAACTCCAGCTCTGAACGGTCCTAATAAAACCCCATATCTCATATGAGTTAAACATACCAATTCATGTTTGCCAAGCATTTTGATAGTGTAGTGAAGAGCACTATAGGGAAAAAAAATCCAAACCAAAACAGAAGGAAATGGGGTTTTTGACCTCAAAATAGAATTTGAATAAAGTGCAATAAATAAAAGCTGAAGTCACACATTGAACAATGAAAATAAAATGAAACATTGAAAAGCTACCCATTAACTGAAGGATTTCTTTTCTGCTCATGAAATAAAACAGTTGGCTGTAGAAAAATATATAAATTTGATTCAATATTTCAGAAGTCTATCATAATTAGTGATATTATTCAAAAGATTGGTCACCTGAACAAAACAAAAAATTGCTTGAGTTCAGTCCAAAGTCAATTTTTGTTTCTTCTTATCACCTAAATAAAAGCATTTTCCTTATAAGTCAAGCTTAGTTAAATTTTGAAACCAGTTATTACTTGAATTTAAAGTATTTTCTTTTCAAAATGTCAAATCACATTATGGTATCTGCTACAAAGTTTGAAAGGTATTTTTCACCTGAAATCTTCATATGGTTTCCTTGTATATCTTCAGTTAACCTGAATTTTTCATTTTTCATATAACGCACTATTTAAGTAAACACTGAATTCACCTGTAGTCCCAGTGTGGGTAGGGAGCACTGTGAGGTGAAAGCTGAACAACCAGCCTGAATCCTGAGTGTTGGAGATTTAGACTCCAAAAGAAGAGGGATTGGGTCTTTTAGCTT
>VWZN01005629.1:96000-123886 GCA_013396955.1 Regulus satrapa | reverse complement strand
CAAAGGTAGGTGAAAGTGCTCTTGTATTGTAAATGAAGTTGAACCCACTGATTCCAGCAGGGAAATTGTTCCTTGGGATTTCTGCTTTAAATGTGCAGTAGACTTTCTCTGCCAGTGTTCAAAGTCAAGGGTACAAATTCTCTTTACATAAAAGATAATAGAATATATTTTTTTTTCTATTTAGAAACTCAGTATTCATAAAAAATGAATTTCATGAAATACAACCAAAGGCATTAATCAAAACAAACAAAATATGGGAATATTTTCCTTCTCAATAAATAAAGCAAATATGCCTGGTATTTTCCAGGTTTCTGAAAAGATTTTCTCACCAGCAGTCCATTTCTCCATAGAAATACAATATCAGAAGGGGTTTTTTTTGGTTTTTTTTTACAGTCAAGAATAAACACTTCCACTAAAAATGAAATATCATCAGACTATGATTTAAAACAGCGTATTAAACAATGAATTGTGTTCTGTAAATGAAGATCAAACAGTAGCTGATGGTGAGGCTGAGAAAGATTCATGGGCCAAACCTCCTGAAACACAGGCAGGAGCTGGGTGCTGCCCAGACATCAGTTATTTCCTGTGCTCAAGATGTGACTTCCTTTCTCAAAACCCCACAGCTGAACCTTTTTTTCAACTACCTTTACATTAAAATTTCTTCTGTTGTATACAGAGAGGATGAAGTTTTGGGAAGTACATGTTTCTTCCAAAACGCCTTCAGAAAATCCTCAATCTAAAACCCTTCACTAGAGATGGCAGGTCACAACCTCCTAGCTCATGAGATAAAACATGCAGAGCATTCATCAGGATGAATCATAGGAGGAAAACCAGTGCTCAGCATAGCTGAACTCCCTGTGACTTGTTAAATAAGTAGCTGACCAAAAAGCTTGACCTAGTGTGCCATGTGCCAAGACTCAAAGCCAGGCACCCACGTTTTTATCCACCTCTGATGTCTTTTTCCCCCTGGGAATTCTGGGTATAATGACTCTTCAGAAGACTTTCCTTACCTAGTAACTGTTAAATAAATTTGGTAATATTAGTATAGTGCTTGGATTGAATTATTTTCTCCTATGAAAGTAGAAAAAAATGTCATTCTTTATAATTTTCTCAAAATAATTTGTTCCCGTGTGTAAGGAATGTTACAAAGATCATCAATATTCTTTTTTTCCTCTCACCCACTCTCCTTAATTTTGACAGTAAAGAGCAGATATTTCCTTGTAAGACAAACTATTTAAAAATAATGAGACAGCCAATAAAATAAAAAAGGAGAAAATCCCATGTACGTACTTGACATCATCGAAGACACTCATATGCAGCTTCAAGAGATCTGCCACTTCCTTTATTAACTCCAAGCCCTTTTCCACACTCAGGGGGCTGTTGAAAGGGAGCAAGAAAACAGAGCATTAAAAAAAATGGAACTCATCAATACTTGAGAGGCTAAAGGTCCCAAAAGAGTTATCACCTTGGCCTCTTTGAGTCTGAAAGCCACCACTAACTGTATTCCTGTCACATAGTGATCATGATATCAAGGGAATTGGGATCAGGTGCTTCTTCAGGCATGATGAATCACCTGAATTTTCCAGCAATAAGACAAACAATAAGGTGCAAATGGAATTGTTAGGAAGTGTAATGGGCCCATGATGCAGCAACCAGTTCATCTCAGTCCTCAATAAAAAATGTAATAAAGTAAAAGGACAGAAAGAAAGAAAAGGATTGACGAGACAAGGAGGGAAACAAACAATGAAAGTCAAATTGCAGGCTCGGTATCAAATGGACAAGTGAAAAGCATATTTTTAAATTCATTAGATTTTAAAATGAATCTTTGCCCAGTGAAAGGATACAAAATTATTAAGGATTTGAAAGTAAACAATGGAGCAAGACACACAGTCCAGAGGACACTGATTAGATACTTGGTACTTAGCTTGGTGTGTGCATACACTGCTGACAGAGCCCCCTTTAAATCTTTTTAACCTTTGTCAATGCCACATTTACATTTTTTAATTTACAAAACAGGTTGCAATCAAGCCTAACACAATATGACTGCTATTATTTTAAAAAGCAGTTATCTAGATGCAAAATTTCTATTTGCAAAAATCTCAAGTTATTAGAGTTGATACAACTCTAAAGATGCATTAAGAACATTCCATCCCTAATATACAGATCATACCTTGCTCAGTTGTTTTTCATTACTGTGGAACCAAATAAAACATTATTAAGAAAGGAAAAAAAAAATGCGGACATGATATAACAGTGTCCAGTGAAAAAAGAGACAACATTGTCTGTATAAATTGTGATCATAGATTTATTCTCAACATTGTTAAAGCCCCAAAGACAATAAAATTATACCTTAAAAGCTTTTCCAACTTATGCCATTTATGTAAAGCAGGAACAACTTTGCTGAGATTAACCCAGAGGAAAAAGGGTCCTGTACTTTTTCCTTCAAGGATTTATTATAAGTAGGAGACAAAGGTGTCCAAAAAAGCATGTAGTATTAGACACAATCTTTTCAACTGGACTAAGGGAAAAAGATTTTTTTTTCAAAACTTTTTGCAAAGGTCACAATTTCTACCTCTGAGCTGAAGTTTTTAATCTAATTTTACATCATGGTAATTCATTGCCACTATTTTATTTATTGTCTGCAATGAACACTGGGGGTTTGGGGGTTTTTTGTCTTTTTTGTTTATTTTGGGGTTTTTTTCACTGGTTTCTGCATGCACTGCCCTAAGGGCACCTCTATTTAAATAATGGAATAGCTCATGTGGATCTTGGTTAGCATAGAATTGCTCAGCCTCCCTTCATGCTACTAGCCCAAAATGCTCAAGAGACCTCCTGTCACACAACCAGAGGTAGCCCCTCAAGGCACCAGATAAATATAGAGTTTTTCTAGATGTCTAAGACAGATGTTCTTGTGTGAAAGTAACAAAAGAATCTGATTGATTGTGTAAGGAAAAAAAAAAGTACTATAGATTATTCATAAAACTGTTATATTTCAAGGACTGACAGTGGATAGAAACATGATTATTCCCATCACTATGAAAGCAGATTGTCATAGTTACTCTGGGGCTTATGTGTTAATTAAATCTTTTCTCCCAAAGAGGTTGACTTAAATTTTACAGAAATGATTGGTGTCAGCAAGTGGGCTTTTACTGTAATAGCAAGTCTGATGCAGGCAAAGGCTGCTGTGTACACTGGTGCTGCTTTTTAACCAAGGGAGCCTCACTTGCAAAGCTCAACCTCCTGCTCCCAGCTTACCCCTCCCTACTTCCCTGAAAAAACATTCCCCAGCTTCAAAAACAAGATATCCTGCAACAAGCCAATGGCAGCAGCAGTAAATGGGGGGTGTAATCAGAGCATTTGAATGCTACAAACCAGCAATAATGCTGGAGGGGTAATGGATGAGAAAATGGCTCAGAAAGGCCATTGTTTTGCAAGCCTGAGCATCCAAGAGTAGTCTTAATAACTCTCATTCAATGTCAAACTCAAACGCAGAGGTTCACAAACTCAGATGCAGCTTGATATGCTAAGAAATTATCATTCATAATAGCACAGGAAATCTGCAGGATTATTCCATGGTACCAGTACTATTCTGATCCCACAGCCATATTTCAGAATTTCCACTAAAAATTATTGCAATCACAATAATTTCCAATGCAATTTTTCCAACTTCCCAACACTGATACAATCTAATATTGTTTATTACAGTTCTATGACAGATGTGTTGTAGGACAGTAGAATATTCAAAAAACCTTTTTCTAAAAATGCCAGGCCATGATTTTCTGCACTCAGTTAATGCTTTCCTGTTGTGTAGTGTTTTGTTTTGCTCGTAGTTGCATGGTTTGTACAGTGATTGCCTTTAACTTTGTTTACATGGAGATAATCACACCATTTCCACCAGCACAGTGCTCAGCAAACTGACCTGCCTGGCAACAGCACCATTCACCCACACTGCCCATCTGATTTCAGGCTTTCTGCAAGGACAATCTTTCAAACATCACCTGTTCTTCTGCCCAGGGCCCTCCCACTCATCCTCACCGCATTGCACTCAATCCTTGTAGAACAGATGATATCTGTGAATTTTCATATACTATATTCAATTTTAACCCTGCTCAATTCAGTTTCGTTATTAGGGAAATATGTTTTTTCTATTGATTGTGAGGGTTCAACAACTATGGAATTTATTCAATGAGAAGTGTTAGACAAACCAAGAAAGAAGGATAAAAAATTACTTTTGAGATAAGGAACAAATAGTGAGACATTCCAGACTGAAGCTGAAACAGTAGTAAGACTCTTTTTAGACAACCCTGACAACTGAACTATTTTATCATGGCCAAAGACTTGGAGAAAAATTATGGGTAGGGTTCACCCTTTGTCTGAACTGTCAATACTGTCACTGCAGCTCCCAGTGAGGGAACTCGGAACTCCTTTGGTGCTGGGGCTTGCTGGCGCTGCAAGCAGTACAGCACAGAGCAAATCCCTGGGCTGTGGCCTCTCACATTCCAGGGCCAAGACAGGTCCAATTCATCTGGATGTTCTTCCAGGAGTCTGTGATAAGGCATTTCAGTATACCAGTAACTGTGAATCCTTAAAAGAGAAATCCCTATTTACATGGGCCTCAGAGATACAAATCATGAGCTGGGAAAAAACAAAAGCAGAAAATAGACCTCTCATGGATGCTATTACATTTTCCAATGTTTTCCTCTTGAGGCTGGCTAATCCTTCCAGTGTCCAAGAAAACTAATGTTTTCTGCAGTGACTTTAAGAGCCTACTTAATGGCCACTGGAACAGGTTCCCCGGGTCACAGCACTCTTGGCAAAGTTCAAGAAGTGTTTGGGCAATATTCTTGGGCACATGGTGTAATTTTTGGGGTGTCCTGTGCAGGGTCAAGAATTGGACTTCAGTGATCCTCATGAGTCCCTTCCCACTCAGGATATTCTACGATTTTATGATTTGATTTTACCACTACTTTTTTTGATTGCCTTTAAGGTTTCTGATCACCTTTGGTCTATATTTTGGTCTTTGGAAGAGTCAACTGCTGGATGGCAGAGCACCTTTTTGCAGATGATATAGATGTTTTCAGCTGAGATATTGAGATAGTGCTTACTTTGGGTTTCCTATCTTCGCTCTCATTCCATTTGCTGTAGATTTCTCTTTTGCACCTTCTTTCAAGGTAACTGTGATAATAGCAGCTAAAAGACAATGTGATACATCTCACTGCTTAAAATAATTCTTTTGAGGTCCTTTTTAGGTTTCCATCTCCAGTTTTCTTGGAAGATTAAAAGAGAGTCAGTATATAAAATGAATGTATAATGTACTTCTCTCCATTGTTTTACCTTCTAATAATATCCCTATCTGTGAGTGTTACCCTTATAGTTATTTCTTTAGTTAACACATTGGGACCATGATGAACCAGTAGCAGAACTCGTCTCACTCAGATGCCAATCTCTATCTCACATTATTGGTAGAATATAATTTGACACAGTAATGACAATGAATAAACAAGTGAGGAATGAAATATAAATATTTTCTTTGGGGTTTACAAAGATTGAAAGACTTTTCATCTGTCAATCTATCTGAGTGTCATCCACAAAATATTTCACTATTGCTTTTGTTTGACCTCACTTTTCAAGGCATGGCTCTTGCACTATTATACCTCCTGGAGAATATGACTTATATCTCTGCTAAAAATAGTCAATATTATATGGTAGTACAGCATTATCCCTTCAGATCAAATGACTCCCCAGCTCAGTTCAAGACTCTGATGTCATGATTTAATGTCATGACATAGTCATGAAAACTCCTGTATCCAGTTTAATCACATTGAATCAGATCTAATTGGTTGACCTAAAATAATTCTGAGCCCATCAGCTCCCTATAAACTCATCAGGACTTTTAACACATAAAAAAGGAAAAAAATAAAAACCCCAAAGAACTAAATAAAAACCCACAAACAAACAAAAAAAAAACCCAAACCCCGAAACCACAACAATAAACAAAACAACCAACCAAATAAAAAAGGCATGATCTAGGCTATAAAGCTATTTATTTAGAGATTAATCTGAAATGAAAGCACAGGAATAAATGTCTCTTAGCTTTAATATGAGCTGTTGCGTACTTCTGAAAATTAGTGCAATCCATTTAAATACTCAGGACTGGATTTGGAAGCCCAACTTTGTGCAGTTGTCAAAGTGTTTCCACAAAGTGTACTGGACATGGAGTATAAGAAAATTAGATTGCCTGGTGAAAATAAGATTTTGTATCTTCCAGAGTCTAGGTCCCTCCCAGTGAGGGAGCTGAAAACAGAAATATTTTAAGGAACAATCCACTTACAGAGGTAATTTAAATAAGAGAACACAATGATAATATTCCTCTGCTATTGACTATTAAGATTTAACTTTCCAGTTTACAAGAAAAATGCAGTGATGAAAAGTAATTTTAAAAATCTGCTGCTAGGAAGTTGGCACAACTTAAATCCCATTGAGTTTCTCCTTAATTCCTGCTGCAAAATATGTAGTAATGCTAGCCTTTCTTTTTTCAATCTGTCTATACAATCCCACTGGCTTCAGTGTTTTATACATAAATGAGAGAATACCTGTAGCTAAACAAAATATTAATGAGAATATGTCTTCATCTGGAAGAGGTCTATCAAGTTACCTCGGTCAAGAATCTTCCTGACCCGCAATTCCACTGCCCAGAAAATGAAGGCAATACACCTGTCAACTTTCCTTGACAGGTGCCTGGCGCTTTATATAAAAGACAATAATGTTATTTTTTGACTTGCATCCATTCTGGAGCTAAGAATAGAAACACCAATACTATTGGCTGCATGTCCCACTCCCTACCAAATATGGAGGAGACATAGTAGTAAATACTGTGCAACGTGAAAATTAACTTTAAAACTTTTATCATTCCCCTATCAAAAATTTTCTTCCAAACATTCTTAGCACAGGGACTCTGGTGTCAGAGCACATCCTGCTGATTTTAGAGTATGTTTGGAGTGCCCTGATACATGTGAAGTTAACTTCTGCCTCACTGGTGAGTTAGGATTCTTTCAAAGGCCTCTTGTGGACAAAGAGAGGAGGAGGCCAGAGTATAATGGACCAGGCTTGTTTCATGAAAGGCCAGTTAGACCACTTTAACAGAAGAGTAGTGTTGAATATTGGATGCTGATCTCAAGACCAGTTCAGCTTCATGCTCCAATCCTCTGAACAATGTTACAAATGGATTTCACGTTTTCAAGAAATTCCCAGGACTAACTACAAATCTGATAAGTGAGAACAAACATTTTGAATAATGGCCTTTTTTTGACCTGGACCTAATGATTTATGCATTCAAGGCTCAAAGTTTCCCCTTCTGGTTAAAGAACAAAAAGGAAACATGTAAATGAAGGCATAGGAGGAGTTCTGTGGGGAGTGACACTGGCAGCATGGCCAGCTCTGCATGCTGAGCTTAATGGAGCTCCAACTCTAATATGAGCCAGTGGGCAATGTCAAAGGGAACAAGAGGAAAAACAAAAGTAAACAATGATGAAAACTATATGTTCTGTATTTCCCAACATGCCTGTCAAAACAATTGCATAAATTGAACCGTTTTGGTAGCAAGAAATCTGATGCAGTTATACAGATGGCTTGATTGCTGGCGTTTGCCAAGCCTGCTCCCAGCCCAAGGAGAACAATGTGTAGTCCAGTGTTACGCTGAGGTTATGTCAGTCTCACAAGCAGTTGCTCTCACTTGCTTTTTCTCCTCCCAATTGCCAAGTGCCTTTGGAAACCCACTTACTGAACTCTGAAATGCTCCCTTAGTGCCGTCATTCAAATTATGTATTGTCTTTACCAGACTGCACCTAGTGCCCTTCCAATACTCTGTTTAGCAATTGTAATGCAGCACTATAATGGACATCCAGTCAGCCCTGTCAGATTAATTCAATTGAATCATTTTCTGCAAAAATGAAGAATAATATACAGTACAGAAATGGCCCTGACACTGGGAATTGCACTCTTTAAACCTAAATGTCAGTCTAATCCCCAGTAAAATCTCAAGTAAGGTAGGGTTCAATCCACCTAGAATTTGCTTAGATCAGAACACAGGCAATGATGGCCAGTTTGCCCATTTTCAAGAGTGATGAGCACTACAATAAAATTGCAAGGCATTTATCTGTGGGCTGAAAGTCATCTGAATGCTTAACTACAGTATCCTCACAGCAGTATCAGTAAGTGTATTTTCTGGGCAGGTAAATGCCACTCACAACCAATCACTTTTGCTGTCCAAACTCAAGCACAATGCCATGGACACTCTGTATATCTGCCCTGAAGAATGTTTAAAAATTTTGGCTACACTTGAGCTCAGCTTGAACAGTCTTTAATACACATCTAAAGCAGAGAATGAAGCAGAGCTTGAAGCCAGCATCTAGGACATTTTATTCAGATTCATGTTGACTTTAAAACCACTTTCACTGCACACATGCCCAATAAACTAAGTTTGGACCAGCAGTCGTCCTTACTCCTGAATGCTGCAACTTAAGAGTCAGGTTCACTTCTGTGCATTATTTCTCTTTCTCTGTTGCTTTTAGGCCTAAAGATGAACCACTGGGCCATCAAGAGGACGATGGACAGTGTTATTTCTCATTTCTGGTACATAGGGCACTCTTCCGGCATGTGGGAGTTAAAACTGCTCAGACCAACTTCAGTAAGGTCTCATACATCTCCTGCTTCAATTTCCAAGCCCACAGTAAAAAGCAGAAGGCAGACAGAAGATCCCAGAGACAGTCTGCCTGTGAGCAGAGCAGCACTAGACACTCTGGATCCCTGATCATCCTACTTGTTTGGCATGTCTCAGGGAAACAGGGAGATATTTTGTAGTCTGGGCTGTCTTCTAGAGTCTTCAAAGTCCCTTCTAATCAGTGGAGGAAAGAAGGTGTCTAACCTCCCTGTGTGGGTATGTTTTCACCTGTCTCTCAGGAGGCTCAATGATGTGAAATGATGTGGATGACATCTTTGGGGAATATATGCAGCATCCAGCAGTTTGGTAGCTAAATGAGGCAGTCTGGCTTTCACTCTAAATTCTGAAATAACCATATTTCAGCTTTACACCTAGAAATCTGCCTTAAAGGAAAAAGATATTAAACACATGGGTAACAAGACACATATCCAAACCTCCTGAAAACAGAAGCTGAACGGATGAAATTTGTTGAAGAATTTAATTTCAGCAATCAACTTTTATTAAACAGTGTGAGCTACACAGAGATTATGCCCTGCAGGCCAAAGTGTAGGGTTAGAATTATAAGATTCTTTCTCATTTGATTCTTTATCCAACAGATTCACATGTTAGCAAAAAAAAACCAAATCATCTACCAGAAGACCAGCCTGGATGGGTTCACCAAAGATCCATGGCTTCTTGTGGTGGTACTTTACTGTAGAAGATAATCTGAGTTTTGATCCGAAAAACATAATTTTGTTGGTCCTGCCTACCATTATATTTCAAGTGTTTACGTTTAAGACTTTTTTAACAGTCATTCTCTTAGTGGACACAAATAAGAATTTTTACACAAAGATTTTTTTAGTACTGATCTGAGAACTGAGATTCATTTTTTCCTCTCTAGTCTCTTTGAATACTGAATTTTAAGAATGAGGAACTCCATAATTCAAAATAACTATTTAAAGAAGTTCAACCTGGACATTTCTCAGTAATATCGTTGTTTTGATGGACATCAAATCAGCTTCCTGTCACTGACAGAACAACAGTCTATAACAGTATCACTTTCTTAATATGTAGCACAGTCTCCCTAGAATTGAAGATAAAAAGCTAAACCTAAAAAAAGAAAAATCAAAGTTCAGAAATATGAGTCTGGAATACCATATGGAATGCATTAGAGAGTCAAATAAGGAGTCTGTCTTTAGGATGGATAATGTCGAGGACTAGTTTTCTCTGGCTGCTAACACCACTTGGCAGCAGTATGGACATTGACTGGTGCAGGCAAAATCCCTGCTGATGAGAAGCTAGGAGGAGCAGCCTGGCCAGCTCCAGCCAAGCTGCCATCCCTTCCTCCATGCCTGGAAAAGAACAGCAATGTCTGTCACAGGGCTGAGGCTGAGTGACGAGACTCTGAGGTGTGTGGAGGTATTTCAGAGCTTCTGTAAAATGATTTACAGGTGTGCCAGGAACTGTCTATTTGCTTATTACTTGCTCTAATGAATACAAAATATTAGATCAAGTAGAGGGGGATGTTGGAACAGGTGACCTCAGCATTTTTAACAACCCACCTTCATGGGCCAGGGTCAGGCTTGGTTTCTTTCCCATCCTATCTCCCATCTCAGTGCACTGCTTGGCAAGGAGAAGCAGAGGAGCTGCAATGCCAGGACTTGGGCACTGCCAGTGCAGGGGCAAGGGGCTGGTGCACACCAGCCATGACTGCTTTGCCTGCTAAAAGCAGTCAAGAGAAAAGAATAAAGAGCAGGAAAGCAGGAAAGCTGCTAGGATCAAGAAGGAGTGAGAAGAGCCATGCTGAAAGAAACACATTCTCAGCAGTACTAACCCCAGACCCTGGGTCAGTTCTCAGCAGCAGTTACCAGCATAAGACTGTAGCTTATTTTTGGCCACCTCGGACATTCTACTGCCTGATATTCTAAAATTAGCATTAAACGCAGGATAGCCCAAAACTAAGAGCTAAGAAATGAAGTCCAAGATAATTCTGGAAAAATCCTAAGGGAAGGCAAGTGAAGTGGTCAGCTGGGATCTGCCTCTGTAAGGACCACCTGAGGATCCATCTACTCTAGGAAAAACAGTGCTTTGACAAAAAAAATATTACTTCTTTAATTTTTTGGGGGTTTTTTTGGTTTTTTGTTTTGGTTTTTTTTTGGGGGCACTGTGGTGTTTATAGCACTAAAAATAAAAAAAGAAAGATGAAAAGACATTAAATATGTTATTCACCAACAGTATTCAAAAAACAGTATTTCCTCAGTTCCCTGAGGGAAAACCTAAATGGTCAAAGGGGTGTCTATGAAATTGCCATTACTCAGGCACTTGCCCAAAACCCAGACAATTTGGAACAAAACTTTAGAGATAGAGATATTCTATCCCAGGAGTGCCAACAACACCTGACCAAATAAATGAGAATATTATACATGAAAAAATCAGTCTAACTAACTGAGTTATTCAAAGGACTGATGCCACATTTTTCTTACATGATCCTCATTAAAACCATGACCCTTGTATTTAAAAAGAATATCAGCCAAGCCCTTTCCATGTGTCACACATGCACTTCAGCCTAGGCTGAGGACAGATAACAGAAGTGAATTCCTCTTGCCTTATACCCTGCAGCAAGAGTATTCCTTCTGAAAATAAATAAGATTATGGTTATAATTCTACAAATAATTTGTTAATGTGATTATGTATCTGCTTAACAATTAGAAAAATCTATTTTAAAAAAATCTCCACCTGAACTCTTGACCTCAGTGATACTTATTTGATTGATTTGGGTTTTAGAAATTCTGGAAATGGGCCGCTGCCTTCAGGATTTGCATGCTTTCTTTTAAATTTTCAAGTTGGAAAATATGTGCTGCCATATGAAGAGCAGGATTCATGTATATACATATAGCAAATCTTTTCTTCAAATTTTCCACAGCCTCAGAGCACAGACTATGAGTGGTTTAAATACCTTTGCTTTTTCTGTTTTTCCCAAAGTATTATTCTTGTTAATGTCTATTATTCTGTCACACTTATTCCAGCTGAATTTCATCTACCATTGTACTCCTTAATCCCTCAATGCATTTAAATCCATCTGGAATTTTTCTAAATCCTCCATAGTTCTTCCTAACAGAGACAATTTGCCGATGGGGTACCACTAATCTCTGTACACGCTGAGGAGCAGCAGCTCATGACAAATCTTCCTCTTCTATCTCATAACCAGCTCTTAATCTGCAGTGACACCCTGCCCCTTGCTCTGTGACTCACTCTCCTTAAAGTCACTATGAAGAGCATCCCATTTATCCCCTGTTGATTTGAAGGGTAGGTACAACTTGTGGTTTTGCTGTGACAGCAGCTTTTCTCCCAGGAGAGTCAGATGTATCTCAGCAGAAGGTGTTGCAGATCTGAGGGTCTTCCATGTGTGGTGCTGCCACAAAGGAGAAGAGATGGCTCCTGGCACTGCTTCCTGGAGGCCCAGGCTCAGTGGCCCTCAGATATAAATAGTCAAAACTTGAATTTTATAGCTTAAAATAGTAGCTTATCATCAATGCCTCTCAGAGTCTGTGATCACAGCACTTCTCCATCTCAAACAAGCTGTAAACAACACTAGAGAAACTTTTAAGGATACAGTTTAATTATTTTAGATTTCCCTGTTTTCTTTTCTTTTTTCTATTTTTTCTGCTAAGATTAGTGAATGTTTTAACAAGCAACATAATAGGAAACTCAGCTACTGATGTATGAAATTGATGTGAAACTCCTTGTGTGCAAATTTCAGTAACTGAGGCATGGGGGAGCTGCAGATGGTACTGCAATAAACAGATTTAGCTTCACCAAGGTTCCACTAGAGAGCTTCACTCCCCTCTTCCCACTGACTCCTGTCTCCTGGGAATTGGCTTCATGGCACTTTTTAGTACATCAACACCGCTGTTCTCTGATGTGAAAGGTCATTTACCAAGCCTGGCTACCGCCAACTTTTGAGCCATGCACCTCACAATCCAAAGGAAGGATGTCACATTTGCCTGAGGAGGGGATAAATGGAGAAGAGTGTCATCTATTACTGCCCCAAGGATTACTTTAATCCATCCTCCAAGGATGGAGCAAGAGCTCCTGCTACCTCAGGTAACACACAGGCCATTGGAAAAGACGGAGCAAAACAGTGACATGACTCTGCCATTCTCATCAGGCTGGCAACCACCAGTAAAAAGTCATCAAATCCAGCCTTCTCCAATTTTTACTCCTCCTTTTCAAGACACAAAGGAAGTTCCAGTCATCACAAGAACAATGTAAATTATCCATACAATGGAGAAGAAATTGAGACGTTAGATGGCTGGATGGCCAGGTCCAGAGAGTGGTGGTGAATGATGCTGCATCCAGCTGGAGAGCAGTCACCAGGGGTGCTCCTCAGGGGTCTCTGCTGGGGGCTGCTCTGTTCAGTATCTTTATTGATGACGTGGATGAGAGTATTGAGGCTTTCAGTAGTTAATTTGCAGACAACACTAAGCTGAAGTGTGTGTTGATCTGATGGAAGGTAGGAGGGCTCTGCAGAGAGACCTGGAAGGGCTGGATGGATTGGCAGAGTGCAGTAAGATGAAGTTTAATAAATCCAAGTGCCAAATACTGCATTTTGGCCACAACAAGCTCCAGTGTGGCTGGACAGTGCCCAGGCAGAAAGGGACCTGGGGGTGGACAGCCAGCTGAGCACGAGCCAGCAGAGTGCCCTGGTGGCCAAGAGGGCAACGAGTCTGGGGAGGGGCTTGGAACACGAGCCCTGTGACAAACCACTGAGGGAGCTGGAGCTGTTTACCCTGGAGAAAAAGAGACTCAAGGGTGACCTCATCACTCTCTACAACTGCCTGAGGGGTGGCTGTAGTCAGGTGGGGGTTGGTCTCTTTCTCCAAGCAACAACTGACAGAATGAGGAGAGGCAGATGTAAGCTGTGCCAAGGCAAATATGCATTTGATATTNTGTGGCTGGACAGTGCCCAGGCAGAAAGGGACCTGGGGGTGGACAGCCAGCTGAGCATGAGCCAGCAGAGTGCCCTGGTGACCAAGAGGGCAACGAGTCTGGTGAGGGGCTTGGAACACGAGCCCTGTGACAAACCACTGAGGGAGCTGGAGCTGTTTACCCTGGAGAAAAAGAGACTCAAGGGTGACCTCATCACTCTCTACAACTGCCTGAGGGGTGGCTGTAGTCAGGTGGGGGTTGGTCTCTTTCTCCAAGCAACAACTGACAGAATGAGGAGAGGCAGATGTAAGCTGTGCCAAGGCAAATATGCATTTGATATTAGGAAATAGTTTTTTATGGAAAGAGTGATCGAGTACTGGAATTGTCTGCCCAAGGAGGTGGTGGAATCACCATCCCTAGATGTGTTTAAAAAAAAATGGATGTGGCACTTGATGCCATGGTTTTGTTGAGGTGTTAGGGCATGGGTTGGACTTGATCCTAAAGGTCTATTCCAATCCAGTGATTCTGTGATTCTGTGATTCCGTTCACTGCAGGTCATAGAGGAGGGTAAGTGCCATAGCAAGGACTACTGGGAAAACTTTTAATACCAAATTTATAGTGTTGCCACTCAATTCTTTCTGAGCCTACCAAGCCTAAAAGAAAACATTTAGACACTGAAGTTGTATTTATTTCTCTTGTCTGGAAGTGCCCCTGAGAGTAACTCATCTGATAATCTATAATGAAAGTCCTGGGTACTGATGCTTTCAGTCCATGGTGTTAGAACAGCCTGCCTTGTCTATCTGAGTCTGAGTTTTTCTCCATGGCTCAGTGCAACTACATACATCTTGAAGCACACATCTCCAGTAAAGACTGGGAAGAAATGCATTTCATGGATTTATTTTGGTTTGAACATGGTCTGTGTCTTACATTAAGTTAAATAATGACTAATTTTGTAAATGGTTCACTTCTATCAAGAATTCATGAGAGCAACCAAATAACTTTGAAGCACGGAGCTGTTCACTGAATTGTCTGAGAACTGCCTGACTTCACAACACTGTTATCATAATCATTTTAAGGACACTGCAATTTTATTGCACTGGGTTGCACTTTCGTTTTTCCATGCCTGTTTCCTCAAAGGCTATATTAGCCATAAAACCTTTTTAAGCTCACTTCTATTTTGACAGCTCAGCAAATTCCCACTTTCCGTAATTTTTTCCCCTCTTTTCCCACCATCAGTAAGTGTGAATCTAAACCTCTTAATACAGACAGATTCAAGTCCAGACCAATTTGTAACACAAATGACACTTGCTAAAAATCAATGGCAGTGGTTGGGCTATGAAGGTCAGGGGAGATAACAGCATCCTGGAAACAGGAGAGTGAGAGAGAAGTTGAGAAGGACCAACTCTCTGGAGTTATAATCAAAGTGTGACACTGTGCCAGCCTGTGCTTGCATTACTTCAAACATTCAGTACCTCCAGCTGTGTTAATAGTAACAAATTCATACAAATGCTTTGTTGCCTGCAGAAGCACAGAAATAATGGCAATAATCTGTGCCATGATTGTGCTGCCCTCCTTTCTGAGGCTGAAATGGACCCCACCAAAGTACTCCCTAATGCATTTTAAGCTGAATGCTGGGAATAGCTACAGGTTCACTTGTCGTGCACCTTGAATCTCTGATGAAAAAAAGCCTTGAAAATGCAAACTTGTTCTCTCATATCAAATTAATTCTTCATACAAGTAATTAGCAAATGAGATTTGAGGACGAATTATGATACACATTTTAATGCACTTTTGACTTTTCATTCTTTCCCTTCCTTCATATCTTTAATCTTTCTTCAAAGCAGCATAAAGCCCAGACCCATAATTTATAATGCAAAATGACAAAGAATATCCAAAAAAGATTATCCAGTGTTCAAAAAAAAGGCATTGTAGAAACATTAAGTTCATAAAGGGATTACAGCACTTCCCCTATGAAGACAGGCTGAGGAGGTTGCGGCTGTTCAGCCTGGAAAATGGAAGATAGTGTGGGGACCTCAAAGCTGCCTTCCAGTTTCAAGGGGGACTACAGGGAAATCAGAGGGGGCTCTTCAGCAGGAAGTGTAGTGACAGGACAGGGAGGAATGGCTTCAAACTAAAAGAGACTAGGTTAGATGTTAGAAGGAGATTCTTTACTGAGACACTGGGACAGTTGCCCAGAGAACTTCTGTTTAAACTTATTCACTGATTTTCTATGTATGAAATGACATCATTCTAATTTTAAGTGGTTGAGTATTTACATTTTGTACACATATTGTGAGCTAAAAAATATATTAAAAAAAAAAAAAAAAAGGTGGGGGGAAGATAATTAAATGATGGCACTTTCACATCTGAGCTTCCCAGGACTGGACAGAACAGCACTGATGAAAAAGTAGTCAGATAATAGATTGCACTATGATTCAGTATGCTGCATTCCCAGGAATCCTGATCTTTGGCTTTCTTTTTCTCACTCATTTCAACAGTTTAAAATTCATTACTGCTTCATAATGACCTGAATGGTAATTACCCAAAAAGCACTGTGATATCCTAGAAGAACTGACCATATGTTATTGCGAGATATTGCAGCATCTCAGGGTTTTAATGACTCCCACTGTTTATAAAAACACAGCATGGCCCCCAGCCCCATCTTCGGTCTGGGCACGTTTAATGTGCAGTTCTATAGCCTGGAGTCAGCAGAGTGACCTGAACCTGCTCACTGAGAGGTTGTGGAGAGCTGAACCAGCTGCACTTCCAAAGACCTGGCAGATAAGACCCAAACGTTGGATGCTAAAGCAGCACAGAGGCATGGAAAGAAGAATGAGAGTGTCTGGGAAACTAGGCCAGCAGCCATTCCTGTTCAGCCAAGTGGAGTAACACAGATCTGAGGGAATCCTTGTGTGCCACTGGGAACTCCAGGCACCCTCCCAGAACTGCCCATTGCATCAGGACCAGAGTGATCCTTGTCATTACTGTCCTTAGTGCAGTGCACTGGCTGGTCACCAGCTACATCAATTAGCAAGTTTTCTCCCTATGTTCTGTTCTGTGTTCCTTGAGAGGGAAAAATGCACATCTGGTCCAAAAAGAAATGAGATGAGAACATCTGGGAAAGCAAAGCCCTTCGAGGAGGGAAAAGATGGACGCTGGGAAGGACTCTTCTCTTGTAAAGTGATCTACATCAGCAGGTGAGAATCGCATTCTGTCACAATATATTTCAACAGATTTTGAAAGCACAAAAGCTAAGGGCAGCTGAAGTAGAACAGATTATCATATTCTCGCTGCACATGTAACAGATAATAAAAATATTAAAAAGCTGAACACTGGCATAAAAAAAAAAAGAGGAAGTATTTATTGCTCTCAGTGACAAAGCCACATTAACTACTGCTTTTCTGTTATTTTCTTGTGGATGAATAGGAAGCATGAAGTATCATTTTTCTATGAGCATATATAATATCAAAATTGAGGCAGTGAAGCAGTAATATGGTGGATATGATCTCTGCCACTTTCTAAGAAAACTGGAGAATTATAGATGGAAACAAGATTTCCTGTCTAGAAAATTCAAGGGACCATGAATAATTATGCAGGAAGAGTTGGGAACAGAAAATTCTAGAATTATGTCTCTACAAGTTCTGAGACACAAAGACCAAATTGTGCCTACTGGAGAACTTCACAGGAAGGATTTTCTGTGTGTATTATTCAGATAGGGGGTCGAGCTGTATTGTCAGAAGCAAAACCTTTGGCTTTAAAATCAATTAGGGACATTTATGGAACTTATTTATACAAGGAAAGAGTTATATAAAGAAAATAAAAATCAGATATAGAAATTTTACATTTAACTTCTTTTCTAATGTCAGCAATTATGTTCTTTGGTGATTTTAAAAGACTTCAGTAGCAGCAGATTTTCTGGTTTATGTGTGCTTGTAATTTCTCTTAGCTTTTAAGCTAGTCATAGAAATTAACTGAAGAATATGCACAAATCTCATGCCCCTGATAAAGTGCACTTATAAGCAGAATAATTATTTCAAAAAGGACAGTGAGATATACAGAGAAGGTCAAATCAGTGTTTCTTTTTAAATATATGTATTAAAAGACAAGAACATTCTGTTATTATTTTCTAAAAAGAGCTGCAAAGCCTCATGGAATATAAATGCTCAGCTTCTAAGAAATACCAAGACCTAGTATCTGAAAATTGTATTAGCCCAGTTTCATTGCCATAGATATTGTGATTCATTTTTCCTATATATTTTAAATTTAATTTTTAAATGCAATTAAAATTTTTTCACCTGGTAGGGGAAAAAATAATGAAGATCATAAAAATACAATTTTTTAATGACCTGCCTAGGAAAACAGAAAACTTGAGGAATAAACCAAGACTTCTGCACAACCCAGCTTCAGGGTCTTAACCCAAAAGCCATCCTGAGGAAAGTAATCATTATATGCAAAGCAGTATCATTTATCATATTTGTAAAGGTGGAGAAATAATATCAAGCATTTGCAATTAACCCAATCCTTCAGCACATTTAGTGGGTCAGACTAATCATATTCTGTAGCAATTTTACACAATGAACACAAGACCCATTTGTTCCCAGCACCTGAGCAGAATAGCAGCTACCTCCAGTGAAATGCAAAGCCATGCATGCAGGATCCCACTCAGTGAATGTGTTCTGAACAGATTTACAACCTATGCAATTTTACACAGACAGTCTGGAATTGAGAGCTAACATATGACAAAACATGAACTATCCAGGAAATGCATAATACAACAATGCCAGAAGTTGGCTCACAAGCTAAGAGAGCTGCCATGAGCTGTCTGTGATCCAGTATTAGTATGAAAAAAATTCAAGCACAAGCCTTCTGATAAATCACAAAACAGAACGAGTTGCTCTGCATTGTGTGTCCAAGCATGGCTTCAGACAAGCATGACTTGATTTTGAAGCTTGAAAGACTGAGATAAGCAGTGGAAAGAGACGAACTTTCAAACTAGGATTTTTCTTAGTGCATTTAAGTCTAGCTACTCAATCTCATATTTGAGAAATTGCACGCCAGCTTGGCTATTTAAACTGCTGAGCATGCAGCAGCTTACATTTAGATTTACTGGTGGTGGTAAGAACTACATGTTCTGGGAAAGTCAGGCTTTGGGTTTCCTCATGAGACACTCAGGAGAATAAACACTGTGTAAATGTTTTGATTGTGGGATCTAGGCCCTCATTTTACAGAAAATACTGCCAAACAAATGGGAGAATTGGCGCGCTTTTAAACAAAACAAAAAAGTTTCCCAAATGTGGAGAACTAGAATTTCAGAAAATAGAAAGAGTCCAAAGGCAAGACTTCTTTGATTAGAGAGCTCACACTGATGTATCCCAGCTATAACAGAGGTACTTTATAACTATGGTAAAAGCAGAATACAAATGAAAATAACATTCCATGGATTACTTTAAAAAAATAAGGCTATTTTAGAATTTTAGAGTTCAAATTAATAAAACCCTTTAAACCAATTACACTGAGAAAGAAAAAATCGTACACAAACACTCCAGTGGAAGAGTAGCAATTTTTTGAAAGAGAAGAAAGTAAACAAGTAAATCACCAATTTGATTGGTTTCTCGGAATAATAGAGTACTGAAGCAGCACAGTGGAGGATTTGCTGGACAATTTTCTACACTGGAAGTGTCAATTCATTCCAAAACTTAGCACGGATGGATAATATGGATTGGTATGGATTGCAGTGCTGCAACCATCTGAAAGGTCACTTGACAAACACAGCAGGAGTGACCTACTGTTCCTGCCATTGGCAATGAGACTTCCATTTTGACAAGTCTTTAAAGTATCACAAAGCTTTATTTCAAGTATTAGATGGAAATGTTTATCTTTGGTTTGTGGCACAATTAAATGCTGGCATCTTCTCAGCATTTCATGGAGTTCACTGCAGCAGTGCTAATACCTGCTTGGATCATACTTGCAAAACCTCAGAAGCCAATAGGGAACAGGTCTCCCCATAAATGTCAGCTATAGCACCGAGTAGAATTAATGGATGGAAAATTAGTAGAATTATAGGTTGGAAAAGACTTCTAAGATCATTGAGTCTCACTGTTAAGCCAGCACTGCCAAGTTGACACTAAATCATATCCCTAAGTGGCACATGTACCTGCCTTTTAAATACCTCCAGGGATGGTGACCTCCCAGGGCAGCCTGTTCCAAAGCTTAATGACCCTTTCTGTGAAGTATTTCCTAATATGCAATTTAAATAACCCCCAGTGCAAGTTGGGGCTTTCCTCTCTGCAGAGACTTCTTGCCCTCCAGAAGATCAACACTCCCTCCTAACTTGGTTTCCACCTGAAAACTGACTGAGGGCACACTTGATCCTTTCATCCAGATCATCAACAAAGATAATAAGCGAACTGGCTCCAGTGCTGAGCCCTGAGGAACACACTTGGGACTGCCCAGAGTTACAACCATGGATGTCCATTCCCCACCACTCTCTGGGTCTGGCCATCCAGCCAGTTAAAAGTCATTTCAAATGGTAAAGGTGGTAAATTATATTTGTGTATATGGACTCCTCTAGTACCAAGAATCTTTAGACAAATTACCTTCTTCAGCAAGTTTCACTGAATAATAACAGACATAATCCAGGGGAAACCCATCAGTGGGAGACTAACTGGGAAGAAAACCAGGTAAGATGGTACAAGGAAGAATCTCCAGGTTGTGAACACTGAAATTCAGAATGTCTCCTATTTCACAGAGCTCTGACAGTTCTAAACTTTACTGTATTTATGAGCCAAGTAAGTCTGGACAGTCAAAGGAGATGGTGTCATGAAGATACTTTTTGGAATAAAGGAGTCTTCCAGATTGATATGAGTTAAAAGAGCTGGGGGAAGTAGGGAAGTAGTGCTGAGCTGGGGAAAAACTGTCTTCTACTGCTTCACATAGCATTCCTAGGCAGGAATGAAGAGGCACAGGTACAGGGTATTCCACCAGTTTCTAGTCTGTTTCTAACGTGCAGCCACATGCATCTCAATGCAACACAGTATAGAAAAAAACAAGAATCCTCCACAATCCTATTGCCTTCAAAATAGTCAAAATAATCAATACATGCCAAGAAATTTCAGCCTCAGTTTCTCTATGATGCTATGATTTGTAAGCTTATCCTAGAAATTCACAATTTCCCCCAAAAGAGGAGTTAGGATCGCTAATCAAATATAACATTGTTCTACAGAGGGGAAAAGGATGTAAAAGTGCCTACATGGTTCTAAAATCCAAAATCCTGTAATGAACTGTGTATCATTAGGGGGATAAAGTTGCCTTTTTGAAAGTATAGTATTAAATGTCAAATTCATTAGTAGCATGACCTGAAATCATTGGGTCTTTCTTTTTAAACTAGCTGCATATGTGATGTTTGGATTCCTATATGTGTTATTTTCAGATCAAAATGAAACCACAGAGAAAATTCTGTGCTTTATTATTGTGTGTCTCTTTCTTGAAAGAACAACTCAGGCACTGATATTTAGACTACTTTCAAGTCAAATATTTAAAGCTCGCATCCTAACCATAAGCACACTTACTGACATATTGGAAGGTCACTAGAACATGAGAAGATAGAGAGAGGTCTAAGTGAAAGACCTACAAATTTAATGTCTTCCACAAGAGAGGAAAGGCAACTGTAAGAACATGGAACTGTTTGCTTGTATTTTCATCAAAGTACTGAACAGGTTCCAAACAGTTTCAGATGTATTAAAAATCAGGCCTGTGGCATTTTCCTCTTATACATTCATATTTCATTAGGTGCAATGACTTTTTTCAAAAATCTGACAATGATTTTTCCCCAGTTAAAAATGCCATGCAAATTGGCTGTTGTACTTACTCTTTCACTGTGACAATATAGCCATATTCTTCCTCCTCAGAAGATTTCACTTCAAGTTGTAAGCCTTGTCCTGCGTTTTTCTGAGGCTTTTCATAGGAGTTTTCTTCCTGCATTAAACCATTCTTAATCCAGTAGCTGGTCTGGCTTGGGTCGTTGGAGTCAGATTCACCATTCTTTGCAGTTGTCAGCTCCCTTGAGAAAGTCTCACTTTTTACATTTTCCACACCAGCATTTGTTTCTTCTGAGGAAGAAGGGTCAATTTCTTCAGATTTCTTGGTTTCTGTCTTTGTAGGTTCTTCAGGAATAAGATCTTTATGCATATTTTCAGCTAATGCGTTCTCATTCAAGAATCTAATCAGTTTTGCAGTGTTCTCCTGTATAAAAGAATTATATTATTTTTAAAACTAAACAAAGGAAGGTTATACTCACCAAACCTGGATATAATTTTTGAACTCTTATTGATATGGTTGAGTTTACTAATACAACTGTTGCATGGTAATTTTCTTAATTTCTATAAGCTGCTGGACTATGTTAAGAACATGCTATTTATTCAGTAATAATAAAAGAGCATTAAATTATGCCACTATATTTTTACAGTATTTTCCATTTGTCTGTGGGTCTAAGTATTGATGAAAATGAAACTTTATTATCAGACAAGTTAATGAAATGCAGGAAAAACAGAAATGTCCATCAATATGCCTGGGTTGAGCCTGGAAACTTTCATACCTCTTGGGTCTCACAGGTTACAACACCAGAAAAGGAACAGATATTATATGACCAATTCTATTTCCCTTCTTCATCTGTAGAAATGGTGACAAATTGTATGTGATTGATCCAACAAGCTAAACATATGATCACAGAAAACCAAAATATGTCTAATAAATCAACAATAAGCAAATGAAGCAAAGTAAAACAGGTACCTGGAAAAATTCATTAGCTAGTTTCATTTCATAACTTCATTGCAGTCAAGCATTTGGGAGGAAATGATGGCTAACGGGCACTTTGTGCTCCATGTCACAATAAATTATATTCAAACATTTCCTATTTAAACTGTCACTAAGGAATTTACACATGGGATCCTCTGTAAGTCTGTTGTGACTACAACACTTAATTCCTTTAAGATTTTCATGTGGGGGTTTAAGGCTCCTGCCACACTGTCTGTGTGTGTTTTCCTTGCTTGGTAGAAGGGCTGAAAAGATTATACTGTGAACACAAGAGGATTTGCCCATTTATGAGTCTTGCAGTATTAGCTATTGATGGAGTACATAGCAGGAGAAGCTTCATAGAGTTTTTTAAAAAAATATTCTTTTGTCTTTTTCTTCTCCATGAAACTGAGAAAAAAAAAATTAATAAACCTCAAAAATAGCTAAATATTGTAAAGCAGTTCATAGTGTATGATTCAAAGCTCAGGAGGAATATTATAAAAGTAATCTGGATTAAAATGCTAATTTTGATGCTACTAGCTAGGGTAGAAGATATAATGCCTAGAGCTTTTGAAATACCTCTGTTGTTCCCCACAACTAGGAGCCAAAGAACAGGGTGAAAAAGAAATTTTGAGAACACCTCAATGCTCAAAATTCACTGATTTGAGGAAAAGCCTGAATTTTTCTGAACTTTGTGAATCTATTATGAACCCTGTCTACTTAAAAATAAGAGAAATGGCAAAAAAATTACTTGATTTTTCTTTTGAACATCAAAACTCATTTTGGCTAAGGTCTAAATAAATGCTCATTTAATATTTGAGTCATAGCCAAACAAAACACAGAACAAGATTTTTATTTCAGAAGTGTGAGTTTGTCTTTTACTGCACAGAAACCTGATATTCTGAGATGGAACACTTGTTAAAATACTGGTACTCTACCTCTTTATCAGTTCTCACGTTGGCTTCATGCACTCCATCATCTGTAGGATATGAAAAGCACAAATATATAGTTATGAAGAGCAAATATATACAAAATAAAGACTTCTCATAGGCTGCTTTTTAGCAGTGCTCATTTAATGTGATTTAAACATTGAGACATCAAAGCTGCAAGGCCAGAGTAAGGAGCACTGTATAAATAGTTGTTATTCTCACCCCACTTTGATAGCAAATTAATGCAAGATCAATAGACAAAGTACTTCAAGAGACAATGTAATAGTATTATTTTGCCAATTAAGTGTCAAATCATCATATCAGTTTCCCAATACCTAAGGAAAAAAAATCAGAAATAGCTTTATTTTGCTGAATGGGCATTTATGGCTAATGAAAAGGAAACATTTATTTTCCTCATATGCATTTTGGTGGAAGAAAATGACATATTTCAACAGATTTGATTCCCCAAAATTATTAAATTACAGTTTAACTACAGTGATAATATTCAGTTACATTCTTAACCTCAGTCAAATAACACTGGCCTTTTCCTTTATGAATGTCATTCATTTTTCTCAGCATGATTCAAGATAAATCCTCAAGTTTCCTCCTTTCAATCTAGAACAAAATCTGACAATCAGAATAACCAGAATATCCCTAACTAGTAAGGATTTCAGTATATCACCATGAAAACAGACAATTAAAATACTTTTTTATGACTTAAAGTATACATTTCTGGCATACTAGGTATTGTAATATTCCTAAAATAGAAAATAGATGAGCAGTAACTTATGTTCCACCGTGGTATCCACTCATTAATGGCAATTACTGCAGCTTCTACATCTGCATCACCAGGAAAATCTGTGTGCAGACAGAAGCAAATAACCATAAAAACTCTTCTTATTCCCCAAGAAGCAAAGGGAATGGGTGGGTTTGTACCTGTACTTGTCACAGACTTTCTTTTGCAAGAAACTGTGGCATGTTAAAAAATTATCTGTAAACCATATCTTTTTCTCTGCATGTTTTTAAATACATCTTGTAATATAATAATTTCCATTATAATTTTGCTTAAACATCTGACTTTTAAGAATAGGAAATTAGACCACACAGCATAAAGAATTCTTATTTCAATATAATGGGGCGTGTAGGCTTATCTTTTTTGTGAAACTGAAGACCAAGTGTTCATAAACAGATTTTTTTTTTCTTTTTTTTTTTTTTTTTTGTAAATGAAGAACCTGCTATAAAAAGAAAACAGAAATCTAAAATTCCACAGCCTTTCAGGAAATACAGAAATGTTACCTCCCATCTTCTTTAAAACTGATTTTTAGAAGTCTAACACTATGGTGGAGCAACAGAGGAAAATTTGGGTAGCTGTCTTTTGCTGTACTTAGCATCTAAAATAAATACCTGGTATATTAACACTGTTTTCCATTAATCCAGTCTGAAGCTCCGCTCTTCCTTGCACATCTCCTTTCTTCGTTTCTACTGCTGTTTTGTCTTCTTTAGTTTTTCCAGCATCTTTTTCTGTTTCTTCCTGAATGTCAACACTTTGAATTGCAGTGGCGATAGTATCAGCGATTTCATCCAGTTCTGTTGAGCTGAGATTCTCCACATTCACTTGGTGTTTCTCCAGGTCCTTCAATACATTTTTAATCAGTGTCTCTGGATCACAAAACAACACAAGCACATGATTTAGCTGCATGCATGAAACACATGTGCCTATATCTTGAATTTTTCCTAAAAGCCAGCTTTCCCCTCATGAAGCATATCTGCTTTTTAAAGGAAGGCACTCATTCATACTGCATTCCTTACAGAAGACAGTTTTCCTAATGGATGTCAAAGTTTGTGACGAGGTGAATCTGTGCCAGGGCAGGGGCATGTATGCTATTATAACCCGGCAAGTTCTCTGAGAGAGAGGGCATGAAATTATCATGTTTCCTTTACAAGAAGAACATTTTCTCATAGTATAAATTGACTCAAAATACTGAAGACAAGTGTTAAAGTAGCCTAACTTTTCTTAGCTGCAAAACAGTACAAACATTACTGTTTCCTAGAGATCAGTTTTCTTTGGTGGTTTATTTTCACAAGGTACAGAGTGCTGGGAAAACATGAGAGTCAGATATTTTGTCTTTCAATCAAAAAGCTCCTTATAAATTAGAAGGAGATATAAATATATGTCCATTATTTGCATGGATATGTAAAGAAAAAACTTCTAAATTATATTATTTTCTTTGGGAATACATATAATTTTTCAAATACATACTTACAGATGTTGATGATATAGATAGATATAGATGATATAGAGATATATATCTACATAGATATAAACTCACAGATGCAGAGTTTGTTTTGGTTTGCCAACTGTGAATGTTTTGCCAGTCATATTGAGAAAAAAAAAACCAAAAAAACAACAAAACAACACAGCAAAACATCTTTGATGTGCTAAAAGTTTTGAAGATAAGGAATTTCAAGGACAATGGATATTAAAGGTGAGTCAGAAGATGGAGCATAACATCTCCCCCAGGGAAGGCACTTTTCTGACTGCATATATTTCATCTCTCTACTTCACTATCAGTCTGCAGAACTCTGCAAAACTCAGCCTAATGCATGAGACACTAAATATAGTGCATACTGTAGCACACCAAAACCATTTCCAATCATGCCTCTGTTCTGCTCATACATGTTGATAATAAATTTAACATATTTATGCATAGGAATGAAAGCAAGAAAACTCTTTCACATATTATTGTGTAGGAAGAGGAAAATAAGGGCTGCTTTTAAATCTCTGTTGAATGTATGAATTTACATATAAGCAGTTTGAAGGCACCACCAACCTTTTTTTCTCAATATTAACACTCTCTATGAAGCCCAGTGGTTGGTCATGTTCATCACCTGTAAGCAAGACTTTGGGACCATACTGACAGCTTTCAGGCTAACATAAAAGTGAATTAAAAAGTAGGAAAACAGGGAAGAAAACAATGCCATTGATGGGCTAAAAATAAGGATTTTTCTTTTTCCTCACCAAAAAAAAGGAGGAAGAAGTACATGGAGACCAGGAAAGAAGTAAAAGTAGTTAACAGACTTCTGCCTCAGAGAAGAGGCAGTGAAACATCTGTGATTTTGCAGGGAGACAAACATCAAGGACTACTCTTCATTGGGAATAAGTACGTAAGATCTTGGACACATCTGTCAATTTTTGGACCCCTCATTTTAACTGAAGAGCTCACCATCAGCACCTCACCATCAGCTCCCAATTCCATCTCAAGGCAAAAAATAATTTCCCCTGACCTGACCGAAAATTCAACAACTAAAATAATGCCATTTTCCCTTAACTAATTAGTCCATAAAAAGAACTGAAATATCTTAAATAATAGATTTACTGTGAGTCTGAGAGGGTATTGACATGCAGGGAAGGTGTTTCTTTGATGTACTTTTCGAAGTAAAAAGGAAACACCTTTCTGATAACCCACCATGATGTTATTACAAAATTCTACCAATTTAATTATAAAATTCAATAATATAAAATACAAGCTAATCTTGTAAAATGTGGAGTGTTGAAATTTCCTTTAAAAAGCATAGTTTGAGGTACACTTAATTGTGAATATCAATTTAAAAAGACAGGTTATATGTGTGATGTTACTTCAAACTGACAGCCGACAAAGATTTTGGTACCATACTGGAATAGCAGAGTGCTTTGTACAGGAAAGCAAATGTTCAGAAATGTGGATCAAAGACGTAAACTCAATCTGTGCCAAACTCTCTGGGCCAAGATACGTGGAGGCAGCAAAATTAACACTGAAGTTTGATGGAAGCTTAGCAACACTTTAGAGAAAACTTTGAAAAGTTCCTTTCATTTTATTGTATCCATCTCCTGTTACAAATTTAATAATATAGTAAAAGCATAGTGACCAAATGCTTTAGTTTAGGAAGGTGAGAAAATTTACAAGAGAAAATTAATCCAAAGTGCAGTGAAATTTTTCAATACACTAGATTAACCTGAGTTCAAGACACTTTTTAAAGAAGCACAAGAGCTACCTGGCAGAGAGGTAGAGAGGATGTCACACATAGCAGAAACGCAGAAAACTAAGCTGTAGAAAGAAAACAGTACTGTTGCATTACAGGAGCCTTGTCTCTGCTTAGGTATCATTTCTGATCTTATCTTTTGTAGAACTATTGGGCAATGTCTTGACAGAAAAGCCTAAATTATTGAAGCAGAGCTAATAAAGTCAGGAATAAAAAGACAGAACATATGTCAGATCCAAATCAAAACTAAAACTTTACAAATAAAACATCATTTGAAGATAAATCTTAAAAGAGAATTATATTTCAGGGCATATATAATTAAAAGAGTTATATTAATGTAACACAACTAGATTTTTGTTTATTTCATTTTATTCACAGCCAGCTGTCAAGACCAAGTACTAAGATACTCAACAACATGCGGGCAATGTAGCCTTGTAATTTTTATTCCATTCTTTCCAAACTACCTTTTCCTCTTTACCTCTTAGCCCAGTCTTATCTCTCCATTCCATCTTCAGACTGA
>VWZN01005629.1:29956-87007 GCA_013396955.1 Regulus satrapa | reverse complement strand
GGCCCGGCCCGGGTGCGCCCGAGCTGTTACCTCAGTCTTCGCCGGAAAGAAAGAGAGCTTCTTTTCTGGGTTCTCGATTCTTAAAGTGTGTATGCACAGAGGCGAACACTTTTCTGATTGGTCAATTACTTCTGTGGGCTAGGTTCTAACTGAGACCAGCACAGACCTCCTGGGCTCAAGGGAGGAATAAACAGGGAGCTGGGAAAGGGAGAAATGCAACCAGGGGAAGAGGACATTCAGCCATGAAAAGACAAGAAATTGCTCAATCCAACTTGGTAACTACACCGTAATTTGGATCTATGTCCCATATCCAGCTCTCTTTTCTGCCTCTTAAGCTTTACTAGTAAGTGTTAGAGGGGAAGAAACTGCTGGACACTCAAACTATGTGAAATATTAGGGTTAGGAGATACAGGCTGGCTTTTTATGAGCTATTTAACAAGTCCAAATACCCTTTAGCATCAACAGATCAGTGATTTTCTGTTCTTGCAGACAACGAGCACATCAACAAAGAAAAGACCACCAACCAACCCACCAAGTGATCATAGACAAATTGGATGTAAGTCCCAGGCTCAGAGCTGCACCTCTATCAGGAAGGAGCAGCCCCTCAGCAACTTGATAGGTCACACTTTGGGCACTAAGGATGAAATATTAAAAGTTCTAATTAAAGCAGAGCACTGACAGCTCAGCTGTCTTCACTGAGATAGCAGCTCTTCTGATGTAGTTTACTCTGACTTTAATTAAAAGGGGTCTCACAGCTGCATGGCAATCCTCCACTTGGAGGAGAAAAAAAAAATCTCCTTCCTTGCTGTTCCCATCTCAAACAAAACACCAGAAGTGTATGTGCCACCTGGCATATGCAAGATGAAATCCTAATAAAATTGCAGCACAGATAAATACAGTCCTAAACTATGGGTTTACCTAAGTGGTATGGGAAAAAGCATCTAAATTTTACAGAAAAATATAAGACAAAAGTATCAGTAATATGTAATGTATAATCTGGAGACCATTTATATCTCAAGTTATTAATAACAATTGCAGAGTACTGTGATTATCTTTTTTGAAGTGGGTTTTGCAAAACCCACTCTTGAACATGGACATTGCTAGTTTCATTAATGTCAAAATTAAATGGCATCATCCATGGTTACTGAAAAGAATGTCAATTCCCATATTGGTGCCTTTAGAGAATCTTCTAACATTATAAAGAAGCAGAGGGAAACATGGAGCTGGAAATTTTTTAAATAAGATACATTTCTAGATTGATTAGACAGGACTCACATGAAGTACTGCCAGTAATAGAACAAAAAACCCCAGCACAAACAAGCAATAAGTGAAATGTGCAAAAATAAAGAATGCACTAATAACCATATGTATGGTTTATACTGAGTAGGGTTGAAATACAAGCCCCTGTTACATTTTTAAATAGGTAAAATACTGTTCAGTTATCTCATTCCACTGATACAAAGCCTTTCAAAAGTACTCCAAATTACTAAAACCCTCAGTTAAAAAAAATCTTATTTCTCCATCTGCACAGGATTTCCCTCTCTTTCACCACCTTTCAACTAAGCTATCTCAATAATTCATACATTACAAAAAATCCACATTCACCTTTCTGAGGATGGGATTAATAGGGCAATACCTTGTATGGTTTAGGTATTTTCTGCATGAAAGTTCACAGAAGGGCACACTAAATTACATTCTGCAGACACACTATGCAAAAGTCTGTGGAGTACATGTTTTGTTTAAAAAAATACAAATTAAAAGAGGGGTGCAGGATTAGATTCATAAAACACAGTGCTGTTCAATTTTACCACTAAAGGGTTAATTGATTCAAATGTTTTGCCCAAGTACAGAAAGAATGGAATCAAATTAAAGACAAAATTCTTCCTTTCTTGCACATACATTTGCTAAACTTGAAGGCATATAGAGCTAACAAAAATCCCTTAGAAATGCATAAAGAAGAAATCTTCTGCCCTCAATTTCATTTACATTTTTCTGTTTGATGCAGTTGCAGATATTAACCCATGTTTGCTACCACCTAAATTTGGCTGAAGCATGATTCCACCTACATCTCTTAACTTACTGTGCCTATTTGAAGTATTGACATTATGGTCTCTGAAATTAGTAGATAAAACCACAACAAACACTGGAAGACCCATCTTTACACATGGTGAGATAAAACAACATTTTCCAAAGACTACCAGAAATGAAATTACCTCATACCTGAAGCCACTGTGTGGAGTGAAAGAAGTTCAGCTTTTAGTACCAGACACAGTCTAGATGCTCTGTGATTCAGACTTGCCTCATGCAAACTCACTACATGAGGTACATGTACTCTTGTGAGCCCCCAAAATAAACACCAGCACAAGTGGCACTGCCTGATTCCTGAATCAAGGGGTAGACTGTGAATTTGTACTGCTGAACTTACCTTTCAATTGATAGAAATGCACCCAACAATGAAACCTGAGGGCTAAAGGGGTGTTGAGAATTGGGCGACAGCATGAACGTCCCAGGATGGGGCTGAGCAAGCAGCACTGCTCTGTCCTCAGAGCATCACAGCTAAAGTAGCAAGTCCTGTGACAACAAAGCCTTAATTCTTTCAGCTGCTGAGCTGCTGTGCCCACACAGTGCTGTCCTGTCAGGATATCTCAGCAGCCTTCCAGCCAGGTTCAAGGTGAAAGGGAGAAACTCCCTTGACAAGCTCTGTGCGCTGTAGACATGACCTTACATACTCTGCACCAAATTCAATGATAGCTTTATCTGAAAAAATAACTGCAACCAAGGAAAGTCTCCAATTGTCTGAGTAATAATGAAACAAAGGCCTTTTCTATCTGCTGCTAATGACCTTTTCACTAATTATAACAATATTATACCATGCACAAACCCCAATAATTTGGAAAACTAATTCAGAATCCAAAAACTGGAGAAGAGGCTAAACCAGAGGCAAAGCAGTGATGGGACAGCATCAGACCATGGCCTTTCCACACATTCGCAGGTTTAAGGCAACAGCAACATCATAGTCTTCTCACCTGACCTACAATTTCATTAACATTTTTCTGTAACTATCTCCTATTTTCTATCTGAGAATACAGTAGATTTGAAATCATTTAAGAAATACATCAGAGAAGGTGGCAGAGATTGTTAATTAACATCCTGTAATTTGGAGTGTCAAAAACTACATCAAGCAAAAGGAGCCATCAGTCTGCTTTGATCGAAACTATTCATGATTTTATTTCCTAATCCTTGTTGTGAAACCACAGTGCAACAGCACTGTCCAGGCGCTGACTCTGTAGTTTTCAATAATCTCTACTGCTGTAATTTCAGTTGATTTCAGAGATTTGGCTTCCACTCTTAAATAAAACAACCCTCAAAAAAAGAAAGGACAATACATGGGTTTCTTTCATCTGTAAGGTACTATTTAATAAAATCACTTTTAAGTCTCAGATGTTCCCAGCCATTCTTGATCCCCTTTGGAACAATCACATCCATTTGCCTACCCTTCAACTATCTACAACAGACTCTCCTACATGGATAATTTTTACTGCCAGTTGATGTAACTTACTGTGTTTCATTCTCATAACTAACTGCTGTTTCTTCTCTTTCCTTCTGACACATCTCCATCATATGGGTCAAAACAACATCTTTTTTCATGTAGGAGTTGTTCTGGAAAGTTGTTTTTCCTCAGCATTCATGAATGGCCCGTCATAAAAAAGGTCCGTTTTACACATTGGGATACGAGATAACTTGGCTTGTCTCCACATATAAAGGATAAAGCATGTGGAGAAAAATGAAGGGTCCCAAATATCCTGATTGATGGCCAGCGTCCCCACCCTGGCTCCATCCAGGGCCATCACAGCGAGCCATCAGCCACCATGTCCAGGAGTGCCACCCACTTGACAGCTGATGGAAATACTCTCTGGATCACCCTGCAGACTGAAAGGGGTTAATGTCTGCAGAGGTGTGGGACTCCTTAAGAGATGTGGTGCCATCTCATCATTGTCTGAGGCATACTATGGGATGTTTAGGAAAAAGGAATAGTCTGGAATGGCAGCATGTAAGCAGGCTGACCAATAGACCTGTCTGACCATGTCTTGTGTCTGTCCTGTCTTCTCAACAAACTCAATTTCTAACGATCCCCCTGGCGGGAAGCTCTGCTCTGTACCTGGTGGCCTGCGGTGCCTCCTGGCAGTACCTGCTCCACTTGGCCACTGCCTGGACACGGGGACACGAGACTTGGGGCATCTTTACCTCTGCCAGGCCACTGCATTCAGGAGCTCCCTGACAGCACCAGCAGGAACCAAAGAGTGACAACCTGCAGTGATGGTAGAAATTCTGCAGCCTGGTGACCAGTGCTGATAGATCTACCAGAGTGTGTCAGCTTTCCTTGCCTGAGAACATTTTGCTCTCATGCCAGTAAGTCTGTTACTCAAGGTTTCAGTAAATTATGTTTAAACACATTTTCTGTAGGCATATGCTGGTATATTGAGCTATCTCATTATCTAAAGATGATTTTCATAGAAACATGATGATCTTCATCTGCCAAAAGTTGAGCACATGAACACCAATTCAATATATTTATAACTCCAACACGTGAATCTAGAAAATACTTTTATCCTGAGAAATTCAAGTGAATAGAGGTCTGCAGGACTGATGTCCACAACACTGCTTTACAACCCCATTGAAAGCAACCTTCCACTTGCTAGACAACTGCCTGAAGTCACCTGAAGTTTTTTCTACAATTTAAAAATAAAGAAATTGTTCCACTGTTCTGAAATGTCTACACCGACATACTCACACAGAGGCAGATAAAGTAAGTTTAAATTTCTATGAGCTCTATCCTCTTATTTGACATGTATAATGCAAAAATAAAAACAGAATGCACTTTAAAATTTGTATCAGCTCCATCATCTTCTATTTACTGATTGCAATGTACTGAAATACAGGGAATAAATATTTGCAAGACAAACTGCAAACTTGCAGGAAAAATTACAGAAAAACCTCCAAACACATGGTATTTGGAAAAAAAAGTTGATTTTGAAAGCAAGGGTGTGAAAAACAACTAAATCTTATTATCCATTTAGTATTTGAGATCTTAAAAATATCAATCTATGTTTCATCCAGGAATTACTAGAAATTAATTAACTGCCCTTTAACTAAGACTCCAGATTTGACACAGATCATTTATAATAACATTTCTATGGCACTTGTATATTCCAATAATTGAAAAAATAATTAATCCTTACAAGATACCTGTGTGATAAGGAAAATTATGGTTTCTATGTTAGATATTGAAACTCTGTCATTATACGCTGCATAAACTGATGGGCTGTAGGTAAAAGTACAGGTTGGAACTAAGACTTGAGCATGATACTAGCACTAGAATACTCCCTTGCTGGATTATTAGTTCAAAAAACGAATCACAAATCACATTAAACCACGAGACTATGTATTTATTCTACACAAATCATGATTGCAATTTTACCAGGCTTTGTAGCCATGATTCTGTTAGAGCTTTAAATGTGTGGGTCCCAGTCCTTCCAGAAAAAAAATTGCAATCTGCACCAGATTTCTGCAGAATGGCCAAGAGGATAGAAATCACCATGTCTCATTTTATATACTTAAATTAAAACAGATGGATCACAACTTGAAAACTCTTTTTCCCTCCATTGATCAGGAATGAGTTTAAGCTGATGTGCACCAATAGAGAAATCTTTATATTCTGCTCCAGTGCTTATGGGGGTTTGTTTGTTCAGTTTTGGGGCTGCTTTGGTTTAGGTTTGAATTTTGTGGGGGTTTTGGTTAGTTAATTTGGGTTTTTTTTGTGCATGTGTTGGCTTTTTTAAGGAGGATTTAATGTTTCTATTTTGCTATAAAGAGCCATGAAAAGGAGAATTATCTGAAAGATGAAATACTTTTCTGGGATTTGAGGCTTAGCTTTTAGTCTACTCTTTACTAAAAAAATTATTGCATGACCTCAGAAAATCTGTCTAATCTGTCTGTGAAGTAGGGGCATTAGCTCTTCCCTACTCTGTAATGGCTTTAGGTAGAAGAATGTACCAATGCCTGGAAAATGTTCAGATATCATTGCATAAGTATGCCAATAGAAGAGGCAGTTCTGTAGCTTCAAGGAGACATTCCTTTATCAACTATTTCAGAAATATTTCTATGAAAGTGCTCAAGCACAGCTGAGTTATATTTTTATGTATAATCTGTTGCACATGAAACAATAAATTTTACCTTTATATAAGTAGAGTTCAAATGTATACATTGCAGGCAGTTTTTTACTTTTTTCAAAATTCTGATGAACTTCATTCAGTGCTGTACTTAAATCTGGGTTATTTAAATAAAGGTGCTGCTTTTGTGAATTAAAGTTTCAGGGTAAAATGTGCAATGACTAAGTAATTTCCTACTAGTTAATCACAGTAATTATTATTTGCAGATAAGCTCAGAGTATATTTTTGAGCACTCACGCACTCAGATTTTCTAAAATAAATAATATTCCTTTTAAATAATTTTCACACATCTTAGGGGGTTTTTTTGTTTTGTTTTGTCATTAATTAAAAAGATTCAAACAATTGGGGTTTTTTTTAGGCCAGCAAATATATTAATTTTTATTTTATATAATTTGTATGATTTTTACGTGCAGCTTCTCCCCTTTCAGCACCACCAGCCCCTTTACCTGTTTCTGTTCCCCCTCATGATTCCAAAAAGGCCTTTAAACTTTATTAGCCCCTTCTTTATGTGAAGATTCTGGGGACTTTTTTTCCCCAGAAATCTTTGCTTTAAAATTTATAAGAATATCTAAGATGCGAAGATGCACAAGAAGCCTACCATGAAAATGAATGTAACTAAACATGAAATTCCCTAATGTATCTAACATAATTTTCTTTTTCTTCTCAAGTTACCCATGAGGGCCTGAATGGCACAAAGACCTCAGCGGGAGGTAGGAACAACTCTACCTGAAACTCTCAGAGGCCACGTCAGGGGCAATGAGAAAAGTAATTCCAGGAATCTTCAAGCCACAAAACCCAAACCATAGAACAGAGATTCCTGCAACAAGAAGTTCAGCCGCAGCACAAGTGTGATTGCAACTTCTTCATTCCTACGGCCTGTCCAGGAGGAAGTGCATTTGGATCAGGTTTCAAATAAGTTCTCTTTCTGAGATGATTAAAATTTTTCCTTGGTCAGGTGAAAGCTGTACAGTTGAAATCTCCCATACCTATTTAAATATCAGTCATACAGACCAGCAGCAAAGCCAGCAAGTTCTCCTTGACAGCCTCTAAGCTTTAGAAGTACCAGCTTACTGCTGGCTTTCAAATCCAACAAAACCCTGAGCCCCAGTTTCTATAGGAATGCCAACAGTGCAGTGGGTTTTTCAGGGGTTTGGATGTTTTGCTGTGAGAGGGGTTTTTTCCAGCTGGAGGGGAGAAGGGCAGGGCAATTAATGCATGATTTGAAGCTCTTGCCTCTGTAGCCAAGATAAAGCAATTCTCATTAAAGTATGTGCCTGGCTATTTGTTTTTTTCCATACTGCATCAGGTTTGGTGAAAAGGACTCACAAAGACTGATAGGTCAGCATTTTGTGAATGGCAAAACTTTCATAAAGCCCAAAGTGTGTGTGGGGAAGACCAAGAAAACCAAACACAAAGTCCCACTAGCTAATGCTTAAGGAACAAATGCCACCAAGTGCCCATTTCCTGAAGAACTCTTTTCAGCTGAACAAAATTGAAATGTTCTTTACAACTGTAACCCTCAGGAAACAGACCCATCCAACTTCTGATTTGCTGCTATTTATTCCCTGGCAGAGTCATTATCAACTGGCTAGATTATAGCCTGCAGTTGCCCAAATACTGAGAAATAATTCTAGGGTAGTGATGAACTTCAAGTGCTTCAAAAATCACCCAAAGAAGCTCTTGCAGTAAGTGGTAGACACCATGGGAATTTTGGTCAATCACATGATTTAAGTTTTCTGGTGTTATTCCTGTCACTGTTGTATTAAGCATCAAGCTAACAGTTGTTTGAACCAGAGAAATAGGAAAAGAACTACCTGCTTTAAGTTTTGCAACGTTTTATTTTACAGCTTTCTGTATAACTGTATGTCTGATGTCTACTCAATAATTTTGATGCTCTGCAGTTTTATTCTGATAATATAGGTGGAAGAGAGTAGGGTAACTGAAGACTGGAAGTTTGTAAAATATAGTAAGGCTAAGATACAAAATAACATTTTCAGAGTATAAGGAATATTTTAAAGCTTCTTTATCTTCTATCTTCCTTTGTTTTACATTTGGCCAGAGACCTCTGATGTCAGGCTTGGAACCTGAATCCATGCTTCTGTCAAGAAGCACAAAATTTCTTCAAGATTCAGCTACACTTCACAGCACATAAGGTATCAAAGCAACCAGAGGAGTGTTACATCTCCTACTCCCCAACAGCAGGAATGAAGTGACAGAGGTAAATATATAGTTGAAATAAAATTATTTTTAAGAAGGGTAAAGCCCAAAAGCTGCAGTTCTAAGTAAGGTAAAGCACCTGTGTCTTGCGCTTATTTTAATCAGAAAAGGACAAGAAAGTTTAACAGATCAGATCTCACTACAATTATTTAATGTGGGTTTGCAATTTATCTATATATTAAGTTCAAAATAAGCTAGCAATATTGTGTTGAAGCTAGAAATTAAAGTGCATAAGGTAGCTATCTCAAATTTCAAGTGGTACAATCGTATCAGAGGTAGCTCATTAAGTTACTTTTCCACCTTCTCTTTTCAAATTGCTAAATTTTATGAGTTTTTTTTCCCACTTCTTGGAGCAGGAAAAACACTAGTTTCCCTCTTGTTCAAATGCTATTTCACTAATAAAACAAAGAATTAAGATAAAAATACCATGTCCCTCTTGCTTTTTCAAGAAGAGCAGCTTTATTTGCTGAGGATAGGGAAACATCTCCAGGATCATTTAAAATTCATGGCTGATCACTAGTTTTTAAAATAGATTTCCTTTTATTTTCTTCTTTTATGATTTTAAATTATAGGTAACACATCTGACTCAATGTCTGTTGCTTTGAAATGTTCCTTAGTAAATAGAAGTGTACAGTTTGCTCCTATACGTGCTTCATTTCCAGATTTTCTCCTCTTTTTCCCACTCCCCCAGGCTTCAGAGTACCCATCTCCATGGCAACACTCGATAAGGTTGGTGGGTGGTGTTATCACAGCAGGCTTCCCCACAGAAGGTCTCAGCCATATGGATTATTTATGAACTTGCATGACAACACCAGACCCACTGAAATACTTCTTGAGCAAGTTTTTGTTGAAAGCCAGTGATTCAAAACAGAGCATCCTCACTGCAGCCAGCGCCCATGAGGAGAGAGTGGAGGAAAAGCAGCACCAAGGTGGTCCCTGATCCCTCCTCAGAGCTGCCTTGCTGCTGCCTGAAAGCTCCTCTTGCCCCAGGTGAGCACCTGATGACATGTTCTGTAAACCATAAGTGCTGTGTCTAAGTCAGTCAGAAACTGGGAAGTTGTGCTTCTGACAAGAATAACAACCATGACTAAATGGTTGCTACAACTGGTGCTGCTGCCAGGAGATGTTGTTGCAGATAGCACAGTGGTTTGGTGTCTCTGAGTTAGTCCCTGAACTGAACTAAAGCAGTTTGACACTACAGTCTCTTCACCTGATACTTGTCCTAAAACTTCAGCTTACATTTGGGAAATTTTGCATTTATACCGTATGCACTGAAACAGCACAGCCAGATTTTCATAAAGGACTGCTGTAACAGCAGCCTAGTTCTTTAAAATCAGAGTGCACTTCTTTTGAGCAAAAGATAGAGAGCCATAAGACACCACTTATGCATGGAACCCCTTCATCCAATAGTCTTAATAAATTTATCAAGTTGTACCTTAGAGTGAGACAGATTTTCTCTATGAAGGGGAAAAGTGCTTTAGTTCTCAAACAGGCATGTTTGCAGTTTTTAACATAGTCAGTACCCAAGATATAATGGTTGTGATTTATCTTCCCAGCTATCTGTACATTTATAATGTATACATATGAATATTAACAGGTCACAGGAGGCTTTCCTTATGATCAATAAGAAGTAGGAAATGTTGAGACACAACTTATCAGAGCCATTATTAAAATCTGCTTAAAGAGTATATGAATTGTACCATAAGTAACAAGAAAAACAGCAAGAATTCACATGGTAGTTCAGCCAGGTTTTTGGAGAGGAGTAGCTCAGATGCAGAGCTTCAGATCAGCCAGGCAAGATATTACGAGCTTTATCCCACTCTTCCTTCTTCATCACATACACTCCATCCCTAATTAAGGTAAAATGCTCCAGATTTGATGAGCTGAAGCATTTACAATGCTGAAGGTGATTAATTTTGAGAAAACTTAGTGCACTTATGATAATCAGTTGGAGGAGGCAGTAAAAAACAATGCCTCATCTTCAGGCAGAGGGGAAATTTCAAAAATGAGAACTTAAGAGAAAAAGGAAGACAAAACCACAGAATGTAAGAACCACATTAAAAATACTACCTTGACAGAAGCTGTGTCACTTGCCTTCCTTGGATACAAATTTTTAGATGCAGACTGGGAGAGAATTCTGAGATATTTAAGGTATTGCTGAAGAGACTTGGCAAAGTTCACATCATTTTCCACATCATAATTTCTTTCATTATCTTCATTCTGTCCCAATGTCCTGCACAGCAAAAGCAAGGAAGTTACCAGCCCATCCAGTGTACAAAGCAGCCATCCAAAAAGGCACTGCAAGCCACTGTAGCTCAATACATAACACAAAACTCACTCAAAAGCTTAGCAACTACAAAAAGATAGAAAATTTAATGTTTCAGCAAAAGCAGTCAAAAAAACCTTGCACTATTAACAATTTATTTCATGAATCAAAGTTAATGACTCTATACTAAATCAAATAAAATGCCACATCAAGGCAAAGCAATATTTAAAATAAAAGAAAATGCCTGTAAAAAGAAAATGCACATGATTAAATTGCACCCCAAAGAAATATGAAATGGTTCTAAGATTTAGAAAATTCGCTGGATGATGACAACATTCAATACCAATTTGGCCCTGCACCAATGTAAAGAATAGAAGGAAGACTACTGGATATGCAGAAATAATGGAGCAAGTAAACTCCAGTGAAAGGCTTAAAAAGAGAATAATGAGATGGAACAAGTATCTCTTCTGATCTTCTCATATGCCTGGGATTCACAGAATAGTGGTGTTTCCTGAGTGGTTTTGACAGATTTTGGTGACATTTGCAAAGAAAAGCTAGAAATGCGATTAAACGATGGCAGTGTGGAGGTGTTTATATGGGATTCAGAGTGCTGTGTGCAATGAATCTGAATTATTACCAGCTGTCCTCATCTATCTCAACAACACATAAATGGTGATGATAATTTAAATGTCAGCATCGGTAACTGTTTCATTCCTTGTGCAAGGAAGCAGAGGGAAAGCTCCCATCCCTCTTCCTTTCCTTCGAGTGAAGTCATTTGAGGGAAATCACCTTTCGGTGTCACCATTTCCTACTCAGATACCCACACACTTCTCTAGTGAAAAGAATTCCAGGTGGAAGAGCTTTACAGCTCAGTGAATTAATTTGACTTTCAACATCTCTGTGCCACTGTAAATAAAATTTTATTCTACCAGCCCACATCTTGGCGCTAATGGAGAAGCACAGTCTGAGAGAGCACCATTATATCATTTTTCCAACACTGAAGTTTAATTATATTACTTTAATCAAAAATTAACAGACTTTCTTCCATGCTCACAGTTGTACCAAATGTGTCCCCCTACTAATTTAATACTAATAGATGTAATTAATAATCTAATTTACTGTGGTGGTATTGCAACCAACAGTGCTCACAGGTTTGCTCACTTTGAAACACCAGAAAAATCCTCCATTTCTCCACAGTTTATAACAGCAGGCTCCTATCAGGGACACAAACTCTAGGAAAAAGAAGGGTTACTGCACAGATCACTATAGCAAACCTGATATAATTTGCATCAGTCTTGCTTCCTTCTCAAGCAGTTTGCCTTTTTCTTTTATTCCAGAGCTCTAAATTCTGCCTTCTGATGGAGCGTGGACATGCAGGTAACATTATCCACCTTCTTTTCAGCTTAAAGCGAGACCAGAACTATTCTGCAGTTTTAGAAAACCTGGGCACTGTGCTTTCTGCTTCAGTAGAGATGAACTAATCCAAACAGGCTCTCTTCATAGGAAGGATCCCAGTTGCCAACACTCATCTTTCATTCATTGATTGATTGCAACACCTATCTTCTGCTTTCTTCACTAATTTTAAAAGGAAGGGAAAATGAAAAAAAGAACCAGCCTGAATTCTGCCCCAAGGATTTCCACTGGAGCTAATGGGAACTGAATGCACAGACAAAGGACAGTATTTAGGTAGGCTTTTCAAACCATTATTCACAACATACTGTCACTGGTGGTAGAAGTAAAATCTGGGATCCAAGATTTATCATTTTTCATATGGGGAAAATAACTGCACTCATATTTGCATTCCACATTAGAGGTAATATTTTATGCTATAAACATTTGAACAATTAAAATGTAAAAGACTACAAAGCTTTACATTTCATTTGATGACAACTTTAATAAGAGACCATGAATACATCTGAAAGGTTTTTAAAAATTTTTTAGTTCACCCCTAAATCAGCTTGTTAACTCAAGAATGAAAATGCATTAACTGACCAATTATTGTGACTAAATTAAAATATTTCTTTTAAATATGACAAAGTCATACTGGAAAATGGATGAAAGACCATGAATGGATGAAAGCACTTGAGGAGAAGAAATGACTGTCAGATGAGGGTTTTTTTGTGCACTTATTTGGAAGCATTTTCAGTTTTAACTTGCTCTGAAAAATGACTTTGCATACAATGAACTTAAGAGTATAAAGACAATACCACACAATTATTTATCTACAGAAATAATTATGTATTTCCTACAAAATCTAGCATTTCAGAAACTTTTTTTTTTGTGGAAATATCTAAATCACTGCACTGCTGCTATATCTGGAACATTCCAAATTAATAAATACCACACACTTTAGAATAAATTTCTCCCTTTTAAATTCTAAGAGGATCATATTACTGACTTAATGATGGTTTTATTATAGAAATAATACTACATCCCATTTCATACACTGAAGTTTGCTGGAAACGTTTGTGGTTTTGCCTAATTGCACCAATGAACACAACTGACATTTATTCCCTCTGTGCAGAATAGACTTTTTTTCCTTTATCTTGAGTCCTCTTTCAAGAGAGGGTTTTTTGAAATTTAATAAGGACCCAGGAAATACCACGTACACTCCAGTTAGCCAACAAAGAAAGAACTTTCATCTTGGAATCAAACTCCCAGTTTCAGCATTTTTTTTTTTTTTTGAGATGAAATCCATGTCTTCCGTTTCATCAGATTTCATATGCACTAATTTAGCCTAAGTCAATTTACCTTTCAAGTGTCTGAGTCTATTTTCCTGCTCTCACCAGCTCTGTGGGGATTAATGACTCATTAGTATGACTTCATATTGTCTTATTACACACGTTACCCTTAATAAAAGGTCTTCCTGACATAATGTTTCTTTGATAATTAGATACCTACTCTAAGTTGCTTTTTAAATTATTTAATTATTATCTGATAAGATTTTAGCGGGCACACTGAACATATAACACACTTGATCAGAATCTACAAGACATCAGATTTCCTACTGTTCTCTGACCTACAAAACACGTTGCAAATGGACAACCAGAAAAATCAATTAATTCTTTAAACTGTTGGCACATAAGATAATGCTTTCAGAAGCACAGCTTGGTAACTGCAGAAAATCTATCCACAATAGGATCTGTTTTATGTGAACACATTTGAAATTCTGATGTTCCTGAAGTATCAATACACAAAATGGTGCCCTTTTTTCCTAACGCAGTTATAGTTAAAAATGTAAAATATCTCAAACTTGTTAAGAACAGGAATTAACCATAAATAATTTATTTTGTCTTTTTTTTTTTTTAATATAACTATGAATCTGGATCACTGCAGAATATGGCATTGATCTCATGGAAATCTGGCCTATTTTGTTTTACTCTTATCTATAAAATTTTAGGTACTCTCCTAAAATAAAATCCCCAGAATATATTGAAGATAATTTCTGATACCATCTACTGAGAGTAATCCCTTCAATACTGACATTTTGTGTACCTAAGCAGTAAAAACAAATTTATGGATTCAAACACATGTTTTTATCACCTTTATGGTAATCTTTAGAAGGTAAGCTTCTACCTTGCTACACTTCTGAAATAGTGCTGTGATCTTAACACATGCTTTTGAATCAGCAACCATGTGAAATGCAGGGTCAAAGTCTCTGAATTAAATCAAAACAAAGTGAGGCAAACACAGTTGAAGACACTAGGAAGTATCAATGACACAGCATTTTATTTCCAGAAAAAAGCAATCTAGAAAAGAAATGGTTCTGCAGTACATGCAAACCACATAATGCTGTACATGAAGATATGAGTTCCAAATTCAATATTTTGCCCATCAAGTCTAGAAGCTCAAATTTATCCACTATGATGAAAAGCTTTTTAACGAAAAGACCTTTCAATTTCACTACTTTTGCGAATGTATTTCTTAAAATTATGTAAGAGAAAGCAAAACTTGTCATTTTTAATTGTTCCTAAAATTTCATTCTGGGCTTTTTGTGGTTGTGTTGCTCTTAAAAGTCTGTAAGACAGAACAGACCAGGTAAAATAATCTCTTTATATGTGTAATTGTATATGAAGATGATACAACTGCAGGTTCTACAACCATATCACACAACAAATTAACTGATGTGTCTCTTACAACCAATTACTGCACTGTCACCCCCCAATACCTTTCAGCCATATCCCAACATTATTTTCTCTTGTGGGAACTTGCAGGTATCTCTCCTTCCTGAGCAAATTTTGCAACTACCACTATGAACTTCAAATCAATTATAGGCATGTTTTGGAAGAATTTGACTTTAAAAATACAATTAGTCACTCAGAATGTCATTCAATACTTAGTCCAGAATAAAATATTTCCTGTAGTTGAGCTACTATAACTTTGCCTTTTTAAGCCCTACACAGATAGGGGGTGGTGAACTGACACAAGACAGTGCATAAACTGAATGAAAGGTCTGATGTTTTGAATTCTGAGACCTTAATCAACAATAGAAAGTGTATTTCCTTAACTTGATGACAAACAGAAGACCAAGGTCCAGGGTTTTAATTCATTCTCTCTTCTGAACATTGGTGGACACCTTTATCACATAAATAGTGGTTTTTGTGATTTTTTAAAAATTCTGCTTCTGGGCCAACCTCTTACTTATCATTTGCAAACCTTTCCAAAACCCAATCAAAAACGCTACAGAAGACTTACCTTCCTGAGTCAGATCCTTCAGATGCAAATACATCTGGGCGTCTGCTGTGGATTTTGCGAATGGTTGAGAGCTCCTGACCAATAACATGCTGTGTGTAATCATCTCGCCAGGTAAAACCTGATAAATAATGAAACAAACAAACAAAACCAGAATTAAAAAGATTCCCTATTTAATTACTTGAAAGTTTGGCAAAAATGTATCCTTTATAAACAACATTAATTTTTTTTAAAATGGCCTCCCGCAGTTGGAACCCAAGAGAGAACTACAGATTCTTCTCTTCTGTATGAAATTACGTTAATGAAATTTTTCTAATGAAACTTCCTTGCAATGGAAGGAAGACAGTCAATTATGTGAGGACATTTTGAAAGCCTTTGGTCTTAGCAGAATATTATCTAGTTGCAAAAGAGTTTTACTAGATTAAAAAAAGGTTATTTTGGACAGCTATGGAAATGATCCCACTAGCTGGCGTCTGTTGAAAGGTCGCTTCATTTCCTTTCCATTCACAGCCCCCTCTCTGTTTTCCCCATGAAACATTATGGTTTAGAACACTAAGAGGACTGCAAGGTTTAGTATAACACGTGGAGGTCAATTTACGTTATATTTAAATGTTGTGACAAAGAACTTTTCAACAAGGGGGGAGAGCAACCATGAAGGCAAATTTCAGTGACTACTCATTAAGTACATGCACTTCCAATCTCACGGTAATTATACTTGAAATAATGATATAATCCCAAAACATATTTGTTCCCTGAGTTGTAGATTTTTACATATTACAGTAACACTTCAAATCGTAGAATTTGCTGATACAATTACCTGTAAATATCCAATAGCTAAATACCACAACACTGGAGAGAATTCCTGCTATTATGCCCTGTGCAGCCAAATGCTAAAAATCTCTCAATGAATATCAGTAGAAGTTTCAGATATGGTTATCCTGATAATATCTTCCTGTAAGAAACTACCTAAAGAAAAAACCTCTCTAGCACCAGATGCAGGCAGTCAGATCTGGTTCTTAGAATGAGGAAGGGAAGTTGCTAGAACTTGAAAAGAGGATTTCTGGTTCAGTCCCTATTTTACATACAAATTACAAACTTCATCACCATCTGGAGTCAACATGTGGTTTTTTGGTGTAGGCAGACCCTTAGGATGAAGATAAATCATCCTCAGCTGAACTCAGAACGTGGCCACTTCACTACCTGGATGGGTGCTTTATCCATTGGGCTTTTCAGATTTTTTCACTTTATTGAAGCAGAATAATTTATCTGTTTACTAAATTCTAGAATTTAAAAAGAAGCCTATATAGGACATTTCTCCATTCTGCTAAAGGAGATGATTCTGAGTGTGCAGAAGTAAAAATTACTTTAATATTTATCAAATTTTCATCCTAGAGAGGAGATAATTAAATAAGTTCAGTGAATGCTTAGACAGAGCTAGGGAGCATTAAAACTATGCTGTTGTCTTGGATCTAGACAAGATTTTTGGGGAAAAAGAGAAAGGCTCCATTTGGGCAAGATTTAGGTGGACTGTGAAAACAATAATAATAAAAAATCTGAACCAATGTAAGTATGCATGAAGGCTTTAACAAACAAAAAAAACCAACATCCCACTTGTGATCTTTCTTTCTCCTTTCCTTAAGTAAAAATGTTACTCAAGTTTATTGAAGAAACACTTCATCTGAAGCCATCTTAGATATTAATGGCTACAGTAAATGACTCCAGACACTTGGGAAGGGAAAGAATATTTGTCTCTATCTAATCTGGTTTTATTTCTGATTCCTCCCTTTCAAATGCAAATATCACCTTTTCAAAGATGCCAGGTAAGAAGATGGATTCAAATAGTTTCAAAAATCTAAATCTAAGGCTGCTCAGAACATAGTTTTATGTGAACACACAAAAATGAGTCACCATGCACCTATGATTACTTTGATATAGTGTAATTAAAATTATTTTTAAAACAAAGCTGAGGTATAATTCATAGGTATTTATATATATGTATATGTATGTATATATATATTCAACTTTACTTCGCTGTTGTCTAGCACTACATATTTCTGTTTGTTTACAGTCTCATGAAGGAGAAAAAACTTAGACAACTTTCAATTTTAGGAGAATCTGCAACATAGGAAGTTCAGCTAAAATACATATATAGTAAAATCATTCACATAGCCTTGAAACTACTAATTTACTGAGTCCAAAATTACTACAGTTTCACTCTCTACTTCTAAGCCAATACCAACCTTATTAAAGGCTAAAGAATATGCAATAAATAACATAAACTTAGAAGAAAAATGCATTGAATTATTCTGAAGAGCTATTTTCAAATTAAAGTAAGAAGAGTTCATCCATGGTACTTGCATACAGATGAGAAATTAATCTCCTTAAATCCTGAGCAATACAAACCCCAATGTTTCCAGTAAAAGAGCATATGAAACCATTGTGATGGCTGGTCAAGAGAATAGTAAGTCTGTTGCTATCTTAATTTTTTTTTTTTTCCTCCTACCACACTATTTTAACATCTCTTCCTAATGCATTTCAGACCAGTAAAGATGCACTATAATCCTTAAAGTTATATAAAAATGTAACTCTGGCACTAAAAAAGAGTAAATAGATGAAATAAAAACAGAGTACTTGTTATAGAGCTAGAAAGAAATAGATTTAAGGGAATATGCCCTCTCAGCTGTATCTCCAGCACTTCTAACTCACTTCCACTGTTAGAACAACACATGGATGAAAACCACAAATTTTAAATGATTCAAAAATCCCCTTGTCAGTAATTTAATATTGTCATCCCTTATGCAACAATCTCAGGAACTGCAGCTTGCCTAAAGTTAACCTCATGCCAACCACTTCCCAGCATTGTTTCAGTTTAAAAAAAAAATATCTCCCGCACACTGAGCTGTATAAAACAGCACATTCAAGAGCGGCGATGCCACGCTGACAGCCGCAATCAAAATTAAGGTTGAGAAGGAGCATATGACGCCGTACGGAGATTTCCTGTTCCTTTGTCCGTGCCGTCACACCTCGCGCCAGCCCCGGCCTCGCCACCCAATTATTGCGATTAGCGTCCAGCGGCTGAGCAGGATCACAGCCGCGCTCTCGTGTGCATTACTTCCATGTCACCGGCATTAGCCATCCCCCCCGCGGCTGCAAGGCCGGGCCCTGCTCTCCCAGCCCGAATTCCCACAGAGGGACAATGTCCAGGGAAGAGAAGGAGCCTGGCGGACACTGGAATGACGCAAACACCGTGACAGCAGCAGACACAAAACCGCTCTCAGTTGAAGGTCATTGATAGTAGCGAGACCCCACAAAAAACAGCCATCGGTACAAGTTTGCCCTAGAGAAGTAGCACTTTTCATTGGTGTCAGCTCAATGTTTAATTTTTTCTTTTTTTTTATTTTTAATTTTAATTTAATTGGAACTCCATAACCTAAATCAGCAGGGTATGACAGTATAAAGACAGTGAAAACAAGACATTAATACCTTTATCAAACTCAACTGGAAGGTCAAATCTAACGGAGGTTGCCTGGATATGATATAGTCTTTCATATCACCAAGTATCTCCCCAGGTCTTTTACTTCCACATCACAGTCTATTATTATTATTATTATCATTGTTACTCACAACTACAAAAACAATAAAATTGTTTCAGTGCCCATTACATTCAACACTTAGCAAAGGCTATGTCAACAGACAGTACTCTTCTAAGAACTGTTAGTTGAAATCAAATCAAAAGCAAGCAGCTTAAATAGTGAAGAAAGCACTTTCAGAGAGTCACAGTGGGCAAGATGTTCGTTTCTGTACACAAAATTAAAATAAAAATTATTTTCAAATTCAATGAAAAATGTCACTTAACCTGCTTAATTGCCTTTGCTGCTATAGCAATTACAGAGAATTACTCAAAAATACTCAACATTCAAATATGTATTTCCTTCTCCCAGCTGACCAATTTTTCTAAGCAACTGCATACTTCTGTGTGGTTTTGACTCTGTTTTCCCTCTTAGAGAAACTTGATATCTTTCCAAACATGACCATCTTTAATGCATGTAAATTATAACAGCAGCTTTTGAAAACATTTATCTGCTACTTCTCTGTCTAAACTTATTCTAGTCCAGACATACTCATACAAATTAATTTCCCTTCCTCTGAAGGCCTAAGAAAGAAAAACAAAAGCTTTTTAACAGTTTGGAGGAGTTCTGGTGTAAATCAGAAGAGCTCAAGTCCTTTAAAGAAACAACAGTTCTCACTGCCCAGAGATTTCGCTGCGCAAATCTTCCTGCTGCTGAAGACCCTTTTCCCAGCCAGTATGGCTGAAGCTGAATAGGGCTCTGCAGGAATGTCCAGCAGAACCTTTGTCTGACTCTTCCAGCTCTTGTGCCAATTGAAATCTAAACCGATTAGTTCTGCATCAGTATATTATGAACCAAATCATTTTTACATACCAAATTCATTGAAAATGACAGGAGATTATTCTAAATTTGCAGAAACCTATATATTAAAACTTGATCCATCTTTGTCAGGAAAATCCCCTTTATAAAGGCCTAAAGTGCTTCTCTGGTTTTTGGTAATGTTAGGCATTTTGTCCCTATGAGGTAAATTTTTTCTTTTTTTTTTTTTTTTCCTTTCACTGAGCTACCTTCAACTGCTACTTCATTTCAGCCAGGAAACTCTCAGCTGTAGAGCTCAGAGACTTTCATCCCCCATGCCATGTGTTGCAAATTGTTAATGCCTACTTTAGCTGTCAAAACTTCTGCAGAATTGGGAATGATTTGCTTTCTTCCCTATTTTCACAACAGACAGGTCAGCGTAACGTATAGACATGCCTTTCTGCAGGCTGCCTTTCCACATTCTCCAGAGGAGCTGCTCTTGTTCTCATTCCAGACCTCCCTCTTCAGAGCTCAAGGACGTACCCAATAATGCTCACATATATCAGCTCAGGCTAAGTCAAAATTGCAGCTTTAATGCTGAGGTTGCTGTGTACAACAAAATAAAGTCTTTCAGTTGCTATTGCTGTATTTTCTACCTAAGATTGCAGCCAAAAGGTAATATCCTGGTATTTTCTCTTAAAAGAAAGCATCATCCAAAAGCAATTGTGCAATACAACTTGAAATGGCAAGTTAAACCCAGCTCTTAAATCACACCCTTTTAATTTCCCCATTCCTTTGTACTAGAATATTCATTTTTTGTGAAAATTTTGACTAAGACTTTTCTACAAAACTGGAAAAAAGACTGCCAGAACACTTTGTATTACACTTCCACAAAAACATACTTTAATTGATTTTTTTTTTCCCTCTCTGGTTTAACTTTGTGTTTGCCTTCTAGATTACAAGAAAATCTGGTTCAGAAATTATCTGAAGAAATGAGTGGGGGTTATGGCAGTCTTCATCACTCTTGTCCAATCCATTTCAGCTGGAGCTGTGGTCATCCTCTCCTGAAAGTCCTCAGAAGCTTTTTTTCTTTCGTTCCTTTTTCCACTTCCAGGTAAAAGGTTTGCACTGGTGACTTTGTTGCCTTCTTTTGGAGTTTCTAGTGACACTTTTCTAATATGGGAAAATTTCATTTGCTGCACTCCGCAGCAATTCACTCACAGGAAAAGAGCTTCTGTTTGAATGAACAGATGAAAGGGCTGCCTAAGGATTATGGCTTCAATTTTTCATATATTGTTTTATTATACATAAAAGTGATAATCTCCATAGAATTAAATTACAACTATGATCTGCTTACAGTCCTGATTTTAATTTACTCTAAGCAACTATCCCAGAAGGTAGAGGGAAGGCTTTTCTCTTCAGTTTTTGAAATTTTTCTATTATTTGAAAAAGCCAAATGAGTGTTTCATTTGCCAAGGAGATTATAAAATGCTCTCCCAGGACTTAGTATGTAATGCTTCCTTACCTTTATTTCAGCTCTTGTAGAGAGCTACAAATAATTTGGTTTCTACAAGAGAAAGTTTCTAAGTGTTACATAAGACTTTTTTTGCCACTGGAGCTGAAAGTAATAAAAGAATAATATGATAATGAAAAATATATCTCCAGACTTCCACAGAGAGCAGGTTACTTTCCTAAAACTACAGCAGAATGGATACATGATTCCCAGATCCTTGAGATTAATCCCGTGCTATTCACCATCTCATATAAACCTTCCCACAAACTGGTGACCCTCAACCCCAAAGCATATAATTTCATTCACAGAAATGCTTTTTAGGAAGGGAGGTTGTCTTGCATCATTACAACTTTATACGAAAGTTCAACTTTAATTTAACTCATGGACAATCCATCTTTAACTTGAATGCCTTTCTTCCCTGTCTAGGCTGTACCATATTTATTAAAACACAATCAACTCTAATACAAGATGAGTAAAGATGCACCTCTTAGTCCTTCATTTCCTTCTGTCCCTGGACTATGCAGAGACACTTCCTCGGTGCTGTCAGCCCAAGGAGTTTTCATGAACACAAGGAAATATTCCTCATGCACTCAAAATAGTGACACTAAAATAAAGATGAGACTACTTCGCTTGTTTCACCGAGCTTTGAACCCAAATGCAGTAGCTGGCAATCACGGCAACATGCATGTAACTATTTCAAATTTAACCCAAAAATGTCTGATGCTAGTTCTACACTGCAAAACAGCTCTTTAATACATGAATCCTCTGCAATCTCCTTTTAGAAAAAGAAGTCATGATTTGGGTTTTTTTTCTGTCAAAATTACTTTCCTTTTTCCGTTCCTCTTTTCCTTTCTATCTTATTATATCTTATATAAAATATTATATCTTTTTATTCCTTTTCAAGATCTCTTATACTACTCTATATATTCATTCAAGCTCAAAGTTTCTGTCAAACTCAGGATATTTAAGTATGCAAAAATAGTTTGCAATGCTAGACTGCATGGAGAATTTGTCCAAATAGTAGTTATCAATGCAGTAAAATCAGCAAGTTTTCTTTCTCATTTTATTTTATCCAATTCATTTCATGCTATCAGTAGGATGACAGCCTTATTGTCACAAAAAATATAGTTCCTGGGAAAGGATTTTGAAGTGTCTTCAGTCTGGAAATTAAAACATCACCTGTAACGAGGTAGAATTGGTTGAAAATGTGCTAGCACTTAAATCAGTACAAAAAATTAAGTGGATATATACAGGGTACACTTATTCTGGCAAATTCATCTCAGACCTACAGTCCTTCATGTATTTTTTAAATGCATACGAGCAGAGCTGTTCTTTCAGCTCCACATAGTGGCTCTCACCCTCGTTTTATGTAACTGTTGGATTCTCACTGATGTTTGTGAAAAGTCAATTTTCGGCTGTCAGAGCAGAGCTCTCAGCTGCACATGCAAAGCCAAGACCCAGGGGTGCCACCCCGGGCTGGACAGGGAGGCACGCAGCTGCAAGGGCACCTCCACCTTTGGCTCTGAACAAAATTCCCTCTGACCAAAGTGCACACAGTGCACCAGCAGCGCGGCAGGAGGGTTGCCATGAGCCAGAGCAAAGGCTTCCCCAGGACACACTCAGTCTATCCCAACAGGAAACTCCATATTCCCAAAATACTTGCCCTAGGAAGGGCCTTAGGTCTGCTACTCATCATACTCTGTGGTGCATTATGAAAAATACAAATTAAAGCAGGTAAGAGGCAATTTGTTTATTCTGAAGGATTAGAAGAAACTCCGCACACAGTTTGTGCAGAGCCATATCTTCCATTTTCCACTTTTAAGCCATTTCTCTGAGACTGTAAATTCCTCCTGGGAGAAGCCATAGATTGCATGCATTTGCAGAGTCTCTTTCTACAGCAATAACAATAATTGTTATTGTTGCTATTATTATTAATAAAAGCCCAGCAGTTGCAGAAGAGAAGGTTCCCTTAGGAACCTTGTAAGGGAGGATCTTGGTGGCTGAAAGCTCAGAGTTTTCCAGGGAACTGCATTAGCCAAGTCAGTTTGCCTGCAGCAAAGATGAACAATCTGCAGGTCATGCTGTTCCCCCAAAATCTGATTAGAGATCCTCAGGTTTCATTTCGAATTCACCCCGTGTAGAGAAAATATACACACTGAATTTGTGCAACCCTGAAAGGCGTTTGCAGCTGGAGGAGTATTGGAATTATCTCCTTTTTTATTTTCTTGTGCACATAATATTTTTGGGTATTGACCCTCCAACCAGCTGCAATGGAGGGTGCAATTAACTGTACATTGAATGACAGATAAGTTTTTAATTAAAGCCTTTTTAGTCTTTGCATCTCAGGGCTCTCCTTTACAACTCAATTCCAATTAAAAAAATACTGTATCATTTGTAAGCCAAGGTACAGACAGGCTGGTGTCTGTGGGTAAAAATTCTATCATTTGACTTATTTTAGCCAACAATGAAGACAATTTAATGAGGGAATCTCCTACTGACACAATTTCCAACATGTTGTTCATTTTTCCCGCCTTGTTTCATGCAGTTTAATAAGGTTTAATAACATTTTTGGACCACTCATATAGTGCTGATTCATGGATCCACACTGATGCTTTGTCAGCTGCACACACTATTGTTTCTTTACTGCTTTCTGGAGTCGATCTCTCTGAACACTTAAAATACACCATTACAAAGCTGTGACTCAGTTTTACCACAGTATACAACAGTGATACTCAAAAAGATTTTTTTGAATCTCTAAATTAGTTTGTGAGAAAGACTGTCAATGAATTAAAATATTTGCATTAGAAGAGCAAGAACAAGTTCATCGGATATGAACTTAAAACCTCTAAAATCTGAGTCTTAATGAGGACAGTTACTGTTGGCATTTATTCATAATACATCACTTCATTCAAAAAGCTTCATCAGTTTTTTGCTCGTAACTCTAAAGAGCAGCTAGGTTTAAATGTAATTCACTGGAAACTCTGACATTAACAAAATGCCTCCACAAAAGAAACAGTGACATAACACTGAAATAAAACATACAGAGAGGACATAAAATTCCTATCAGCCCTGGGAGAAATTTTATCCTTGTGAATTCTATGCTCAGCTAAAATACAAATATTCTGAAATAAAAGCTCCACTAATTTCATGCCACTGAAGTCTAACACTAATTGCACAGACCTGCTATTCCCAGTGTGCTCACTGTGAATTCAGAGAACTTTCTCTGGGCACAAGCCATGGTTTGAGGTGTAGCCTGGACCTGCAGGCTGAGCCCCAGAGTGGGGAGCACCAGGAGGGGGGACCAGGGGCACTGATGCCTTCTCCTGGATTTGCCCTTCCACTTGGAATGCAACACCTGCTCCATGGATCATTTCTCTACCTGCATCACAGATAGAACAAAACACAATTTCAAGAGTTAAAAGTTGTACTGCATTTCAAGAGGCATTTTAATATTGCAGAACTGGGCTGGCATAAACAAGGAACAGTGGCAACACCAGAATTCACCAGGCACTACTGCAATGTGGCATGAACTAAGTAGCAGGTACCTGGATTTTTTTTCTTAACTTCCGTGTATTTTTGCTATTTAAGGAGGAGTAACTAATAACAAGGAATTTAATATATTTTCAAAACCACCATTTATTCTAGAAATTTGCTCAGCAGCAGCTCTGAATGCTGCAAAAAGCAGCAAACTTCTTTAAAGCAACACTGAAGTGAAGCAGCAATGATGTTAGAGCACTACAAAAACAGCGGTGGTGCAGCTCTTATGTCTCACTGGTAGTACTGTTACAGAGGATAAGTCTTCTGATCAGTGGCTCCCAGCTTTAAGAAATAATGATATATTTCTAGATAATCGACTGCTACCTATTACCATACTTTTGATGTGGTGGAACAGTCATGTGCCTTATTTTCCACGTCCTCAGGGTATCCTGGTTAAATGTCACATGCATTTTTCTCCCACGTTAAGAAAACAAAACCTGCATATTAATTCTTTTTAAGGGAGGCATAAAATGCAATAACAAAGAAGCATTGATTATTCTATTCATCTATAAACTACTCCAATAGACATATAAATAATACTGGAAAATGTAATGTAGCTTTAATTAACAGCAGTGCTCCCCCCGTATTATAACAGTCTTGATAGATGAAACCTGCAGCAATCAATCTGATTGCTCTGAGAGCAGTTTAAGCTAACTCACAACAAAAGACAAAGTTAAAAAGCCAGAATATCTCACAACTGTTACAAGTATTCTGTTTTATAAATTAAGATCTCTGTGTCACTGACCAGGTTTCTTAGTACAGAAATTACAAGCAGCTCTGTCTGTAAAGATAACCAAGAGTTGAGATGTCCAGCAGTTCCACACACTCCTCCACAGCTGTTCCAAATATCAGAATAAAATAATAACTGTCCTCTTCTAACTCCAAAATACTTGTGGTTCAGTTGTCCATACCCGTAGCTCAATAAAGCAATCTACCTACAAAACGTTTGCTATGATGGCCCCAAAAGACACAAATCTTAGTAAAGAAAGAGCAATGAGTGAATTTCACAGAGTGTTAGCAGTTTCAAACAGAAAAAATATTTTATCTAGAGAAACAAGCAGTTTATTTTACACTTCAGGACTTTTTTTTGAAAGGAGGAAACTAGGATTAACTTGTTTTGTTTATTATGACAAATAAAAGAGAAACACAGGGCATTGCAAATTCAATGATTTCTTGTTGATTTGCTATTCCTACTCACCATTTATTTCTGTGTCTATGTATAAAGATAAAATGTATTTATAGATTTTACTCAACATTAAAGAAAATATTTCCTTCTCTCAATTACTTCTCAAGCAAATGCCAAAGGTTCAAACATATAAACTGAACATGTCTGTCTTGACAGCCAGATAAGACTGAGCTTTTGTATTTCACATTATATTTAGCAGTGAGTCACGTTTGGTTCATTTTGCTCTATGCAGTACCAGCTATGCCCTTAAACCTATGACATTTTTAGAAGCCAAATTTTTGGCTTCTAATAGATAATAATCTTCTAAAAGATAATTTTTGCTCAACCTGTTTGCTTGAAAGCACATTAGAATTGGTCAAGATTTCAGCAAAGATATTCTCATTCACATTGATAGGTCAGAAAAAAGACAACCAAGTCTTTTCCACATCTATTCTGTGTTTACTAAAAAAAAAAATCTGTTTAGCTGCTGTGATGTCTATATACTCTGTGGAAGTAATGGGGTTTTTTGTGATTCCCCATTACAACTGAGGCTAAATAAGATTGTGCAACCACAGCAGTGCAGGCAGAACCACTGCAAGGCACGATGCCCTCCCTGATGTCCCTGCTCCTAGAGCTCCTCTCCTGCACCTCAGATGTCACCTGGGATTATCCTGGAGGTACCTGGCACAGGAGCAAGGCTCTTTATTTCCCATGGCTCTCCTAGACACTGAGCAGGTTATGCTGGATGGATAAACAAGTTCCAAAAATCCTTCATCTCCATCAGTACAGAAGTTTAGCTTGAAGTGTTGCTCAGAATGAGGTCCTGCCTCAGTTTTAGTTTCAATGGTGTGGGGCTTTCCCAGAAGTGGTTGGTGCAAGGAAATGGGTGCAAGGAAACACTTCTGGAGGAGAACTTGCATAAATTTTGTACCAAAAAAGCTAAATTAGACCTTTTCTCACTCTCCCTAAATTATGGCCTTACACTGATATCAGTAATGGGAAGCAGAAAGTGTTTTTTGGTTTTTTTTAATTATTCCTGTTATCATTCACATGAATGCTATATCGACAGATCTGGTAGTCCAAATCATGATCATAATGAAAAAATCTTGTTTACTTTTAGTGCAAGCTCTTCACACAGCCTTGAAGAATGCAAGGTGTTTTTCATAAAACAGAAGTCAGGTGCAGGAAAGAACAGCTTCTAGTCAGGTGTTTAGGATTCAATTATCCCTAGCTGTTACACCAGACACCATCATGTATACAGCCTGGATATATTCCTCCTCATACCATACTTTCCATCATTTTTGTTGGCCAGGGAAAGCTTTCCTGACGTAGTTTGGACAATCCCAGAATTATTTTGTCTTCATTTCATTGTGTCCTTTATAACATTACGTAGGAAACAGATTTCAAGCTTTTCCAAGTGGAATGAAGCAGAAGTGAGCTCACATCCCTAATAAATTGTTTATTGAATATTTATTTTTACTTGGGTGACACAGCTCTTGTGAATCCACTGGTGGTAAAGCCCATGCTTACATGCTACAGCACAACATTTATTGAAGCAGATATTCTTGCCAAATCTATATTGCATTTATAAATCTTCAAAACAAGCCCTGTAAATGTCACTTCTTCTTAAATGCTTGGCAGAATCAATGACAAGTGATGCTACCTTTGCCCTTGAAGAATTCATGAGTTTGGATCCGAGTCCAAATTCTAAAAACCTGTTCAGAAACACACGCAACATAAACGCACACGGAATGCACCAGAGGCACTGAGGAAAGAAAGGAGAAGTTACTCTAAATGCAAAAGTTCAAGACAGACAGGAAAACTTGCCTATGGCTTTTTAAGACTTTCATTGTAAGCTCTGTGCAATACACTACTTAAAGCCCATTACCTTCTTTTCATTCCGCATTGGAATATTTTGCAGTGGTCATCCATACACTACCCAAAAGCAATTTGGTAATTTTTATGTGGCTTTAAGATCTCATTAGACAGTTTTTGATATAAGTAGATATAAACTGAAATCGATACGTATATATAAACTAAAAATCCAAATATTGCCTTATAGTATCTAATTCTAAAATAAATGTAGAAACTATCCTGGCATAACATTAGGCAATGCTAGGTGCTGCATATTTGTGCTTCCTAAGTAAGTATCCTTTATTTTTTTGAATGATAATTCTGATTTAACTATATCTCCATCTTTCAAGAGAAACACAATGCAAAAACTGAGCAATACAGTAAAAAAAGTTCTATGTCCTCTAACTTCTTTCCTGCTGCCAGTGAATTGTGGAACAGTCTGCTCAGTGTCAGTGGGATGCCCATCTCCAAAGAGCAGAGCTGCTCTGTTAGCAGCACAGTCCAGATTTGCTGTCATGCCTGACATGGCACAGCCCAAATGCTTTTCCAAGGAAAGCGCTGCAGCCGTCCTCATTTTCCATCTGGTTTTGTAACAGCAATGGTTTAAAAGGGTATGGGGTAGTGTAGTCAGGGCTCTGAATTATAGAGCAAATAGTATTCTTCAAGAGCATGTCAGCTGGCTTAGGCTAATGACATGTTTCTGTGGCAGAGCTGTGACTATATCATCTTTTTGCCCACGGTGGATTTCTCAGAGTTAGGAAATTTCCCTGAGGAGAAATGCTGTCAGCAGGGCAAGGAAAGAGACCAGCTAAAGGGAATCCATGGAGATCCAGCAGAGAAAAGTCTCTCTCCTTCGGAGTTATAATTCCCACAGCACCTTATACCCTCCAGCCACACAGAGTCTCCCTCCTTTCATAAGAATCTTTTCTTCTGGGGAAAAAGTGGATATGTGATTCTCCTGACTTGACCCACAGCTATATTCAGGGCACATCCCTCACTAGCCAGAACCAGCCTCACTTTTCTTTTAGCAAAACCTACATTTTTTTTCACTCCAAAATGGTGCTGAATGTGTTAATTAAACAGAAAATAATTGGCAGAGCTTGTCATAGAAATGACACTGCAGTGATAGATGAGATCTTGGGGCAATATTAATTGATAAAATACATAGTGAAATGGAAAAAAAGATTGGTTCTAATCAAGATTTTCTGCTTTTTTACTTTCTACTTCGGTAAAAGTCATAAAAGTTTAAAAAAGTCTCCATCTTTTGGTGGTTGTCAGGCTTCTAATTGCTTCAGAATGGAAAACTGCCTTTGAAATGGGAGTAATTCAATAGGAAACAAAAGCCCCACAGCCTAGACAGTGATGATGAACAAAAATGACTTCTCAAGCACACATCCAGGAAAATGAAGGACAAAAAAATTATGAGATACTTTGCTACTTTCTATTTCCAAGTTAAACCCAGCACATTCCCCTTCCACCCACCCCCCCTCAAAAAAACCCAAAACCAACAACAAACAAAAAAAAAAACCAACCCCAAAAAAAACAACAAAAAGAAAGGATAAATAACCTGTTGGCAATTTTACCTTATTCAGTAACATCCCTGGGGATGGTATGTTGTAGTAGGTATAAAAAGATTTCTTGGGCTACATGAGACTTTAGAAAATGTGATTATTACAGCAATGCATTGTTTTATTCTAAATTAAAGATAAACCCATTGATTTTGCAATTTCAATTTCTGTTTGATGTCTGCACACAGTGATTTGAAAAGCTTATAAAAAATGTTGAAGCACACTCCACTTCCTTGTCTCTAATTCCTGTATGCTTTGTTAAATAGTTGTCTTAATGCAACAATAGCAGGATATTTTTGATCTTAAGAGGCAAGATGGATTACATGGCAGACACTAAATATTGGCAAAAGCATCACACGTGGTACAAAGTTTTCAGACGTGTAATGCAAAGTCTTTCATTTCATCCACCAACCCTGAAGATATCTCAACGAATAAAAAGAAATATTCCAGCTCCCTGTTTGAAAATTACTGAAAGCCAGGTGTCAAGATGCTGGAATGCTGCCCTTTCATCAGCTCTCTCTGGCTATGTGACAGGGAAGTGAGAACCTGTTGGAAGAAGGAAATGATTCTCTGTAAGTTCCTTCCCAGTCTGTGGCATTGACTTCATACAACTGTAACTGACAGGCTTGATTTGGAATAATTTGGGGAAATATTTAATGTTCAATGTGCAATGAATTAAGGGGTTAGAATAGAACAGGAGGAAAGCAACACAACCTGTTCATGGTATGGATTGCAATGAAATCTAAATCTGATACAATTTCCTATTACATAAGAATGTGTTTACTCATCTCATATTCTTCACAGTGCTCCCTTGTATGTCCCTAAAAAATGTTTAGGGTTGTATGACAGCAATGAAGTGTGACAGGTTCCTAATCTGCAAAACAACTGAAAAATCATATTTTTTACAGAGGCAATCCCACATTTGCCTGCTGCCTGATTTAGAGTTTCCATCTGGGCAGTTGGCAGTCATTCCCTACAGCTCAGGCTACCTCGAAACACAGCAAAGAGGCTTTGGGCAAACTCTGAGTTAGATACTCAGTAAGGCAAGATTTTTCTCCCTAAAATCACTTCCATTTTCAGGTATTTTAATCAAATGAACAGTAGTTTCATTTCCATTATTCCAAAACAGAAATGCAGAAAACCACTTGAAAGCTGAAATTACCATCAACAGAAGTTTGTTGTGTCCTAAATCTCTAGATAAAATTTGAAACAGACATGTTTTAGCCACTCATTTCTCTTTACTTTCTTCATCAAGAAACAGATTTTATTAGGAGAGATTAAAAAAAGAAACTAAGAAATCTGTGCAATTAAGAGAAAAAGGCCTTATTTCTAGAAACATCATTTCATTAGCAGCATTCTCTGAAGACCACAGAGTCTGAAGAACACAGAGTTGTGTTCTGTCTTACACACACACACAAAAAATGGGACTGCTGTTGCCTTCTACTTTCCCTACTTCTGTGACCATGTTGTTAATTCCAACTGCAAAGGCACTGACCCTTGAAATTATTTTTACATCCTGGAAAACACATGTGACTTTTCTTTAGAACTGTTCCTTCAAAATTTAGTGTACCCCCTAGAAAATACTAATTCACACAAGTGAATTAACAAATATCAAAACTTGGCCTTTGTTTTAGCCTTAGAGACCTAAAACTCTAATGATGGAATTCTGAGTTCAGCTTGCATTATTCCTCACTAGAAAGATAAAACCAGATTCAGCACATGTAACACTGCCGCAGCTTAAGCACAGCAAGATACACCCTGAACTTGCAAATCCCTTCTTCTTATTTGTACAAGCCAGGCTATGAAAACAGACACCCCTAATGAATTCACTGAGAAATCCTCAGTAGAAGTAGCAATGGCAGACTTAGAGCTATAATATTTAAAGCAACTGCAAAATTGTGCTTTCATCAGGGAAGGAACAAAAGCTTTGTTAGTTTTGAAGCTTACATTTATATTCAGCATAATAATTCAAAGTATCATTGCCTGCCACTATTAGGACACAGAGGTCAAATATGGCAAGTAAAAAAAAGATTACATTCACAAGCTATACAAAAGAGAAAATAGGCTCAAATTGTATGAAGTGCAGTGACATTATTTAAATGTCTTTGTTAATCAGGGTCCTGACATAAGAGATGGTGCTGAGAAGAATTTGCTCTTCAGACTCTTCTCAGCATGGGTCAAATCTACTTAATATTCCAAACGCTGAGTCTAGCTGAACTGCGTTACCCCTTTATGATCTCTCATCTATTTTTTTTTTCTCCTTTGAATTCAAGATGCACTGGTATTTTCAGTTTTCATCACTGCTAAAGGGCAGGCAAGTTATAGTATAAACACTGAAGTTCCTTTCATGCCTTGTTTATAATGATTTATACATTATACAGCTGTTAGACCTGCAGAAATTTTTGTAGAAATTCAGAACACACACACAAAAAAAAGAAGTTTGGGAATGTTTACCTTCAACCCTATGTATTTTTTTTCTGTTGCTTGATGACAAAGAATAGCACTATCTTCTGATTCACATGTGAGAAAAAAGGAGTAAATCTAGTTTCCATCCTATAGAGCCACAAGAGCTCTATGCAAAGCAACGAACAGTGGGGCTCACAGAGCATTTAAGGTACAGATGCTGCTGTTTACTTAGCTACACCAACATCCCACTTGAAGTACACCCATGAGGGCTATGAAGGATGTTTCAGGTGGTCAATTATCCCTCTTACATGGAAGACTAGAAAATAAATAAAAAGACCAAAGTCAAACGAGTGGTACATCTTAGCCAGTAAATTGGTCTCCTCATTCACCAGCACTGTTTGTAGGAAACAAAAAAGGATTCTTTAAAATAAGTTAGCTCTGGTCCTCCTGTTGGCCCCAAGCTGAAGAGGATGTGCTCTGCAATCACACGAACAGGACCCTGTGTTCTTCTGTCATTCCTTCTTCCCCCAGAACTTGTGTAGCTCCCCCAGCCATCCACAAGCTTTATCCCTGCCAGCTGCTTTCCCACCTCCCAGGCTTGCTACCTGAGGGCTCTGGAGGCTTTTTTTGTTTCCCTGCCAAAATACTCAATCCATAAAAGACTTTCTCCCATTTCAAACAAGACATACAGCACACTGAGGGGACATGAAAGAGCAGCTGGCCAGTTTATTTTGATTTATTGGAAACATTATGGGATTGCCCAAAGGCCTTGGTCAGGGTCCAGTTGTGCTCAGAGCTGTTCCAGCCTGTCTGCAGCACTGCAAAGCAGGAAGATAGATGAGGTTGCCTGAGACAAGACAAGATCCAGCCCACTGAGGACAACTCTTTTCACAGTGGGGATTTAGGAAGGGCATATTTCTAAAAAGACCAACTGCACAGTTGTTGAAGATGCTGATAGCCTGACCTAACTGCAAGAATTAAGAAAGTGCAAAGACACAAATCAGACTGATATGACCCTTTCAAACATTCAGATAAATGAATCAAGTTCTCACAATACTGACCAACATTTATTAAAATCTGGTTCCCAAAATGTTCCTGTTCAGAATGTTCCAATTCAATATTAACTACTCACTTCCCAGAATGCCATATCCTGTATTTACACTTAATGGGATTCTTTTTTAAATTGCAGAGAGTGGAAAATGCCACTTCAGCTTTGAGACAAGCTTCACCAAACCAGTGTAGGTCCCAAGGGTCTCCACCCATGATGCAGAAAGACAGTGGCATATTGATCAGGTGGCTTGGGTTACAACAGAATATTTCCCATGTTTTCAATAGGTTTAATACATATTTCATTATTTCTTGCCTGCGGGTCTGATCCAGCCTCAGTGAGAGCTTAGGGGCTACAATTAGAGCTTTGCAAGTTAGGAGACACCAGAAGAGTTGGGAAGGCCAAATATGTTGACCAACACAGGTGGCAACAGCCAGGTGCAGTAGCTGAGACACTATGAAGGAGTAGGGTGCCCAACACGGTCTATATACAATATAATATAAATATAAATGCACTGTGTTTTATTGGAGATCAGATTCTTGCACTTCATTTATTTGAAAAGCCTTCAGAAGGGCAAAGTAAAACATAAAGAATGGATCACAAGGAAAAGAGGGAGATAACAGGAGAAAGGATATTGAAATAGAAATAGGGGAAATAGGTTTAAACCTATTTCTTTCTCTCCTTCTTAAAATGTTCGTCATAGTGGTTTTACCTTTTTCAGGACCAGCTTCAGACGGGCAGTGTTTAAGTATCAAAAAAGAACTCTTCCCTTCAGAGAACCAGTTTCACTAAATGTAATGTTGACAGGCACTGTACAGCTACAGTGTGTATTTGGGAAGACATAATAAATACGATCTGAAAAGGTCACATCTCACACAGGCACCTTTGACGACTCATGCAGACTCTCAAAATACAGCTCAGAAGTAGATACAGTAACACATTCCTTCCCTCCAGCGTTCACACTAAGTAGGGTTTCAAAACCACTTAAATTTCCTATTAAAAATCTCAATTCAGGAATATATCCCACTTCGACTTAACACATTCCTAGAAAGGCAGTTATGCTCCCGTATTCCATGCAGCAGACCAAGTTTAATATGGAATTATTTCTTTTCATAACAAAAAATAAAAATTACCATTTTCAAAGGAAGAAACAAATAGGCAGCAATATATTTATGACATCTTACTCCTTCTTGCTCACACCCTTCTTCCATTAAATATTTAAGAGATTAATGACACTTCAAATTATAGAAAAACAATAAAAGACTAGAGGGCTTTTAAATAAAAATCATGTCTGACTTGATTTCTCTTCTCGTATCACTGTTAGCTTTTGGGATTAAAGGGGTTAATTTATTCCCTGAGACAGAAGACCTTAGATAAGCTTGCTGGCTATGTAGGCATGTCTGGGTTGCTAGGAGTTTAAACTATCAGCTTGCAAATGGAGCTATTTCAGATCCCAGGTGATCCAAAGAATAGGTCTCCTCCTGCACTAAACGATGCAGGGATTATGTGGGGAAAAAACTGTATGTGATCCTGTAATCAGACACTACACTGTAACACATAAGCAGAAAGATGCTGGATCAAGGCAGTGTAGGAAATGCCAGAATTACATTTGTCTACCTTCTGAATGCTTGATTATCAGTCTCATGAGGTTTATTTAATATTATTTTTAATATTCACAACTATTGTGAATAACACACATGAAATATAATACAGAACTGGGTAATAATGACGCCTCTGGTGTGCAGCTCCTGCTTGTTAACTGGCCCTATTCTTATTCAGACATGTATATTCTAGTGGTTAATAATATAATATCTTCAGTATATCAGCTCACTCATGCATATGACCACTTGATTGCTTCACATACACTGTTTAACCTAATTATCATCAACACTGATGTCTCAAGAGTTTTTTGTGCCTCCAAGATCTGCACTGTGGCAAACAGGCATTACTCTCTAAGCAATTTCTGAGCTTGGTCACAACACAGTAAACCTGTGCCACTCGGCTAAGCCAGATGCACCTTTGATAAACACAGCTGAACCACTGCCAGCAATGTTCTGTGCCCTATGATATAGTTTGCATTAAAGCAAAGGCTAAAAACATCTACAGAATAAGAAGAGCAGGAGCTTTGGGGGAAAGGGAATTGGCGCTGGGGGATTTTTATAATAATTTATGCAAGCACGAGAAACACCACAGACTACTTAGTAAGTGGGGGGGGAGGAAACGTAGGCTTGAGTTTAGCTGACAATGAAAGTAATCAGAACCTGCCACACAGTATATAAAATATGTGCAAACACATAGCTGACTTTAATTTATTGGTGCTAAAGCTCCCACTGAATTAAACTGGAGTTCAGGGTGCTAAGCACCCCTGTAAATCAGAAGCTTCGTTCACGTGCGACTGCGGTCCCGGGCTGGCTGTTCAACAGGAAATCACGTTTATCATCACAGACTCGAGGAGAGAAACCCATGGCCAGAATGCTTTTCTTATCTTTTGAATCTGTGACTCTGTGTAAACTATTTCTAAAGGAAATAAATCTGTAAAGGTGGCATCAATTATTACAGTTTCAATTAAGGTATTGAATGGCAGGAGATGCCATGCGTAACAGAAATGACTAATTCGAAAAGGGAATAATGTAAATTTTTTTAGATAAAGCAGAAGTAATTTTTTAAAAAATAATTTACCCAGGATATTTATTCCCTTTTCAACAAAGGAGATGACAGTACCCACACATGATAAAAATCTTCTCTCTTCCTCTTCTAGACAAAGGTAGAGACAGAAGGCTGGTTTTCATATTCAGGCCCATCAGTTATTAGTTTTGCGACATTACCAGCTCTTTCCAAAAGCCTGAGCTTTCCCTCTTTCCTTAAAAATCAATGAAAAAATCTTTAATGTGTGACCCTGAACTGAAAAACCACACAGAAATTGACAAAATATGTGTACTTGCAAAAGTGTTTAGATCACCAGAGATTAATAGCTTGTGCACAATTATGCTAAAACATCTTCACGTTTCCTTGCATGATATGTGATTGTTGCGTTTTACATGAAGTAAAACAACAAACTATCTGATTTGTAATGTTTTGGGTTAGTACAAGAGTTTGAGGAAAAGAGCAATGATGACAAAATTCATTTGCAGGAATTATACAGGAACTGATCCAGTTTCCACTGAAAGCAAAAACCTGCTCCATGTGCTATATGCACTCCATTTAACTCAGCTCCCAGAACCATCAGCAGTGGTTGAGAATGCAGGGCATTCTTTGCAAATGCCTAGTTGAAGTGACAGCGCTGCTGATAACACAACGTCCTACATTTATACAGGGCCTGCCAGCCCCAAGGATGCAGGAGTATCGAGATCCCCAGCATAAGGAGTGTGAGTCACACCAACAGGGCATTCCAGCCATGTCCCCAGCCCTGACTTTGGTTCAGGACAGCAGACCATGCCTCTCCAAAACACACATGAAATTTTCCACTCAGACAAAAAGAGAATCTCTCTGATCTCTCAAGACATGAAAGAGCAGCCCACATTTAACTTCATGTGACTCCGATTCCTCTCATGCCTGAGTCTTTTTCCTGCCTATATTTCTCTGCTTTAACTTTTCTTTCCCTCCAGCCAACTGTGAACATATATAAGAAGATTAAATTTTTGGGAAGCACCTTCAACTCTATTCACTTCAGCTGAATCTTCAAATGTTCAGCCTCTTTGACTATCAGGCCATAAATATGAAAGAAGTAAATATCTGTACCCTGTAAATTCTCCCTTTCTCTCTTTGTGACAGTGCTGCTCATGGCTTCCCCAGGGACTGATTTATCCACAAGAGTGGCATTTTAAATTCAACAATATGCAATTTATTTAATCGTCCTTAAAGATAACAAATACTCAGTTTTAAGTTATTGAATCATTCATTTAACTTAGTATGTTAATATCACTGTTATGGAAACTGGTAAATCATAATTGCAGGTAATAAAAATGTAAGTAAAGAGAATGCCTGGACATGGCACAGAGAAAATACTTCATTCTGTGAATGTCTTTATTTAATTATGGTTTCTAATTGTAACACATTATTTACGGAATTAACACTTTCTGTATCTCTCTGTTAACCCTAATTTTAAGTTATTTCAGCTGTGAATGGTAATACTCATTTCTCTGAGTCCAGCCCTCCAGAAGCAGCAGGAAGCAGGGAGAGGCTCTGGCTGCTCAAGCCCCTGCACAGAGCATTTTCAAGTGAGCATGTAACTGCCTGTCTGGACTCGTGCAAAGGCTCACGTTCAGACCTTGGACTGTGAGGTGATGTAGAGACTCTTGAACACCACACAATAGGAAAATGTGTCTATTAAAGTGGCAGCTGAGGTTACACCAGTGTAATCCAGCTCAGTGCTGTCCAGTTTGCCCGGACGAAGCTGTGCCCGGACACATGCTGGGCACTGGCCTCCCTGTAAGGACATGGGCATCTGGACCATATGGACAACAAAAGCCTTTCCAAACTCTCCCAAGGGGTCTCATTCAAGGACCATGCCCTGCTTAAGAGACCAGCAAAGCTCCAGCTGTAGGGAATAAGCTGTTGACACTGGTTGTTGCCACTCTGCTTGTACAAAATAATAAAGCATCATATTTATCAATGCTGGTGACTGCGAGTCTGGAACTGTGATTTATTACTGTGAGATTCAAAATTAGAGCCTGTATCATCTCAAAATTTACTGATGATGATATCCTGTCAGTGTAGAATAATCCTTCGCAGTTTGTTTCCCAAGTCTGGCAATAATGATACTGCCTCATTAAAAAAAATTTTAAAAAGCCATATTGACTTTCAGTTTTCATGAAGCATTATTCTATAATTAAGGCTACTTTTGGTTTTTGTTTGTTTCTACTTTCCCATTTGAATTTATCTGGATTCAGCTTTCAGCCTACTTCAGCCAAATCTTGTCTTTCTCTACTTGGGTACAGAGGTAACCAATATTTTCAACACATTAAGGCCCTTCTGAGCTGTAAACAAATTGTCTCTCTTTCCTTGAGAAGAGCAGAACAGATGGAGCTCTAAATTCCTCACTGTAAGCATTCTCTCTAAATTATTTTTCTTTCCTATTTTTTTTAACCATCTTCAATTTCTCAACATAATTTAAACAAATGTGGGCACAAAACTAAAAAAGATATTCCAGTAGTTGCCTAACGCAATATATATAGACAAAAGTCACTTCCCTCTCCCTAAATCACTGTTTTAATCTGTGTATCCATGATTCATATTAGCTTTCTTTGCCCCAGCTCTCACAGAACGCCCCAGTGAGCTGCTGGCCTGGTTTGACAGCTTTCCCAACAGAACAGATATCCTCATTGCAATTGCAAGCCTCCATTCTCTCTCTTTTTTTTTTTTTTTTTTTTTTTAATGGCCCAAATTGCCAACAATTCTAAATTCCCTGGTAGAATTCTCTATTATTCACCATTCCAATAGTTTATTAGTCATCTGGAAGTTTCTTTACTGGCAGCAAGAATACGTGTATCTAAAATTCATTGACAAAATCATGGATGAGAATTGAGCCAGCATCTATCCCTAAAGAATTTCAGTAAAACAATCCCACTTAGGTCTCATTATTATTTTGGGAGTGGAAAGCATAATTCTGTCCAAACAAAAAGTAAAATATCCAAATAATATTTAAAAATTTTTGAAAAGCCTGTATTTTCAAGGCACAGTGAATGACAAGCTTAATTATATAGAAATGTAAAGACTGTGTATGAAAATGCCATTTGTGAACCAAAAACTGCCCTCAAAATCAGGCAGTTTTCAGCAAAAATGTGTTTTTCACAATGCAATGTGCATAAGCAGAACACAAAAGAATTCTGTTTAAAAAAAATTTTTTTTAAAAGGTTATACTCATTTGGACTACAAATACAACAACAAAAAATTTCAAATAACTGCAATACAGCATAGTAGGAATAGTAGATATAAATACATTAATGCTCCATAATAGTGACATTTTATTCAGCATGGGATCTGTCTCTGTCAAGGGTATAAATCCTTTCTGCCTGTCTCTCGGGTCCCCAGGCCCAAAGTAGCATAAGATTAACTTTCATAACAGACCTTTCATTTTGAAGAGGGGAAGAAGGCAGAGGGAAAAATGCTATGTCACTGTGACAGAGGAAATCTCTAAACACATGAGTTCATAACAGGGGGAAAAAAAGTACTGCTTTCCAGATTATTAGAACTGCAGGATTCAGGAAAGCACTGAAACATGAAGCCCATTCATTCCTCTGGATACAGCATATGCAATTCACAGCAATACTAAAATATTTCTTAGAGAGAAAAGCTTCTAAGCTCATGTTACATTCCTGGCTCCTCCTCAGTTCCTCCTCCTTTACTCTCTGCTAACCCAGAGAGGTGGCCAAGGCTGCACATCTCTGGGTAAAATTTGTAATATAATCAGTAAGATGCCACAAAGCTGAATATTTGATGCTGGCTTATTATTCCCATTGTGCTTCTGAAGGTTGAGTCTCCCTCCCCCCCCTAGCCTGCTCTCTTTCTCCTCCAGGAGCACAAACAATTTTAGCTCAAAAGCTGCATTACCTCTCATTTTATGAAATTTCTGCAAGAAATAACCTTTAACCCATACTTTGCCTCCTCCCCTTCCCTGCCAAAAGCTTTATTCATTCAATCCTTTTTCAACCTCAATTACTTCCCATTTAACAAATGGTTGGTGTAGCAGTGAAGCACTACAGTAAGAACAAAGGTTGGTGCTCCATTGCAATCTCTTCAGGGTAGAATTAAAGGCAAATTCTCTATCAGAGAAAGCCACCTCTCCTCGATTTTTCTGTCACCACATTATTATTATACAGCTTGTCTCTGAAAAGAAGGCTCTCAGGGTGTCATGAACTCTCAGAGAATTTCTAGTCTACAATGCCTTTCAGTAAAAAAGAGAATGCTCCAGAGAGAAAATAACCTTTGTGTAAGAAAAGGTTTGTTCTGCAATATTGTCTGAGCACTGGCTTTACAGGGGAAGAAATGAGTCTTTGCATTTGCATTACCAGAGTGCAGGAACTGCTCCAAAAGAATATGACTGTGCCCAGCCCAAGCAGTGCTGCTCCCTTCCCTCTGTCTGAAGGATGGCGAGGCTTGAACAGGGTTAGGCATCACATGCAACCCCTCCCATTGATACCTGTCCACAGCAGAACGCACACAGCTGAATTTGGGAAACAGGAATCCGTTTCACTTCAGTGTTCTTTAACTACACAAACGTGCCGTGCAGCTTACATCTCTTTCCTGAGCTCCTTTGAAGGATAAGGAATGAATATATTCCTATTCCTAGCCTCTCATTCCTAAACTATTCTCTTATTTTTTTCCCCTGATTTTAAATACTTTAAATGTAGGCATGAATTCCTGCCTCACAGGAGGCAACAGTTTACGTCAACAGCAGGACAGCAGCATCCTTGTGGAGACATATTAGTGATACTCCAAAAGAATCCTAAGGTTTCTTGTCAAGAAAAAATAAACACAGCTTATGGCAAGTATCATTCATGCAAATAAAAATACACACAACACAGACAAAAGTGAGAGATACTCTTAAAAAACAGAGGAAATCAGAAGACAGATTCCAGGCTGGGCAAACTGTTAAATGTCTTTGAAATAAAAGGAACTCGGGTAATTAATTTCAGCTAAAGATCTGCCCCTGAGAAATAAAAACCACCTCTCAACCTGGTCAGAACCTGCTTTCCCAAGTAATTTGAATTATACAAAAACTTGGGGGGGGGGGGGGGTTTTTTTGTTTTTTTTTTTTTGGAATTTCATTTTTTTCAGTGGTCATTTTAAAGAATTTTGGTTTTCTATTTTGTTTTAAAGTGAAAATTTTTCTTCACCCAAATAAGAACAAGAACGTTGAAAGGCAAAAAGAAGGTGAAATGGTTAATAGAATAAATTACTTATAAATACATAGGAAAAAGTAAACAACAGAAAAACAAAATTAAATTTTGTAGTATTCAGATTCAGGTTCAAGCTCAACAAGAAGTGTGATCAATATTTATCCTCCCTTGAGAGTTACATATTACTGAAGACAGTGGCACTTCATATGCTTTTCTTAATACTGTTTACAAATTATATCCTTCTGGGAGTTGTAGGGAAAAAAAATTATACTTCAAAGGCATGCAAGTGGGTTATTAGCCAAAGTTAATGGCCACCATTCCCACATATCTGAAAGACTCTTTTTTTTTCCCCCTGAAAGAAAAATAAACCAAAGAAAAATGGTATCATGCTTGATCTTCTGCAAACATTTTAATAATACATAAGTCTGAGTTAGAAAGGAAAACAACTCAAAACCAAATCAATAAAGTCTGCAAAACTAAAAAATTTCAATTTAGCCTCCAGTTACTCTATGTCAGTGTTTACTGCATGTCGTACAGGCTACTTCACGTACCTGCATGCCTAGGATAATCTTAGCGCTGTAAATCCTTTAGATGTATCCCAAATGCTGAGATAACGCTATTTAAATCTCTGGAATAATAAACAATTAAAAAAAAAAAAAACCCCAAACCACTACTGCTGTCATTCAGTGATACTTTAAAAATAGCACAGCTAAGCAGGTGGTGAGTAGTGATTACTGCGCTAGCTGTCACCAACTGACTGCAGATTGTGCACACAGCACATCTATACCAAGATATCCAGTTATTTTTGTTACTCATCTTCTCCCTTCCTACTCATCAACTTTACCTAAATGTGCTTTTCAGCTGTAACATGCTGAGTTTTAAACTGTAGCCTCCTCAAGGCAGCGATTATCACCTAAACGTGGCTGCTACCCCTAGAACAGGTCTTAGCCTGCAAACTAAACTTTCAGCCTATGACATTGGGCATCACCCCACAGCACCCTCAGGGAAAGACTGACCCTTGAATGGAAATAGAGGAGTTAATAACTAAGCATTTTAGATTCTGAAGTCTTTTTGACATAAATCATAAATGCTGAAAAAAATAAGAAAACTGGATTTGGTATGCAGTGAAAGGATCAACCTGCAGGTTGTAAAATTTTAAGTTAATAATTTGTTGAATTACCATCTACTTTTAAAGTTATTTCAAGTTTGAGTGGGATGAAAGATAAAGATAAGACATAAATTAAGTACACTGCAGTTACCTGCAGCATTTCACAGTTCATTTCCAGAATATTTTGGGTCTTGTTCTCTGTGGCTCTTTTTTATAAATGGTTAGTACACTTGGCCAGCTCATCATGACAGTACTTCTCCACTATGATGCAGGAGAAATCATAAAAGGCTTTTAAATAGAAAGAAAAAAGAAAAAAAAAAGAAAAAAAGAAAAAAAATAAAAGGTTTTCAAAACCATTGTCAAAATGAGGGTTCAGAAATCAATTTGTAATTATCTGCCAACACATATCTAAAGGCTTTTCTGTGATAAGGGTGGTAATACATAGGGCTGTAATGTGAATTATTTCAAAGAATAAAGGACTGATTGTCTTCATGACCTATATAGCTTTTAGTGAGCTTTAAAACAAAATTACATTTTATACTTCTCATGAATGGTTTTCTCCCTCCTCTTTCTCCCTTTAAAAATGCAGGGGTTTTGTCCCATCTAGTAGGCTTTCAGCTTTAAATAGGACTTGGTTTCTTCCAATGTTGATATATTTCATTCCACTGAAAGTGAAGGCTCTGGATTTGCAAGAGAGCTGAAGCTTCCTCTATACAAAGGCAATTCTTTCCAGTGTTTTAAAAGGAAATTAGAAACCATATGATTATGTTATTCTTACTCAGATGCTCAGTGCTAAAAAACTTTTTTCTTTCCCAGAAAATTGTTAGCATAAAAATATGACAAAATAAATATCTCAGAAGGTGCAAAACCATCAGGAAATAGCTCATCTTGGGTAAAAAAAAAAAAAAAAAAGGTCACATGAATATGAGGGGAAAAATATAGGGCTGCGTATTAGCAGGAAGCTGAAGAAAAAGGCAAAGAGCAACATTTCCAGAGTGTGAGAGCCATATTCAGATCTCTGTCCTTAATCACCTGTGCTCCGGGGGCCAGCTGGCAGCAGGGTGATTGCAGCTGGAGGAGACTGCAGGCCTGCCTTTGGATCAGCAGAACTCCGTGTGCAGGGCAGTCCTGCAGGTCCAAACCCCTGTGAGATTCCGCATGTGCCACCAGTTGCAACCTTCTTTAAGCAAATTTGCCCCCCATGGTTTTTGTGCCTATTGCCTGCTTGGAAACTGCTTTCCAGAAGGTTTCTGGGATAGTTTCAGTGAATTTTTATATTAAGAATATCAAACAACTTACACCATCCATTTTGTAGAGGGTATATCTCTTAAATAATTTAATTTTTAGAAAGAATGTTCGGGGTTTTTTCCATTGGCTTACCCAGAGATGCAAAAATTCAATTATTACTGAAGTGTATCAGTCTGAAAGTTTTTTGAATCTTGGGAAATAAGAGCTCCCTGGGATGAATACCTACATCCCACCTTTATTAACAATAAGTTACATCCTTAACTCAAGTACCTGCTGTTGAGTACATTGGGATTCCTTTGCACTAACAGCTAGGTTCTATTTTGAAAATGTGGTTGGTTTCTTTATCAATCTACCATCTTAAAACTGTGCCAAAATACATAATTATGGATTTTTAACAACTGTTCTTAACAATTTCTTTAAAAAATTCCATTGCCTGTTTGGTTATTTTTTCTGCTAAAAGACCAACTTTGTATAGTAACTACCAGGAAACATTATAGAATCTTCTCTGCTTTGACTTCAGACAAGGACTTCAGACAAGGAATTCTTTCCTTTTACACAGTTCTAATCTTTAGGAAAGGGTTTTCTAATCTATTAAGGTGATTTTGTGTCGTTACTACGTCTACTGATTTTTCCTGAGAGAATTTTTCATAGTATCATTCCTGTTCCATTTTTTTCATCTCTTCCTGCTTGTAACACAGTACATAATTTGTGCATTGACCCTGTATGTTCACACACTGCCTCGAATTTTAAGGCCATATTCAGAGGCCCTGCATGAGACCTTTTAAATAATAAATAAAAACTACAGTGCCAAGGCATCCCTGCCAACTTTTCTGAAATTGGCAGGCACTGCTCATTTAATAACTTTACTTTTCACTAGAGAGTAAACCTGTCCCCATAAGCCATATGTCTTTTTCCAACTTTTTTTTCACTTTAACCTAAATTCTAAAGGGACAGTAAAGTACATAATGTTACACCAACTTGCTGATATATTTTCTAATGCTGCAAGCAAGGTTATCCAGTCTTTTCTCAAGCTTCAAATAATTTATATTGGGTCAAAAAGGTGGAAAGAAAGCAAGGAGGAGGAGATTAAAACTTCTTGGTTCCTTCTTATTTCCTACCCTAGTAAATTAATGTTGGGTTAAAAACTTAATAAAAGCACAGACTGGAAAGTTCATTTAATCTGATGCAAAATTACCCGAGAGACTCTGACAATTTCTCTTCTGTGTCACGACTCTTCAGGAAATGCTATCTCCTGAACACAAAGAGGGACAGCTCAGAGGCTTTTCTAAACTACACCACAGAGAAGGGAAAAGGTATTGAATCAGCTGACACAAATAATAAGGACACAGAATTACCTTCAGCCCTTGACCTCTCTCCCTGTTGTTCAATCTGAACATGGCATCTGATTTTTGAATCAGCCAAATGTGGCTGAAGAGAAGAGACAAGTCCAGAAAACTTGCCGAACAAACTTTGGAAACACAGAAGGAAAACTCACTGCACTGTTAATCAACTCTTATCTTTTAGGGGGGAAAATGCAAATGCAACATCATTAAAAAATGAAAATTTTTAATGAAAACAAGAATTACTCATACTGTTCCACAGAGGATAAAAGATCTCTCTTTGGATTCCACTCTAATCTAGTTTCAGGGTAATTGTTAAAATGTTTGAAATAACTTATCTCTCCCTCCTCCCTGTTTATATTCTGAACTTCTTTAACATACAGATTGTTTTTAATTTGGTTGGTTGGGATGTCAGTTCTGTATGAGTCTCTCATTTAAATTCCAGTTAAAGGAGCACTTCTCAAGAAATAACCTTCTGTTCCTTTTCCTTTCCAACGCCTTCAGCCCAAAATGCCCACCCCAGTTCTCATGCCAAATAAAATTTTATTGTCCTCTCCTCACCCCATCTTGCAGATTCTTTCCCACAGATGAGCTAAGGAGTGGATGCTGTTCTGACCCCAAACCTCTGCTCATGGCATGATTCTGTTCAGAAGAGCCATCTGGCTCCAAATCATGGTGTTAGATCCTGGTTTACTTTCCATTTTCCCGATCCTCAATGACCTTTCTGTGCTAAGTAGGTCAGATTTGCTCTTGATAAGGAGTGCTTAACCTGCAGAGTAAATCATATGGCCTTTATGTAATTGTCAAGAATGTACACAGTAAACTGCATATACTTAGAGGAATTTATCACTATGAAATCTACTCTACAGTCTTGTTCACTTCAGTTACTTTCCTGAAGCTGTTACCCTCTGCGCCTTTGAGAACAGGCCTGTATTTTTGCATTATTTTTCTGACTGCCTTGAACCAGTTTCAGGGAAACTGTAACTTTTGTGTCCCAGCAGGAAACCAGTGAAAGTTTCTCAACTTATCAACAATTTCCTCTAAGCAGTCACCCCAGTGCGTAGGACATACAACAAGGGCAGCGTAAACTACTTGAAAACATTCATTCTTTTCTCTGGCTGTTCCTTCCTCAGTAGGAAATTATGCCAACAACACAGAACAGAAAAATGTGTTAGGTCTGAAAACGTATCTTTTAGTTCGGGGTCAAAGCCTTTTTTTGTTTTCTTTTCCCTCAGTGAGATGCTGGGCAGCATGTGGCAGCTCCGCATGGCTGTCACTAACTTCTCACCTCCAACTCTCCAGTTCGTAGTAAGATCAGAGCTGAGGAGCACTAAAGAAGATTTTATCACATGGATCATGGAGCAAGACCTGGTGTTCATGACCTCTGCATACAAAAAAATCTTCTGGGTGCTGGCACTCTGTTTTGTTTCTCTTCCCTTTCTCAGACCCTGAAGTACTGAGTGGTAAAATGGCTACAAAGAAGTTCATTCAGAAATGAAACTTAGAATTGTCTTTGAACAACAGAGAAAAGCTGCTGATAATCACAAGAGAAACTGTAATAATTTCCAACATTTGACTGAGACTCAAGTACGTAGCAATACTTGAGGAATCCATTGATTCCAGGACTATTGCAAGAAGGTAAACAACCCAAACTCTGTTGCACACTCACAGTACAAAGCAATCCACATTATTCTCAGAAATTACAAATTTAGTGATTCAACCCACCATAATCCTATTTTTTCCACGGAACAATTTAAAAGCTGTGTTTCCCTCCAAGTACCATTTGAAGATAATAAGTTTTATCCTCCTATGTTTGCATTAATACTGACCCAAACCCAGTCCTCCCCCCTCTGTCTCTCAGTCTCTCTCAGCAATCCAGCCTGGCTCTCCACTGCACTGAAGTCACCATTAGCACAGAGCAACAGCTGAGAGGAATTACAAGAAGATCAGAGGTCACTCTGTGCTAAGGTGATTCCCAGAATCCCTAGAAAGGAGAAAACAGCAAGCACCTTTTCTCAAGTGTCCTCTCACTTTTAGCCTTCATCACCTCTCTCTCCTGCAAGAGGTGTCCTCCCATATGTATCGTTGCTGGCATCACCTAATGATTACTTAATGCATTATATTCTTCCTCCAACAATCCTAATAACATGTTTTGACAACTTGAACTCCATGACAATTATCCTTTGGGGAATCAAAAGAACATCCTACCATTAGCTAGGAACATAACCTTGCAGAACTACAAAACCAAGATTGTCATCAATGCTGGGGTTTGTTTTTTTAACAAAACCTCTGAGATCTCAAACAGGGACTCACAGGAGGGACACTGCTGTTCACTGAACAAGTGTTGGCAACCTGCTCAGTATATCTGACAACACCACTGAGTATCTGGGCTTTTGGAACATCACTATTATGATGCCTACCATGAGTTGTTATAGAGTCTTCTTAGATTCAAGGAACGGGGAGAAGCAATCTCTCATTATGTATTTGCGCCACATTTGACACAAGGGGGTCCCATCTTCATGCTAAAATTATCACTGTTTACACCAGCAGCTAAAGCACTGAAAGAAAAGGGGCTACTGCTTCCTTCATCGTCTAGTAAACACATCTTAGTTTTTTGCAAAGTTATGGTTATCGTATCTTCTCCATCTCAGTAGAAAAACCAACCAGGCTGGTAATAATCATTGTAAAACAACAGCTGATTTTTCGATTATTTTCATTTTAAGTATCTTGGATTCTGAAACAACACTCTGGAATCACTGTTGCTTTATTGGGTATTGTGAAATCTTTTTACTGGTGAAAAATTTCTGCATAAAATCATAGAATGGTTTGGTCCGGAAGGGACCTTAAACATCATCTAGTTCCGATCCCCTGCTGTAAGCACGGACACCTTCCACTAGTCCAGGTTGCTCAATGCCCCATCCAGCTTGACCTTGAACGCTGTCAGAGATGAGGCTAAAGTCCTGGGAGATATCTGAAAATTGTCACAGGAAGACATTCCTTCTGCTAACCAACAGCTGAGAGGAGCTACAGTGGTGCGCAGCACCAGCATTACTGCTGTCAGATACGGCCACATAAGAGAAACTCAGATTATTCAAACAGCCCCAGGGACATGGTCCACACTCAGGTCACTGGAAATTTAACTGCACTGCATCTAATTTACCAGAAAATCACAAGGGCAATCACCACATGATCACTGGCCATTGCTAGAGCATCATCATTCTTTCTAATGACATCCCCAAGCCATACAGGATGTTATCTGTTTTGGTCAATTGCCAGACAAAATAGTTTAACCAATATTAATGCAATTTAGAGTTTAATGCTCCCTCACCCAAATGCTTTCTCTCTCCACTCCAACAATCAACAATCTCTTCTTTCCATCTCATTTGAAGCAGTGATTTTCTATCAGAGAGGTACGCATACCTGGGGTGATTGCTCAGCTCTGTTGGAGGATTATTTCAGCTTTAGGTCTGTAAAATCCCTAATGAAACAATTCCAGGTACTGAGAAAAAGTGTTGTAAAAGCAAAGCACAGAACTTTGTTGTACTGCTGGTGGTTTTGAACAGGTAACAGTGACTATTCAAAAGGAAGCATGATTTGAATGTTGTATTAGAAGAAACTTAGAAGTTTACAGAGACAGAAGTTCTGTTTAGAAAACATTCTGGAAAATACCTCACAGCAACCTGCTCTCCTACCCTTCCACACAGGGGGAAAAGCTGTACAAGAAGTCCTGGGAGTTCCAGCCTGGCAGCTGAAAGACAGGAACTGCTGGCAATTCTTCAATTCACAGGAGCTGAACCTCCGAGCCCTTCCAAGTTGATGGTGCTTCTCAAGCCTCTGGGAGTTCTAAAATAATGTCTTATATGCAATTTATTTCTGAATTATCAAAGTTTCCCCCCAAGCATCAATCCATATCCCCCAAGACAATGTCTTTGAGATGTGAGAATTTCTCACAGATGAAAATTTCCAATATTTGATTCGTTCTACTCTAAATCCATTGTCCTGCAATTTGCTCTGGCTCAATACTGCTACAATGACGTTCCTCATTTAATTTATTTCAAGTCAGGATAAAAACGATTTCACATTTTTTCCACATTACTCAAAATTTAAGACAATTAATTATAACATCCTTTCCCAGGCATCTCACTGTAAATGCACAGGTTACTTAAACATTACAGTTGAACAATCCATTTGAGGAAAATAATTTCAAAGACAATTTTAAAAAATGACCAATGTAAAGCTTAAGCCTCTATTAGACTCTCACTCTTCTCTGAATTTCTTTCCATCCTTCCCATAGCCCCCAAAATTTGTCTCATTTTAACAAGTCAGCAGGAAACAGAATGACATACACTCATTTTTCTTAGATAATACTTTCTATTCTGAGCTTTTACCCTATCCCCATTTCACAGAATATCTATTTCTTTTGGAATTATGTTTTCTAGGTTTGGGGTTCTAAGATTATGCCTTTTTTTTCCTTAAAAAGAATTTCAGTACCCTAATTGGCATTTTAAGAGAAAGCCAAAACACCACCATTTATTTTACATGCACATTTCACTCTTTGGAATGGCACTAAAAAATGAAAGAACGAGGTCTGAAAATAGAAAATAACCAAAAAAATGATCCATCATTCTATCTTGTACTGAAAGCAATTTGGGTTTAGATTTGATCTTGCTAGTAATTCTTTGGGAAAAGGAAAAAAGAAAAAAAGAAAAAACAAAAAAAAACCCAAAAAACCCCAAAAACCTGGCATTGAGCAGTTCTTTCATCTAACAATGCATCATCTTGCAGAAAAGTCTGTGGAATGTTTCAAAGAACTTGTTTAGATATATTTACTTTATTGCCATGCCCATGAGAGAAGAGAGCTTTTTTCCCTGACACAGATTTCTATAATTCAGTTTAAGGCACAGAGGCTCCCTCCTGCAAAATGACAAGCAGTTTCTGCTGGGAGTTGATGTTCTCTGCTTGGACTGGAGTTATCCTGCACCTTTCAGAAACAAGGCTCCAGTCATCTTAATCAACCATAACTTTTCAGGTGAGGAAATTAATGTCTAGTTCTGAATTAAGACTCTAAAATAGTAAAATTTTATATGCAGTTTAAAACATTATTATGCAAGCACATGGATATGACGTCTATGCTGGCAGTGCCTGATTGAACGGATGAGATGTTTCTCAGCCAAGGCAATGTTGTGCTGGTGTGGTCTTTTGCCTCCCCTCCCTTTCCTGCTCAAGCAATAGCCACCACCGTTGGTCACGCTGGCACCCAGTGGCTTGAGCTGGGCTCTCGGAAGACAGAAAAAAATCAAAATAGCTGAAGGCCAAACATCTTGCTTGACAGCTGAGGGCTAGTTGAGCACGTGCCAGCTGAAATACATCCGGAATGAGAATATGACTATAAATCAATCATCTTATTCCATAAACAGGGACAGCCCAGGGCCCACTGAGCTCTGCACAGCAGTGGCCTCCATGCCAGGATTTGCCCTTGAGTAGGGACACCTCTCAAGGCTACACACAGAAACTGAGAGAATGCTTATCACACCAGGTACTCAGTAACTGAATTGGAAATTAGAGTGCTGAGACTTCGGAGTCTTAGCTAAGTGATATAAAAAGATTCATGTGCGCATATAATTCTTTAGAATAAACGATTAACCAAGCCTGGGACTGTCTTAAACCAGCCACACCTAAACTCCCCTCAGAAAGGAGTTTATAACACAAGGGGGTTCTTTATAAGCCTCAGTAACTCAATCGTAGGATCTTCCTGGCAGTTTTGTCTGACCCTGTCCTATATGCAGTTAAAAATCAAGTGTTCTTTGCTATTGAATCTTGTTAAACCACTGTAGCACTTACCATCAAGCTTTGTTAAATCATTAGTTTATATCAATAGGCATTATACTTATTATGACACACTTCTCCAACAAGTGAAGCATGTCACTGCATCCATGACAATGTTCATTTGTTACTTTTTTGTGAGACCAATCATTATTCCCACAATATTTTTTTTTCTTAAAATATATTTATAAATAACTGTGGAGAAATAATGTATATTGCACAATCAATTATCTGAGACTACTTTGACAAAATTCACTTGTGTCCCTTTAGGCAGACTAGATGAACTACCATTTAGGGGTATTGATGAGGGATGCAGTAAACAGCTTTAACATGGGAATATAATCTATGACTCCTAGAGAATGGTAGTGCAGCAAGGAGCTCATTTGCAGCATTTAGACAGCACTAACTATCTGTCTATGCCATGCTGTGTTCTGGGATGCAGAACGCTCTGTGAAAAGTAAAGGCGCTGTGACTCCCATCACTGCCTCTCCCTGGTGATCCCTTCTGAACCACCATGGGCAGTACAAAGACTTGGGTCAATTAGAAAGCAATAACATTATAATCCTTGGAGACCTGGACACACAAACACTTACCACTGGCAAGGCTTCTTTTTCATCACTCTTTAAAAAAACCCAAAACAAACCAAACAAAAAACAATCTTTATCTTTTTCTCTCAGTTTTATTTCTCCTAAGTCTACTAGGTAAAATTCCTGCTTGTGCACAGAGTGATACAAGACTTAATTTCCCCCTGATTTCCCATTCAAAGGGCATCCATGGAGAAACACCCAATGATAGCCCAATTCTTTATAGCTGGAATAGGGAAAAAAGTTGTTTTAGAGAGCATCTAAACCTTGAATTATCTACTCACTAGAGAAGATTGGAAGAAGAGGATTGTGTCCTTCAACCACAGCACTAATTCACTAACTTTGAAACCACTGAATTCTACTGTTCATTATTCAGTCCTGGGCTTGTTCATGCACTGGCTTCTTTACCAAAGCCAGCTGCAAAGATTTAGGTAGAGAGGTTTTCGTAACTTGGACAGTCCATATGGAAGTGGATGACAAATATTAAAGCCTACAAAACTGCTAGTAAATAAAAGGCAAATAAATCTCTTGTGTGTAAACTCCCTAGCACACTAAACAAAATTCCTCAGAGAAGTACCAGACAAAATATGCATATGGTGCACTTGAAGACACTGGTCCAGCTTCACTGTATGCAGACTAAATTTTATCATAAGAGGTTAGATTCCCATGGTAAATTAGCAATAAACTCAAAATATTTCCTCTGTGAAAAGGGAAGAAAACCAGCAAACCGGATAAGCCTTTCACATTTTAAGGTAGTTTAAAACAGGAAGTCAATACCTGTAGGCCTTGTCTAGAAATCTATTTAAGCAATAATACTCACTCTACTTCTAATGATCGATACGATTAAATCGGTAGAAGTAAGCAAAGCTTCAGTAAATAAAAATAAAAAAAACATGGCAAGCAGAAAGCTGAAAACCTGAAAAATCTGATAGAAGTTTAAGGCAAGGACTTAGCATTTATAGCACCAAGAGAATCTAAAACTGACCATAAATAGCACATCTACTCAATAAATGCACTACCACGAAGAGATACTTGAGCTGGCACCATCAAAGCTATAATGTGTACAAAACAAAGCACTGCAGCTCTTATCAGGGCTAATTAACCCAGGAACAGCACTATGCTGACACAGTTATACTGAATCCCATCCAACCCCACATATTTTTCAGTGGCTAACCAGGGTGCAAAGACATAAAAGCATACTCTACTTCTCTAATGAAGACAAAAACATCTTGGACATTTTAACTAATTATTTTATCATTACAATTTCTACCTGGATTCACTCACTTGAAATGGCTGAGTATGTTGAAAGATGAACCTGGTGACCTGTTAAAAAAAATAGCAATGTACTCCTCTCTGTGGCAGTAGGGGGAAGGAAAATCGGGGATGAGATGGAGGAGGAGAACAGAGACTTCATTTAGATTGTTCTGAGCTCACCCCATCAACCTTGCAGCCCTATTGCAATCACAGTAAGACTTCATACAGCTGCCTGCTGCTTTCTCATCTGGCTCTTCCAAATCTTGTGCAGGTGAGCCTGCCAATTAAACCTACACTGGGGCTTCATTGAGAAGGGAATCTGGTGTTTCCCAGCTCTCATTTTATCATATTTCTCCTTCCTGGTTAAAAGCAGAGTGTGGTAATCTTTACATCTCTGTCTCCATTCTCCCAGTACCAGACTTGTTTCTTCTCAAAGAACAAAACTTTTGCTAGAACTGCAACAGGATTTTGTTACAAAAGCAAACAATGAAGCCTTGGGAAGAAGCTTTTCTCATTAACTCCACTAACAATTACAACTTCTTTGTAAAGCTCCAGGATTGCCTCTTTGCCTGCAGTAACCAGGTTTGTGCCCTCGGGGCCAAATCCCTGGGCCCCCATCTAAAAGCAGCAGCTTATACAGTGCAGGCATCTCCCCTTAGATGAGACAGGTTTGGTTCTCTATTTGATATTTGGTTTGTGTAACAGAGTATTAAAGGACTTTAAAAGCAAAATCCATGTTGGGATTGTTCTATAACAATGATTAATTTTATTTCTAAGTATTTTCTAAAAATTATTCCATGTTCAAAATATAATTCACCGTTTCATTCAAAAACTTTATAGAAATGGTGTTCCATAATTTTTCCATGCAGGAACTTTTCCAGACTTTATCACAGATAGGTTTCTTTCAGAGCAGCACAATGTTCCTTATCACTTCCCTTTGGCAATGATAGGTCATTTTGAAGGCTTGCCCATCCCTGCCTGGATCTGATGCTCTTGACACCAGACACACATTTTAACAGAATTTCTAAAAGGGCTGTTTGAAAGACAGTGTAACCTGACAGTTAAAAAAAAAAAGAAAAAAAAAAAGTACTAAAAATCTTTCACAGTACTTTTCACATGAAAATCTGTTGTGTAGTCACATTGAAGCTATGCATCCTGTTAGAGCTTCAGTAAAAATGAAAAACAGAAGAGGAGAAAAAAAAAAGAAAAGAAAAATCACTTAGGGGAGAAGTTTACAGAAGCCTGGAGGATAATATAACATTTATCTAAGAAAGCAATCACATTCTTTGTTATTGAATATGTTATTGTACATAATGTAAAATAGTTTTCAGAGAAAATATTTTGAAATAACAAATATGCTACTTGGTTTCACTTTAGATATATTTTAGTGTTATAAAAATGAAAGGAATAAAGCAATTTCTATGGATAATGTGGGAATGAAAAATAAGCTGTTAGCTGGACCTTCAAAATATTACTAAATCAAACAGTATTAAGCATAAAATAATTTCTATTACTGTTACCAACAACTTTTAGTATGAAAGCACTGGAAAATTATAGCATGCTTTTTTTTCCAGCTGAGATTAATACGTTGCCCTCAGAGGGCTGGAATACAGTGCCTGTCTGATAGCATAAAACAAACCTGAACAGCTGATAAGGGCAACGATTAAATAAATATAATGGATTTTATACAGCGTGGGAGGAATTTGGTAAAGAAAATTGTCCAAATTAAGTTTGTGTCAGTCATTGAAATTTATGTGCTGCTTCTTGCAAAAGGTGCCTATCATCTTTAAAATCCAGAGGGGATCAAGGCATTATACTCTGCAGTGGCATCTGTGGCTGAAAGAGCACACTCCTCTTCAGAGCCATGCTGGATTATCAGTTTAATGTTAAATAGACTCAGAAAGAAGGAAAAAAGAACAGCAGCAGGACAACTGTTTTGTACATAATTTCAGTTTATCAGTGGTGTTCTCCATTCAAGAGTTGACTGAATTTAATAATTAACTTCAACAATTAACTCTTGCATTTTGATTGGTCTGACCTATTCAGAATTATATCAAAACTCCAACCCACCAGAACAATCTTTTCCAAACTGAAAAAATAATAACCAGAGCCACTGAATCTCTTCCTATCAGTACAGGCAATTTTTAATATTCCATACTATTTGGGGATTTCTTCTTTCTCCCCCTTTAGGAAATCATGACACTTTTTGGTTTTGACATATTGCTCAATACCTAACGAGAATCTCACCAGAAAATAAATCCATAGTTGTTTTCATGACAGCAAATTACATGCCATAGTGTGACATTTAAATGTTGAATTTTAATAGCTTGTCAGCAGAAGTGAAATGCATTTAAAAAAATTAATATGAGAGAGAACAATGTGTCTGTCTATAAAATAATTCTGTTCATAGCAGACGTGAATGGTAAATACAGTGTCAAATGCATTCTATTTCTCCAAGAACATCTTCATTTCATGAGAAAGAAGCTATATGAATAGGGGTAAAATTCGCCTCTCCTGCTGCTGCACTGGATCTCTGCTGCAGTGATACAGGTCAGGAAGCTCCCACCAATACTCATTTCCAGGAGCCTCCATGTGCAGGATAATTTTAGCAGAGGCAGTAAATGATGAACTGGGCAGCTCTGGCGAGGGAGGGGATGCATCTCCGTTGTGACTGCCACACACTTGTTGCCTCTCTTTTTCTTTGGGCTGTAAGTAGTGACAACACTGATTTTCAGAGAGTAAATTTAAGAAATTATTGCCCAAAAGTATTCTAATCACATTTAGTCACATCCAAGCGTTTCCTCCTTGCTATTTATTTTAAACATTTCCATCAATAGAATTTTTCACTTGCTACCAATAAACACTTGTGTTATGGAAAATGTTGATATTTAACTTAAAAATAGCAATCAGAGGAATTCTGTTCCTATCCCGCACTTACAATTATATTCATTTTGATTCCATTTCAGTTCTCTTGTTTAGGACATATAAGGTCCTTTGGAATCCTTGGATTATTTAATAATGGTCCATAAAGGAACTGTGACAGGTGGTACAGCCATCTTCACAGGTTAGTATATACCCTGAAATGAAGAAAAATCTGACAACATTGTGAAAAATCAGCTTCCTGATAACATGTGGGAATCTGAGAAAACGAAGTTAACTGCTGAAAAATAGAAATTTATATACATTGGACAAAATAAGCTATAGCTATACTTTGCTGGGAACAAATTTAATTATGTTATTTTAGGGGGAAATAAATGTAGTTTCCCTATGCACAGCTATGGATCCAGGAGCACAGGAAGGCTGTTACTAGTCTAAAATACTGGCACATCTGAATGCCTCCACTAAAATACTCTGAGCAGTGCTGGTCTCCTTATTCAAAACCAAACAAGGAACAGATTCGACACCAGACAATGAGAATGGTAAAGAAATAGAAAAAAGCTGAAACCTTTATTCCTTAAAGTTTATATCCCACCTCCATGGAAATACCAACTCCCTCCAAGTAGTCTCTGCTGCTTTCTCCCACAATTCTGTCCTCTTCTCCTAAGTCATCACAGGTTCTTCACTAGAATCTGTATTTCTCACCTTTATTTACCCTTCTCATTCTTCTAAAATGCTCTTTGTCTTTCACATGCTCCCCTGACCTTGTGGCTAGCTTCAAAATATCTATCACCCAGCCAAACACATCAAGGAAACCCTCTGCAGGGGTATTCACTTGGGAGCTCTCCTTGAGGCAGCCACCAAATGTATATACTGAAGGTATTTCAGACCTTGGCTTTCTGTCAAAATTCAAAACTTAATGAATGACTGAGCTGAACAAATGCAATGGGCAGGCAGAGGTCATCCTTGCAACACTAAGTTAAAAAAAAAACCAAACGCAAAGTCACATCAGATAAATAAATAACTGAGAGGAATTCACTGATACGTGACTCGATGACTCTGGTAGTGGGCTAACACGGGGTATTTGAGTACATAAAAAGGCATTTCAGGTTCTATCAAACAGGAACAAGAGACTTCTTTTGTGCAATAGGAGACACCTGCCCTGCAGCACTTTTTCAGAGCCAGTTAACACAGGAGGGGAAAATGCTCATATTTTAGAATCCATACAACCTCCAACTTCTCCTTCACATATCTTGTCTTGACATTGTCAGAAAAGAGATACAGGCTTAGCCAAAACAACAAAGAATAGGAGTTTTCCCACCTCCCTGGACAATCAAAGTACACAGATTTAGGTGAACCAGTGCATTTATCTGATCAATTTGCAACTTGCATTTTTAATCCATGTACATAATTCCACGTACAGAAAGGTTTTTACCCCTAAGACTTAAACAGAGACATTCCTTCTGCCCTGGAAAGATTCACATGGCTTCTGCTAGACTGTCAACACTAGAGGCTAAAACCTCACCCACAAAACAATCAATGCAGGGGAAATAGCAAAGCATAATTCCTTCAGTGCCTTGAAAGTGCATCCCCCACCTATGGGTACATCACTTCAACTCCTGTACCTGTTCCCCTTCTCTATGTATTTTAGAAGAAAAGCTGGCATGTCAGAAACTTGGCTGTATTTATGAAGTATCTCAGCTATTACAATAATCATATGCTTTCTCCAAAGCATACCTCACTCAATGAGATCTTGACTCTAACTTCCTTCCTACTGCCCAAACCATATGACAAGGAAATCCAAATCATCTGAAGTAAATCTAAGCCTGCTAAGCCAGAAATAAAAGAATTGCATTCTTACCTAGCATCACCTAACACATTTGTTTTTCTGACATTGACACTCAAGCTTTATGATGGTAACTTCTTTTGAGTTAATTCCAAGATGAATTTTTAAAGGAGAAAAGGACCAAGCTGGTTTATTCTTTAAGTTTTATATTTTCTATTTGTGGGTAATACACTGAAGTTTTGTACTCAGACTATATAACCCTGTCTGCCTTCAGATCTACAGGAGTCTCTTACACTGCTGGCATTGAAAAGCCAGTTAAAAAAAAGAAAA
>VWZN01005629.1:0-29783 GCA_013396955.1 Regulus satrapa | reverse complement strand
AAAAAAAAAGAAAAAGATGGCACTAAAATCATATCCATTGCATGGCAGTGAAATTAAATGCCTTTAATCAGTCAAGCTTCTTTAGAACAGATGAAATGAGATTTAAATTAGATTTAGGATTTGCAATTAAAAATATTTTGGTCTGTCAATCAAGCTTCAGCCAATTAGTTAGCAACATATATATTTTATTTCAGAAAACATGTGCAAACATGTTTCAAAACCAGGCAAACCAAAACTCTCTATACTGCCAGTTTTCTAACTGAGAAGAGGACTTTGAAAATCATTCTGAATATCTATACACAGAATTTTCAGAAATACTCAGGCTGGAGGCCATGTTACACAAGTCACAATGTACACTGGAAAAGCCTAGTATCTTAAGAGTACAACTATCGAGCAGGACTGTCGAAAGCAACATTGTCTAATTAAGCAGCAGCAATCTGACAGAAATGTCCCCACAGTGGCTTCAGCCTCCAACATTTCGAGGACCTCACGTGGAATGGTAACACAGATACAGGCAGCTCCACAGCGAGGATGAAGGGCTGTCAATACAGTGACATTAGCATGCACTTTTGATTTTCTCCAACTAAACACTTAGTTTAATAAATTGAAACCATTTTACTGCTCTAAGTGGTAATATCAAGATATCGGATGAAGGGAATCCATAACAGAATGGTAATGAGGCTGCAATATTGAATTTTCACCATTAACATCCCCAGATAAGTTCTTCATTCTCTGGACTTTAGATGGAAGGAAAAATCAGCCAGAAACCCCAGGTATAACCTACTGATTTCCTATCACCAATCACTTGGAAAGTACAGAAGTGATTGAACTGAGAAAAATGCCTTTGTTTGTAGCAGACTTGAGGTATCTAATATTTTTGCCTAAAGCTGTATGTTCAAGCCTTGACAGAATGAATTGTGCATGCAAAGACACATCACCCTTTCCTCATCCCTGTAGGGCTCTTGCCATAGCAAAATTACCATCCATATGCCAGCCCACGTTGTTCCAGAGTTCCCATGTGCTGCACTGATGCTCTTTAGGGTCTGGCTGCTAGCTCTGAAGTTGTAGGTTCTCCAGAATCTGCCTGTATGGAGCCTATTCTGTAGCAAACAACATAAAATCTTCCAGAGGAGCTTCTAACACTATGACAATATTGCAGTTTGGTTAAAAGAATTCTATGATTTTGAACTTATTAGTTTAATTTTTCACTCACAACTCTTGATTAAAAAAAGAAAACAAAAAAAAGAAAAATAGTCTGCTTAATTGAAACAAAGTAAGTCTGTTTTGCTTTTCACAATTGTGTTCACCACAGGAATCAAAGACCTATAAAGATATAGATGCCAAATAAGTAATTATAAATTTATCCTTCAAGATGAAAAGGACTACAAAAAAGCGGTTCTTAGGACCAATCCAACATCAATTTAAATCAGTAAGCCTGTATCATGTACTACCTTCTTAAACTCAGAGGTCTTACATTTGACAGCAGGCAGCTTTTTCTATCATTTTTCCCACTGTTTTTTCTACACTGTTTTTAAAACAGTCTTTCCTTTACTCTTCCTTTTTATATTTACAGAGAAAAGGCTATTTTTTTCATGACAGAGAAGAAAATACCCTTCTTGCAACAATCAATACAATTATCCCATTATCCTACACTTTGGTATTTACATTCCTCTCCAGAATTAATGCGCTAACACGGGGTAGCCGTATCACATCACATCTCTGCCGTATCAGCTCTTACATCAAAGTGGAAGAAAGAGACCTTACTTATTTATTTTCAAATTATATCTGTGTTCCCCAGTGATGAAACTGAAGAACAGAGAAAGTTCTTCATCACATTTTGGAAGATGTTTTGACCTGCATGTTATTACCAATGCTGCGAGCTTCAGTGCACAGGTGACAAAAATAGCAGCAATATCTTTTTATTGATACTGTATTCACTTTATCCCCCAATGTTAAATTTGTAGCTCTCCCTAGAGAGCTGATATCACAGTCACATCCCCAGCATTCCAGCTGTATGAGGACCCCTCCACAGCCAATATCAATCACACCATATGTTGGCCTGAAAAGCAGATAGTGCAGACGGATCACCTTACCCTCTGACCTGGAGAATTAGAGTTTAATTATGAACACAGGCTCCCCATCCTTTGTTTTCAATTGTGCAACAGCACAAAAGAGGCTATAAATATTCAGAAATTATCACTTTTACCTACTCTGCTTTCCCTTCATCCACTGCCCCCCCCCCTTGCCATTCTTCTGATACTGATTCTTTTAGCAGTACAGAGAGATTTTAGTTCTGTCCCAAAGCTGTATCCTCTAGCTTTTGATCCAACAGCAGTGCCCATCTCCCAGAAAGCACTAGGTCACTTGTAAATGCCTTTTTAAAGTCAATTCTGTTTTATAATGCCCAAGGCAAACAGCTATCAAAGCAGCTTTCTCTACCTCTGTCCCATTATGCTAAAACCAGCTTGGTGAGAATGGAAGGCTTAGATTTCCCATAATCTCAGCAAGCACACAGCGAAAAAATATGAACTCAAAGAACACTAAAGGGTTCAGATCCCTGTGTCACTACTGATTTCCTGTAAAATGTCAGCTAATCACCAAGGTCCGTGACCAAAAACATATTTAAGCATCTTATGTAGGTAGGAGACTTGCTACTGAAATCAATGGAAGTATAAATATTTACATATCTCTGTGAACCTGACCCTTTAGTCCTTCCATGTCCCATCTGTGAAATGAGGATAACATTAATTCTTTATCTACCAGAGATAGAGAATACAAATACTGAAAATTAAAAGGTGCTCAGATTTTTCTATAATATATATTTTTTTAAAAACCCAAAAAAACTCAAAAAAAAAAAAAACCAAAAAACCCAACCCTGACCAAAGAAAAAGCATGTTGCATGGGGGAAAGCCTTAAATTGGGGAAGAGTGGGGATAAATACACCCAATGATCTGTTAGCCTTCAGTGCAAACCTTCTAAATACAAAGGAAAATTCTAACTTCACTTGTGCTTTTATCTTATTGCTCCTTTTCTGAAATATGCTGCCCTGATTCCCCCGCAGAGGCTGGCAGTATATGATAGAGCAGATGCTGAACCTTTTAAGTCTTCGACAGTTAAGGCTTTTTTTCATAAATTGTAACATTAAGCCCAAACACTCTGCTTCATGTTTATGCTGCCTCATTTAGATGAACCTGCTTCTTCAACAGGAACACAGAAGCAAAATAGTCAAACTAATTCAGTCCTGCATTATTCGCCTGACAACATGTTTTTATGAGATCCTGGAACATTCCTGACATCTGTGAGAATAAGGGAGAGAGACCCTTAACACTCCTCCTCAGTGCAAAGTGTCTCCCATCCAGATGTGCCTGCTCTGCTGTGGACAGCATCAAATGAATTGATGCCACCTTCTCTATCACTTCTCCCAGCAGAAGGGAAGCACAGCACACTCCCAGCAAGCCTTGCTCATGTGTAGGCTCTTCTTCAAAAATTCATTGGGTGAAAAACTGATGAAAACACTTTGAGAAGAGCACCTGTTACCAATTTATGCTTACTACAGGCAGCTAGCTTATAGAGAGTCAGTGGTCAACCAAAAAAGTGTCTTAAAAAGGCAGCTTGTCAAAACAACACCCCTTTTCAATGACCACAGAGAGAGAATTTAGGTAAGGGAGACACAGCCCAGAACCTGCTAAACCATTGTGGGACAGCATCTGGAGTGCACTGCCACACTTTTTCTGGTGGGTTTACAGCACTGTTTTACTGCTACAAAATGCTTCCCAAAAACTCATCCTTAATATCAGCCTTGTCAGTGATTTCATAACCTAAAGCAAGAAAAAAATACAGAAAATGAAAAACAATCCTTTTTTTTTCTGTATTAAAAAATACTTTTTTTTTTTCCTAGAGTAATGAAAATCCACTACAGAACATTAAAAATGAGGCTCAATCCCGGAGACAAAAATGGAAAATGGGGCCAACAGCAGTGTTTCAATGCAGCCAGAATTTGATACTAATTAACAGCAATGTAAGAAATTGAAGGGTAAATGGACCTATTAGATTATCTACTAAGTATACTGTTCATAAAGAAACAGCTTTTCTGACATTCAAATGATGTATCATATGGCACAGTCACTCTGAATCCCAAAGCTGTCTGTCCTTAGAGGCTGTAGAGTTTCTTAGTGAAAAATAAGCCAAGACACAGATTTCAAGGCAGATGGAATGCAGCTTCCAGGAACTTAGTTTGCAAAAGATTAAGGGGCAAATAATTGGGTCCTTTCCACAGCTGGATCACTGTTAATCTTGGGCTGCCAAAACAGAATTTGGAACGTGTCCACGGCAGATTCGGTTTTGCTCTTAACTTTCCTGTACTTTTCCACATCATCATCATCTCAGTGAAAGCAGTTCATCTGTCTCCCTACCCGATCCAGAAGGTGCTGGTGTTTTCCTTTTCCATTAAAAGCATAAACATATGATGCATGAAAAATTCATAACAAGAATCAGTGGTGATACAGCCAAAAGAAGGATCCAGAAGACACAGTGGATTATAGCTATGTGATACCCAAAAAATGTGATACTTTTTTTTGGACAGTGGCACAATGGTCTATTACTGTGAAAACCTAAAGCAAGTTCCCTAAGAAACATGCTTCCAACTGTGCATATCACCCCTTACAAACCTTCCAGCAACCAGTCAGGTTAATTTATTAAGAAAACAAATATTTTTACTCCTGATAGGCTTGAAAAATCCACGTATGGATAAAAGCACTAGATCCAGGTTTCATTTACATCATACTGTAGTAATTACAATTAAGGAGAACGTGTCCTCTGGTGTAGAAGTTGGAGTAGTAGCTCTCCCTGGGCTCTGGCACCAGGGCAGTTCGTCCTTGGAAATGCAGAACTTTTTCCAGCTGTGACTCTACTTCAGAATAATTAAGGCTCCTTTGAGGGATGCCAAGAGGTTGTTCACCATGAACTTTGGAAGTCCTAGCCAAAAGAGGAAACTATTAGCTATTTTAGAAGTTATTTTAATGAAAAACAGAACAGCCACCCCAAAAATGTGCTGTATCATTTTCTTGAGAGGCCTCAAAAATCAATATGAATAATAAGGACTTTTTGCTTGAGGAAAGACAGTATTCAAAAAAAAAAAGATGTCACTAATATTCAGAGACTGAATTTCAGAGACTGTCGCTGCTCTGTAAAACACCTTGAAGGAAACCCTGTGCTGACAAGATGGAATTATTTCTCATCTTTCCTCTTATTTCATCACATCATGGCTTCTTTGCTTTAACAGCAAATTTTAGTTGCTTCTATGTGTTACAAGTAATTTTTAATTAGTAAAACACAAGAATTGTGAAATCCCAAAAAAAAAAAAAACCTGACTTTCACAAGGGATACAAGGGAAAATGTTATTCTATACTTGCTCAGTGTCTTACACTTCTTCACTTTACCCCAAAGTATCTGCTACCAATCACTGTCAGAGGATGATGTTCAGCTGGATGAACCACCTGAGTGAGCTAACACTGTACTTCATCATTTACCAGCCCAGAGCAATGGGTTTTTACACATATCCTGACTTATTAGCTGGCTAAACCAAACAATTGCTTCGGGATCTTTTATTTCAGTCTGCAGAAATATGTTAGCAGACCTAATGGCTTAACAGGGAAGGGCAGGACAAATGTAAATATTTGTTTACATGTTTACAAAACCCTAATGATCTTTTGTTGCCAGGAAGTAATGTCAATAAAAGCTTGTTTCAGACTCCTCTCCAACAAAAAAAAAAGCCAGCTACATGATGGGACTGTGCTATTTGCATCTTCCAGGTAGCATCTGACAAAGACTTTCCAGCTCTGCCAAGACATAAAAACAAGTTGGATTCTGTTCTGAACCCCCTAGGGAAGCCGAACAGAAATGAATCACTTGAGGAACTCAGACTCCCTTTGAAGATCCCTGTTGCAGGTCAAGTTCACAATGCTCAATATTAGAAACTCTGGACAATTGAAGGAAATGGCCAAAGGTTCAAAGACCCTTCATCCTTAACTTGTAAGCAACGCAAATAGATACAGGGATTGATAAAAATGATTACTGGGGATGAGAATGTAATTTTCACAGTCTTAAAGCTACGACTTGCAAGCTAATTCCTGGCACAAAGAGCCACATAACCATACCTGGTGTTGCGTGAGACCAATCCTGATGGAATTCACACTGGATGCAGTTCTCTCACTGTGCATGGCCCAGCTACAGCAAACCCAGTGATCAAAGAAAGCTTCCTCCCAAATTACAGCAGCCTCCAAATGTGTACGCACTCCGTGATGATTGACTTTTTATTGCCTAACTAACTCAATAAAACAAAGCTGAGCAATTCCGCAGCCTGGAAATGAAGGATGTACTGTAATTTGATCTAAAGTTCTTTAAATCTCATATTTATAGGAGCTGCAGGAGGCATTTCAGGAGTAGTAAAGAATGTAAATATCACTTGTGCAACAACAGACCTTGCTTAATATGAGAACTAAATCTAGAAATACTGAACTTAAATCCATAAATCAGCACCGTAGCAAAGCAGGTAAGGAGACTGATTGTTGATTATTCGCTATATATCTGTGATTCAACCCCAGATGAGTAATTTTTCTCTCAAAAATAGATGCAGACACCTTATGAATCCTCCACAAATTGAAAGAGCACATGTAATATATAAGATTCATTATTCAGAGTATAGAATAACACAGCAAGCACCACCAGGAAGGAAATGCTAAGTCCACACTACAATTCATAACAGGGATAATAGCCTCAAGGTATTTTTTCTCCATCTCGGAACTCGTGACACTACTCTCAGGGCTCCTGCATTTTGTTTAAATTCTGCTTTGTGGGATTCAAAGTCCTGCAGTGACAAAATCAATACTCATGCTCCACCTGCTGCTCACTCTTCATTGCACCGCTGAAGTTGTAGCCTCTATGCAGAGCGATGGATGTTTTGGAAACTCCTAGAAAAGGTCATAAATCCTATGACTCAAACAAAAGGTTTCACCGGGTTTCTGATATCATGCCTGATTTTCATAGCTGGAATTACCTGTAAAAGCATCTTACCAACTTATCTAAGTACATTTTTATTGAACACAGAGTCAACTGGCCAGACTTTTTAGTAGATGCATTTGAGAAACTATTTATGCAGGAGAAAATTTTAAAAGGGAAATTATTTTAAAGAAATATATATGTAAAAATTGATAAAATAATTCTTGTGCAAAATAAATAAAGAGAAGCCATTGCATTTCTACCTTGTTCTTGATGTAAGCAGTGTCTGCATTACTAGTTATTGGAAGCATAATAGGAAATAGCCATATTGACTTAGTATCAACAGCTTTCCAAAAACAACCATTGCTACACTTCTTCTTCAAGAAATTACATAATAAATGAAGAGCTTGTTGGCCTATTACTCAGCATTCCAGGAAGGAAACCAAGAGACTCTTAATGCTGGCCCTCAGGTCTCTCAAGCCCTAGGTGGTCATAGTGCTGCAAAACTCAGTTGGGAACAGGCAAGTTCACCCAACCCTTCCAATGTTCTAGCACAGATCCTCCAGAAAATAAAGGCTTATTTTCAGGCATGTTTTGATTTCAGCACCCTCGACTTGAACTTCTGAGTATTTTTCTCCTGTTTTTCTTGAATCCTTGAAAAAGAAAAATTAAAATAAAGAGGAACATCTTAAAATACTTCTGTATGACAAAAGTAGAAAATCAATGTCATTTCCTTCTTAGCTTCACCCACCCTCAGCTGCATCTTGCTCAGTGAAACAGCAGGGAGGTGAAAGCATCTAAAATCGTAGGTTCTATTATAAAAATTGATACTTTCCATAGCCCTAGAAAAGAATGACTAACATAGAAGCACAGATAGATGCTATATTTTTAAATTAATGAAACAGTACTAAATAAAGACATTCCAGACCCACTTTCTTTTAAGAGGGAAAATACTGCAGTTTGACTATTTCAACAGATCCACTTCTACAGCATTTATGTTAAAATTATAAAGATAAAACAGCTTTTTCTACCCACAAAAATTAATATTACACAACATAGTCAGTAAAATATGAAAGACATCCAAACAGGTATATCTTGTCTCTTTTTTTTTTCTTAAAAAAATTAAAAATAAAATTTAAAAAAATAAAAAAAAAAGGCAGAACTTCTTCCAGTGAAGATGAATTCATACCACCAGTTGTCAGGCAAGGACCTGTACTGTGATCTGTCCAACTGAAGTTCAAGAAAAAAAACAGGATCTATTCTAGCATAAGCTGAACAAAGAAGTTCATGCCAAAATAACACAGCAGGATTAGGAATTGCCTGAGCCCCTGCTATTCAACAAAGGTCAGAATTTGAGTGCTGATTAGTTTATGCTGCTACATGGATAACTGATGAGTGCCCAGAGGATTACAGAAAAATAATTAAAATGTTGCAAGAGCAAAGGCCAGAGCAAACTGCAGCAAAGTTGGGTTTGTGTTTTGGTTTTTGGTTTGTTTTATTTCCCCCTCAGTGACCCTGGCAGTGGGAATTTGAAATTACTTCTCAGGTTCTGTTCAGTCTGAATAGAACTATTGAAGGTGTACCCAGAAGCTACTTATCCTTGGAGTACAAGGGAATTCCTCCAAACACCTCCCCACAGGGCCTGAACATGGCTGAACTTAAATACTGCACTCAGTGAGACACAAAGGACTGAGGAAAATGAAAGACAGATCAACCAGGGACTCCCCAGTAATGGACAGCCAAGGCAACATCATCAGGGAAATCAACAATATGATTCACTTTTTCCTACTATTTTCTCAATTTACATCCTTTTAGGCACCCTAAGAGTGCCTGTTTCTCTAATGTTTATGAAGAGCCCCAGGAGAGAGAGGCTGCAGAGGTGTGTGAGTGTGAGCTGGGCCATCCACCCCATGGGAGCTCACAGGATGGGGTCAGCAGCTGCAGAGTCAAGCCAGGGTGGCAAATGGCTTCAAGAACCATCGTGGAAGCCATTGCCATTAGGAATGGGATGGGATGTGCCAGGGAAAATGGAATGGGATGTGATGGGAGGAGTGGGATAGGAAGTGAAGAGCAGGAAGATTAACAGTTTGTACATTTACAACCCCTTAGCTATTGATATCGAGTCAAGCAAGCCCCCATAGAGCAAATGTAAGCCTGATTTCAGCAGAGTTGCTAAGAGCAATTGAAATAACATCTACATCCACGTAAAATCTGCTGGAATCATCAGAATGTGGATCACCTGTCTATGCTTTGAGCAAGCTGGCATGAGGAAGATCTACTTCCTGAACTGAAAACAGTAGGCTCTGTGCTGCAGCTTTCTGCCACACTTAGCTGCTGGCCTAAGAATACGACATGAATGTCATGTCATCCCAAAGTTCAAAGGAAAACAATTAGCCACAAGGAACTGGGAAGGATTACAGACAAAAAGTAAAGACCAGGCCAGTAGAGAGAAGAGCAAAGCTATGTGCAAGAAATAACAGAGATATCGGCACATCTCATTGAGTCACCAAAACCTGGGGAGAAAAATAGAGTGGATTTTACAAACAGTAAACCACCTGCCTTAGAACCAGTGTTTGTATGTTGAAATATTTTTATATTTTATTTTTTGCACTGAAGGAATGTCTATAAGACACCCCAAAACAATGCCAGTAATGCTTTACTGTCAGTGGTGGGCTGAGACTTCAATGTCTTAGGTTTTTAGCATCATGCAGGAAGGAAATCTGTGGGTTCCTAAGGAGATGAATGCAGTAGTAAAGGTGAAACAATAAAATTATTCAGGAACATTTCAGCAGAACAGGTAAGTGACCAATTTCATCTAAAATCTTATCAAAACATGAAGTAGAATTGCTTATATACTAAGTGCTAAAGTTGAGCACTTAATTATACTGTCAAATCTGGGAGGACCAGAAGCAGATTAAACTTTGGATACTTATACACAGTGATCAGACACTGTAGAGCAAAGGAAAGATTAGATGATCATAACTAATCTAAGTTTTAATTAAAATTTAAAAGCAGACAGGTTTTGCACTGCCCACAAGGGAGAAAAAGCAGAGTTATGACAAGATGGGTTCAAGAGTATTTTTCTCATTTCTGAATTGAATTTAGCATCCACTCTTTCTAAGGTTATTCCTAGCTCAAAGAAAATTCTCTCAGTTTAACTACCACTGAGGACAACACTCTATTCTCATTTATTGACTGGTGGAATTACCTTATAGGTTAATAAGATGGGTAGTAAGAAGTTTTCTGCGTTGATGAACATTTTCATTTTAAACTTAATCTTTGTGTCTTAATTTCTGAGCATTGACTGCCCTCTGCTCAAGCTTGCAGGCAATGTCAGAACAAAGTTGACGCTGATGGAAGTAAAGGCAAGAATACTGTATCATTGTCTCTCCCACATATATGCAAAATGCTAATGCCCAGTCTTGCAGATTTCAATGAAGACTGTAGATAATGTCAGAGCCATCATAACCCAAAACATAAAATAATTTATTTTCCTTCCTATGTAGGACTAATTGACTTATTTATTATTATTTAATTAGGTGTACAGTTTAAGCCTTCTCCTATTTAGAAGTTGTTTGAAATTAACTTTTAACTTCCGAAAAGTGTTTACTACCCATACATATTTTATGGAGGGTTAAAGTGAATTATTTTTTATTTAATTAATTTTAATCTCTATTTATTTTTCTAGAAAAGAGAAGCCTGGCCTAAGTGACATTTAGAACTTGCCTTTTAGACTGCAGATCAAATGGGAAGCCTGGAATTTCACAGAGAACAGACCTTTATTATGGAGAGTTGTAAAGAGAAAAGGTCCATGAGTGAACAAATAATTGACCTATTGACCATGTCGAATTTTGAATTAAGTTTCACACTATTTTTCAGTATTGGCTGGTATTAAATCCTTCCAACATCTTGAATGTTACTATGAGCTGGACACCTGCTAAAACCTAGTGACTATAAAAACAGTGAAAAGCTCAGTGTTTAACACTATAATGAACATCAGTAANATATAATAATATATAATCTATAATAATATATAATAAATATTATCAAAAGCAAACACAGTTCAGTTAGAATTTACCTGGAAATACTTGAAACTCATCAACAATTAGAAAAAGCTGAGCTAGAATGTTGAAGTCTTTTCACTTCATTACTCTCTCTACTGAAGAAGGAATGAAGGGACATCCAGACTCAACACAGCTTTCTAGGATTGTATCACAGAACTAGAGGATGCTCAGGCAGGAATTTTACCTCTTCAAAAGAGCCACATAAAAATAAAAGGAACAAAAAAATTAAGTTTCTGAAACATCACAGATTCAGGAGCCTTTCACTTCCTTTCCCAGTCAGAGGTTTTGCATTGTTGAGTAGCTCACAGATAAAATAAGGAAAAGGAAATCAATTCTCTTACCATGCTAAAGAAATGTGAGAATACAGCATGTGAGGAAAACTTCAGAAACCTCAAAGTGGGGTAAAGGACAAAACACAGTTTAATATCCATAAGCATGAAATATGCTAGGTCAAACAGGAAGACCATTCAACACCTTCCTAGAAGAAAGGAAATTATTTAGCTAAAAATGTAGTGCAGGTCTGTGCAATGCTTAAATGGAAACCAGACAATGATAGGAATAAAGAATAAAAAGAGGGGGTAACTCATTTTTTGCCATTTTAAGGCTGGGAGAAGCTGTAAAAGAAAAATTGAGCAATGAAATACTCAGTTTCTTCAATAAAATGACAACTCTATTATCATGAACTGCTTCGTCTATCCATGTATAGGCAAAACAAAACAGAAAGGGAAGCTTGAAATGTGGTGAGTTTTTGCTAAGAATCAGCATGGGAAAAAAAAAGGCAAAAGTAGAATTTTAAAAGAAATTTAACATTACTTAGCCTTTTCAGGAAACTGTTACATTTGTCAGAAGCACTCTGCCACAGCCATGAGGTAAAGAATGAAAACACCTCAAGTGGAAAATAAAAAGCCACAAACATATTTTATGTATATATATACATACATACATATATACACACACACATATATATACATACATACATATATATATCCACATACATATATATACACTTTTTCTACCGAGAAGGGAAAAAAAAACTTTTGTAGGACTTCACACTTGTTACTAAATAAAAAAAATTAAAGCTTCAATCTTATCATGATTATGTGAGGAACAAAATCTACCTGCTAAGGTTAATTTAATAAAGTAAATAATGATTTTGAGAAATAAGCCTAAATTTTCAGAATTTAGAGTACCTATAAAAAACTAAAAAATATATAAAATACTGGGTACTGGTAGTGTAATAACAAAAAACAGTCTTATGCTGAACATGTAAATAGGCTATAATTAGATATTAATGGTACAAAATGGCATAATTAGTCTGGATATGCTATATTGTTATTCACAGTTTCCAAAAGTGGTGTTATTAGAGAATATAGCAGCTAAATAAGTAATCTCATGCTTGAATTGAGACTAGCTGGCATTCCAAGTGTGGGAATAACTGATAATGAACTGCAATTTGATTGATGCATTTTCAAGTGTTTTAAAAACATATCATGTACCTATATCACCTCAAGCCTGGTGTTTGCCCAGCCCAATGGGCCTGTGGAAGGGGTTAATTTTTTAAAATTCCCTAAAAGGGTAAGAATGAAGTTCAGAGCTCCCTGTGACATCATTAACAGGGGAACACATTCATGAACATTCCAAACACAAAGACCTTCAGCAATCGAATTTCAGTTTCAAAACTTTCATTCCAATGCTAAGAACCTTCCAGAGGACGAGTGTTGAGCTTGCTCAGGGTAGTCCAAAAGGAAATAGAGGAATCTGCAGCTTCTTCCACAGAAGGAAGAAACAAAGTCCTTAATTTTCAAAGATCAGAAAGAGAGCAAATTGCAAAAGAGCCAGCACAGACATGGAAAAGACAAATCATTAATGCAAACGTTAAAATCCATGAACTGCCACACAGATCGTCTAAACAAAGTAAGCAGTCAGGAATTGATCAGCAGCCTTAGATATTTGCATTTTATTATCACTAATTTCTAAGTTTCCTTTGGAAGAAGAGCTGTAAAGTTACCTGGCCACAAACAGTTTGATATAATTGTCACTGCTAGTTGATAGAAGCATGACACAAAGGGGACATGCAGGCCTTTTCTCCTTTGTACCAAACACATTAGTTAATGTATTATGTTCTCAAAAGCATAAGAAAAAGCTCTGATTGGTCATTCGTTTTAAACAAGAGAATGTGGCGTCTTCATGATGACAGAAACATCTTCCAAAAAAAGAAAAAAAAAAGAAAAATTAAAATTATGCAAAACAAAAAAGCTTTACACAATGGTGTTGTGGATGCAGATAAAACACTCCATATATTGCAAAAAGCTTCTGTCTGTACTTTTTAACATCTTTCCCAGGATACATGGAATCTGTTTCTCTCCTATAATAATTTCTGTAATTCTAATGCATTCTTCATAAATACCAATTTCCTGAAAAGAATATTTTTCAAAATATATTATATTATATGGTATTTCATAAGTCAATGCCATGTCATATTATGTCTGGTAAGCAGCCACTCAAAGAACTAAGGAAAAAAGAACAACCACAAAAAACCCTGTGTTTTTTGGTTCTGTACTGTGTAGCACATGGGTGTTCAAAACAGGATCTGCTGCTCTATAAATAAATCTTTTTGCTTTTTCTGAAACTCATTCTCTTCTGAACTTCCATTTATGTCTTTGAAGACCGAAAAATGTCAGTGGTGCTTCAGCACTTAACAAAGGCAGGAATTTTTTGCAGCTTCTTCAGCACGTTTTTGTCCATTGAGCCAAAAAGTTAAGGCAGCGTGACAGTGATACCAGAGAAGGGAAATATGTCCAGTCCCAGCTGAGTTCCTCTGGTGTAACTCATCATGGGACTTCAGCTTCGATTCCTGGCTTCAGCAGCCATCTAGGAGAAGAATTTGCTCCATAGACAGATGTCTGGAGCAAGCTGATGCCCAGGAAATTAGATGTAAACACACTGCTCTCTGCCAAGTAAGAGTTTACCTTCATTTATATCAATATTTCAATTTAAAGAAAAACCTGCTTTCTCCTACCTCTCAGGGTTTCAGCTTTCTGCGTTCCTCCGTAATGATGTGATAATCACCTCACAAATATGTGCAAGAACTGAATTATTCCTTTTAAGTTGATTTCAAAACTGAGCTTATAAAGGCTTGCTTTCAACTCTTACCTTTCTTGGAGTAAAAAATTACACTTTTTGAAAAATAGTCCTGACTGAAAGAAATATTTAGCAACCCTTTTGTAATTCACAAGCTGTATGTGACAAGTCACATTCATTTCAATTTTCAAGTTAAGTGATTGTAAATCATTTCAGTTTTTTTAACAAGTGTGCTGTAAGAGTATAAAATTATTTCTAGCAAAGTTATATTAATGACCTAACTGGTTAGAATTAATTTAATACAGATTATTTTTTCTCCCTGTCAAGGGCTTCCTGGGTTGCAAAGAAGGTAAATAAGAGGGAAAAAGTACTTTTTGTTTTTTCAAATCATCTGTAAANATTACTGCTGATATCTGAGTATCTTAAGCAAGGCTTTCTTCCTAAGAGTGAAATAAACTACTTTCTTTGAAATTATCATTTTTGAACAAGGTGTTACTTCAATAATTAAGTAGCAGCAAGCATGCTGAGGAATTATTCAGAAATTACTCCAGCTCAAATAAATATAAATTTTAAAGTATATATATATAACTGATCTGTTTTTAATTCACTGCACATTTCCTGCAGAAAAGTGAAAATAGAAGTAATTCAGTTTAGAGTAAAATAGAAAACAGAAGCTGAAATACTGATTATTAGCCTAACATTCTTTATTTCTAATACACAGCAACCTGCCAAGCTGTCCTAGAAGCAGGGTCCACAGAGCAAACACAAAAACACGACTTCCACCTCAGGAGAACTGTGACACCAGGGATGTAGCGCTGAGAGTGCACGAACGCTGCAATACACTTCTCTGGCCTTGGAATCCTGCCACATTTTTTCCCCTAAACATGCAGTGCCCTCTCTCAGAGGCAGAATCCCAATTAAATTGTGCATCTGCTGTGACCCTGAGCAAATCATCTTGTCCTGATGTTTTTAAGGAAGTGTGTCCTTCAGCCTCTCTCTGAGCTCCATCAGGGAACACTCATTGCTGTGGCAGCTGCACATTCACACTTAGTACTGCATTATCATGGCACTATTTCTAATCCAATGAACTACACACAAATGTCCCTTGGAGCATGCAAGTTGAAAAATACTACTGTTCTCCTTTATTACGTATGCTTATGGAGGTATTTCAAGTACTACTGATGATTCAGGTTTGAGTTAGGATGTCCCATGCTCATCTTTCCTAGCTCATCTTTCATGGCTCTGATTCACAGGTTAGTAATCAATGTGGAACTGTTTCCATAACCTTGTTAAAAATCTTATCTTAGTGAATACTTTGCCTTTACAATATAAGTGCAAATTACTATTGTAGGAACAAAAATAAAACAGCAAAAAATTAATAAATTTAATGCACTTAGATTAAAAAAAAAAATTTAAAAAAAAGAAAAAGTATTTTTTGCATTTTAGCTCAAACCAGGAAATGCACACATGATTTATCATTCTTGTATACTCCAAAAAGGACCTTCGTCCAAGTTGGACAAGGGAATGCAGAAGATCAACCACAACCACAGGGATAAGTATCTCACTTTCCTTCAGGCACTATTCATTCACATCTCTACCCTGATACTTCCTTCACTTCCCTTTTCAAATGATTCAGGCCTATCTACATGGCATCCTTTTGGCTGTCCTGTTTATCAGACAATGAAAAATGTTTCAATTCCTCACAAATTATTATGAATTATCATATAAAGTACCATCAGCTTCCAAAAGTGATTTGTTATGTTTCAGCAACAGTGAGAAGGGGTTTTCCCAAATAGACAATCCCATTTATAAACACTGAAGCTTCAGAAAATCTTCATGCGGGTTTGACTGACTCAAGGACAGTGTGAGTGAAAATGACACAAGCAAGAGTATTTGAATGCTAACAGATCATTTCTTTGTAGGGAACTGTCTAATATTCCAAGGCATTCATTTCTGTCATCAATCTACCCAGTAGATAGTGTAGACAAAGACAGACTCAATGTGTAAAGAAGACATAAAAACTGTATCATTATGAAACCTGAATTCAATTTTAGACAGTCCTTTATTAAACAGATTATCATCAGGTGTGTCAGTCATCTAAGCCTCTTATTCTTCCCCACTGTTGTAAACATTTTGAGTTGGCAGAATCACAAATTCTATTTGCTATTCGCATCACATTGTCCTTTGTTTTATACATCTTACCACTCACTCTTCCATTTGGGCCACAATTCAAACATAGGCACTACTTACTTAACAAGCAGTCAGAAAAGAGGGATGAAAAATAATGTACATTTTACAAGGTTTTCTCTCTCTCTTTTTAATTTTTTTTTTTAATGAATCCTATGGAAATACATGTCAACAGACTACTGTCAGGGCTGGGGAGGGAAAGGAAGATCTTAGTAATTCTGCAGGAATGTATCAGGAAGAAAATGAAATAGACAAACCAAATTACATTAGAAAATTAAATAAATAAGAACCTAGAAGACCACTCAAGTTAATTACCCTCAGAATATCTCATCCTTAACTGTATATACATACAACAAAAATAGAAAGGGCTCAACATAAGGCACTACTAAAATTTTTACTAATCATAAGACCGACTGTACAATCTTTCAAGGGAACACTGTCCTGCTGTCTACAGAAAGTAGAGAACAGATGCTGTCCCCTATCCTTTCCAGGGAAGGAGGGCACCTCCAAGATGAGCTAGACAGAAGTCTTTCAGAAATGACAAGAATGGGGTATCAAACAAATAAAGGAAATAAGACCTCTGAAAAAATAAACCCTTTCTGGGAATTGCCTGAAATATTTGTGCAATCCTTATAATGTTTTGTCTACTTTACTGAAGAAATGGTTGTCCCATTTTGTGCATAAAGTGCAGGAGAACAGCATTAATTGTGCAAGTGACCATCACAGCCAGAGAAAACATGGCCTGAGGGCTGATGTTTCACATCTGATAGCACCAGTAAGCATCAGAGTCTTCTCTGAGCAACCTTATGTCAGTAAACCATCAATTTGATAGTATTGATTCTAGTCCTTCCATATTTCTGTCTCCACTAAACAAAATCTTCAAGATTCTGTGAGTAAAAAGGAACAGAAAAATTATTTTATCACATCAATTATTTGGGCAACAGCATCCCAGCATTCTCTTATGTTTCATAGATATATTTAAGATTCCCTTCATTGGGATACATAAAGACCACAAAAACAGCTTGCAAAAGTTTGGTATCAGTTCAAATACACACATTTGCATGTGCACCTCTGAATGTCATAAGTAAATCAGATAAAAGAAGAAGTCCTTCATTCCCACCATGGTTTCACTCTATGTTTTCCCAGTCATTTTCTTGCTATAAAAAAGTATGAGACAAGACCAAATTTCAAAGTTCAAGTTTCCTTTAAAGAAGCATACTATGGTTTCCTGCAACAAAAAAGTTAAATCCAGGGAGGCAGGCTGTGGATAACAAAGGTCCTAGGAAGGGTTTTTTTTATTGATCAGAGGAGCACTTAGAAGGAGAGGCCACATCAATTCCATTGAACTAACCAAAATCTTATGGTAAGCAGGGAGATGGAGGCAGGTGAGCATCCTTTGAGATGGGCTGGGGTGTCCCACCCCCCTCTGAATGTTCCCTTCACCACAGCATCAGTCTCCTGCAGGTCTCTTACCTCTGACATCCTCATGGGAGAAGCTTTATGTAGGACACCTGACCCATAGTCAGGCAATGTAAATAACTGCTGCCTGTCCATGTGTGCATGATCACTTTAGGTACCAATTTAGGTGACTCAATGAGATTAATGTGTCCTCTCCTCCTCCCTTGCTATATTCAAACAGAGACCAGACACAAGGTTTTTTTCACTCATACAGTGTTGCCCTGACAATAGAGTATTTTCATAACTTTGCTTGCATTACTTAGCCTTTAGAAAATGACAAGTGAAAGAGCTACAAGTACTATTCACATGCAACCATTAATCAGTCAGGAGTTACTACAGTCAAGTTTTGCTGACTTTGTCTCATTTGGATGGGCTGATGGACAGCAAATAAAACCCCGTAAAATTTTTAAATGCTCTAAATGAGTGTCCAAACTAGAATTTCAGTCTCTAAGCAGAGTCTCAAACTTCTAAGAAACCAATTTTTTCTCATGATTAAAATAGCATCCCACTAATAAAATATTGCTAATTTGTCATCAAGACTGCAACTGGAAAATACTTAGATACAAACACCCACAAAGATGATGCAAGTGCAAAGTTAAACATTCCAACAAAATTCTTGGAACAATTTGGATTTCAAAAATATCTTGGTCCAATGACTGTCTACAAGACTATTTCATGTGTTAGTATCAGAAAGGTTTGTTCATCTTACTGGCTTTCACTTTATTCAAGTTTTGATTTGTTAGTTCAAGTTATGTCATTCAAAACCTAGAAAATCCTTTCTGGCTTTGGAAAGAGCAGAGAGATTAACATTGGAAAGGTGAACAAAAATTAAAAGAAACAGACCAGCTGCAGCTGGTAATGAAATCAGAGCAGTTTTTTATCTGAATTCATTAGAAAGTTCAGAACTGTTTCCAGCTAACTGGAAGTTTCCTGTTTTCTGCCCATGCACCCTAAAATATGCTGTGGTGCAAAAGGAAAACGTTTTTTTCTTTCCTGCTGATTTATTTATGTGACACCAATATTCACGGATGCTAACATTTTCTAGTACAGTGTCAGTGACAGACAGGGGCTGCACAGGGAGGAAACACCTCCCCTGGAATTGCTTCCCTTGCTCCTCCTGGCAGATTCAGTGAATCCAAAGGCTTTTTACGTTTATAAACTCTGCACCAGCAGGGCTGAAACACAAATGTGTTCAAAGACTTCTGAAGACATCACCTCATGGGGAGCACAATTAATTGTAACCCCTAGTGCATATAACCCCACTCGAGTTTTGACTGTACCTCTGTCAGAGAGCTGCTCCAGGATGATCCTCAGGTGCTGCAGAACAGGGGCTGAAATGTCATATTTATAGATGTCTATTACGGGCACTCGCTGACATCTCCCAAATATTCCATCTGCAGGAAAGAGAAAAAAGAAAAGGAAAAATACACATTTTGTTTTCTGAGAGGAAGAACGGTGTGATGAGATGCGCATTTCCAATGTATCCTAATTATATACTGAAGGAACCTTTTAAAAGATACTTTAAAAAGCTATCAAAGGACCACTAAAGTAATGAGACAGGATATTTTCTATCAAAATAAATAAATACTGGAAAGAATATTATTTGGAGGAATATCCTATTGTATGAGATAGGCATACAGTTTATTTTCTAAAGTATTTTCAGACTTCAGCTTCCCAAATCTTTAGATGCAAGACTTCTTTACAGACAATTCAGTGAGAGAAAACCTTAACGTTCAATGCCTACTATGCTGTGGATGAAAAGTGCAGCATCCAGAAACATAAATATTAATTTGCAGAAACTATGTGGATTTGCTGAAACATTTTTAATGCAGGAACTGTGTGTTAGGCATTGGTAAATGAGAACTGAATCCATAATGGCCAGTAAAGGCTCATTTCAAGAAGTACTCTCTAATGAATGCAATAAAAGAAAGCTCCTCACAGAACAATGAGATATTAATGTGGCCTAATTTATTTAGCTCCATTCCATTTGTCTGAAATGACAGACTCTTCTCATCAATGTCTTTTCAAATCACACCTTCTAATTAATTTAGCTTCTTATTAGTCTTTATTTAGAGAATTGTTCATTTCGAGGCAAGCTTCCTGTGTATGTGTGGGAGGAACAGGGAGTTCAAACATTCAAATTACCTTTCTCCCTTTCATACAAAAGCCTAATTCAGAGTCTAGGTGCTTCACATACAATCTGACCATCTGCAATTCTGGGTCTCTGAGAAAGAAAGTGGTTTCATTTATTGTTCAAAATAGTTCTCTTCTATATAGTGATCCAAAGGAAGCAATTTAAATGCAACAAGTTTAATTAGCAAAATATTCTACTGCAATCCTAGTTTTAACACAGTAATTACTTCTGCTCTGATACTACATCTATGCTCCAAAAGGAGAACTACATCAGATGAGCAGAAAATAAGGGTAAGCATTAATTTGCAAATGTCCATTACTTTCTGTGCTACTTCACAGAGCTAAAAGACTACAAATGGGAACTACTGGCCCAGCTGTTCACTAAACACAAATAATGGCATAAAAGAAAATAAACCAAACCAAGATGCAGAAAAAGGGCATTATTAGCCCTCACTGTTAAACACAAATACCTCATTGAAATTAGCCAACTTTTTCTTTCTTCTCCTTTCCAATCCTCCTGTCACTTACAACTGCCAAATTAAGTTAATTCAAATTAAAACCCTACATCTGAATCTAATTTTGCTATTGGAAACTAGGTTTAATTTGGAAACCACATAGACAAATATAGTTTGCTTTTCTGACATGCTTTTCTGAAAAGCAGATTAAAATATTCATTTCTGTTTAAAAACCTGCCGCAGTTGAAAATAAGCAAAGTATATAAATATCACTCAACTTGTAAATTGATGGATAACAGGAATAAGGTTTTAATTCAGAAAGGAACAGAAGAATATCTCAGTGTTTGGGAACAAGATCATTCAAAATTAAACATAACCTGAAACAGCAAGCTCTGTTTTGGAATACCACCATTACTGGCTACAAACAATTAGGACAAAATCTACATTTACATAAACAACTAATGTTCCATGCATTTTGTGGAGATAATATACCTAAAATATAAGGTTCATCTTATTTTTGAATCTAGAAAAATATACACATTCAGTAAAAAGGAAAGATTTTTGTATTAAGTATCATTTCAGGATATCTCCATGGATGCAAAAGCTAATTCACTCACAAAACCTAAAAGAGACCAAGCCATCTTCCTAAATTCAGAGTTTTCAGAAACCTTCAGCCTACTTCCTTTGAATAGAACAAAACCCATTTAAATTTCAAAATTAACAATTAGCACATGAGCCTGAGCTGCATTATACAATCTATCAAAAAAGAAACCACTGGGACTGCTTAGGGAGAAACTGCAAGTTACTTTGGCTTTTGTACTTAAAATATGGGCATAATAAGCTTTGGAGGGGCTGCAACCACAAGTAGTGCTGGGCTCTGCTAAAAGCAGCACAAGGAGAGTGGAGCAAGAGCAGAATGCCCCAAGGAGGGGTTGGCAAATACCAGCTCTAAAATACAGAGGATCTTTGTGCCGGGGATTACAGTTGGACTGGAGTTGTGCAAATAATACATTTCATAGTTCAGCTGCTTCTTCTAAAAAAGTAGGGATTTCCCCAGATTTTTTCTGTTTGCTTGGGGCATTCTTTTTATTGGTTGTGGTTGGCTTTTTCTGGTTTGGGGTTTGTTTTGAATTTTTAATTTTTTTGTGTTTTTTGATTTTTTTTTTTTTAAATTAAGGTTTCTGTGGCAAGATATAAGACCTGCAAAATTAAATTGAGGTTAGGCATTCAATTTTCAGGGTGTCTTTTAAATAAACTTGCTTTAAATTACAGAGATTTCAGAGGAAGAAAAGGCAAGGGAGAGCCATTTCACCAACAAAAATTGTCAAAGGTGACCTTCTGTTACTTCCAAGAAACCTACATGGCAGATATAGGGTCAGAAATGGCTTCAGTCCAGCATAAAGCTCATTTTTACCTGAAAAACAGATTAAATTTTGTTACAACTAATATTTAAAATGTCCAGCTTAGTCTGCCATGAACTATCCCAGTCACTGTGGTATTTACAGCAAGTCAGAACATGGTGCATCTTTCTGGACCCTGCTGTGCACCCAGCTGGCCTCAAACAGTGCAAGAAATGCCCAAAGCTGGGCACAAAGCATAAAAGAAGAGCTCCCAGATTTTAAAGAAAATGTATCAGGGCAGAGGAAGTTCAAAGCCTGAGTGAGGTTTTAATAACACCGTGCTCCGTTTGCTTAGAGCTGCTGAGAGGGTGTTCATACTGAACTTCCCTTCAGGTTGTCTAAGGAGAGGGAATCTAACACCCAAAGGACATTTGCACTTTACACAAACCCAGAATGAGGGAAGGGTTCTCTCAATAGAGGGTCAGTCTCAATATAGATTGATTATAGCACATAAAATGTTATATTATCAAATGTCAAAATACATTGCTATTAAGTTATCATTTGCTGTCAGCAAAAAGTAGAAAGTTCCATAATAATATATTAAAAGTTATACTTGGAGCATCAACAGCACGCTCATGCTGGCTTTTAGAGAGCTGCTAGATTTGTTTCCAAAGAGAAGAAACCAGATAAATATAACATCCATATACCTAAGGAAGCAGTGAAATGGTTCTTTATCCATTTGGCTCCTTTGCTGATAGGCTTAGTATTTGAGAAATAACACAAACAAATTTTTACAAGCTTTTATTTAAAATCTTTAATTTTGACAAATATTTATATACTAAAGAGTTGGATGCTAACATTAAAAGACACAAATTTACTGTAACTCAGGTGCCCAGTAAGATCTTAAATAGTGTCAGATGTTTTTTATTAGAGACAACACTCTGGAACATGGTATATGAATTTAAATTGAATATTTATCAACTACTAGTGAAAAAATTACAACTGATAGATTAAATCATGAGGAAGTCAAAACACAAGTTCTGGGAGGCTAAGTACTGAGAGAGGTCTACAAGAAAATGGAAAACACCCATCATTATTAATTATTATTGCCCATTTGTCATGAACATGCATATCTATGACCTCCATTACCTACTGAGGAAGTACCACGTTACATTCACAACTGACATCCAGGTACTGAATTATGTAAAAGGACACCACAACAACCTATAGTTTCAAATAGTTTTGAGGAGTTGATTGTGCCAGCATGTTTACTTGTTAAAGGAGTCAGACATCAGGTGCTTAAGAGGCACTAAAAAACTTTGGAAGACTGTGCTGAATAGCAACCTTCACCTTGAAGGTAATGCTATTTGTGGGCAGCTGATTTATAAAAGTTCTTTTTAAGCATTCTTTCCTTTAAAAAAAAAAAAAAAAACCGTGAAAAAAGTGTATGTCAAAAAAAAAGCTGTCCTTGGAAAGAGAAACATACCTCATCCTGGAACCACTGTGTAGGGCTAATCTGGTGACTGAAATGAAGATGTATCCAAAACATGGCACAGTTTTGAATAACTCCAGCAAAAAATTATTGTTGAGTGCCTTTTGCTACTGAGCAAAGGTGTGAACCTTTGCTGGTAGATATACTGGAGTTTGTCTGCAGGCAGTTGAAAGCTTGATATATGTAAATTAAAAGATTGTGCTGTTCAGTAATTAATTATTTAGGTCTGCATGCAGTGAAACTTTCACGTGGCACTGACAAGTGACCTTTGCAAAAGAGCCTTCAAGCAGATGCTTTGAAGCACCCAGTTCTGCTGCTCTTCAAACTTCCTGCAGCAGCCAGAAAGGAGCAGCTCTCCAGACAGTCTCAGAACCCGCATTCATGGGCCAAACAGCACTTCAGCTTCCTTGCACTAATCACCTGAGAACGGCTAACATACTTTTTAAAAATAACAAATTCCAGTTTTGCCCCATCCTGCAGTCACTGTGCTTTGCTGCTGTATTCCATAAAAAGAAAGCCCACAAGTGTGAAAGATAGCAACTTCTCCCAGCTTGGCTTGCACCGTTCGGCCTCTTGCAGTTAACAAGAGAACCTACTGCAGTGTTTTCAATGGCATCGTTCTCCAGCAACTTAACCTTCTGTAAGAAAAAACTCCTTTCCTCTCACTGAATATGGACATCACTTCACATTCCTTCCCCTGGCTAGTAGTTCAAGGTACTATAAGGTCCAGGAATAATAATAAAGGTCAGTGTTACAACCCACAGCGAGAGCCTGAATTGCCTGCTTGAGAGATTAAATCCTTTTCCAATGGGAAGCATAATATTTGCATCTCAAAAGTCTAAAGATACTGAATTTCAAGGTCACATGTTAAATGTTTAGGAAGTATAAAGCAGATTGTTACAGTATTTTAGTCTTCTCTCACTGCTCTTTCCCATACTATGGACTTTGTTTTCAAAATCCCTTTTCAAAAATTAAAAGGAAAGAAATTTGAAGCCACTGCTCCTTGAAGAGGACATCAAGCTGTATTCTAGGTACCTTATTTCAAAAGATATAGCCCACAAATCCACATTCAACATTTACAAGTAAAGTCTTCAGCCAACAACATATTTTTAATATTCCACCTATTAAAAGACATTTGTTCATAATTTATATCTCTACTTTTATATTCACCTTGCAATCAAGGTAGAGATTACACAGACAGAGCTGCAGTGGCTTCTACAGAATCATTTCTCATACAGTGTTTTGAAAAACTGAGACCAGTGCTTCCAGCAGCAAATCCTGCAGTGGTTGAGCAGAAAAGCTGCTGGTTGCAGTCGATGCTCTGCAGACAGCAGCCTTCTGAGGGGCAACCTCCCCCTGCTCAACTTTTAAAACCTTTTTCTCATTTGATTTTGCTTATCTCCATAGTCCTTGGTTGTTTTCCTCAGTGGTCCTTGTTTTTTCCCGTTTCGGAGCAGTAATAGTGGCATCTAGTGGACAGGGATCAGTCCTGGAGCACACACTGCTCACCTCCCAATTTCACTGCGCCCAGATCCATTTGGCTTCATCCCAAAACAAACCATGATATTTTTGAAGATTTTTTTTAATACGTAATAAAAACACCGTAAAACGCAGGAAACAATGAAGTAGGACACTCCAAACACTAATTTTTTTAATCCAACAAAGAAAAATTGTCATGCAGTGGATAACTAAAAGTCCAGTAAATCCACTCTTCCTCAGCTACAGGATAAACTGTTGCCCAGAAACAAAAAGGTAACTTTAAAAAAATTGTGCTGCAATCCAGATCACCTAACAGTCCTATAAAAGAACTCTCACAAAATTGAATGCCTCTTCCCACCTCTCTGGACCCAGATATTTAAGGAAAGAGGTGGATAGTTGGTCTACTTTGAAAAACTCCCCAAACCTAAAAACCCTGAAGATTTCTGCTGACTGAAAGAATCGGGTAGGATGTTAATGATTATGAAAGTGCTCATATTAAAAGAGAAAAGCTAACATTAACAGCAGCATTAGATGGCTGTTGTGCAAACACTGTAATAGGGCAGGGATTTGCAAAGCTGCAAATCATTCTGAGGCACAACTAGTTCCTCTGGGCATTATGGTCCCCTTGTCTCAAGGAATAATTTTGACTGCAAGTTCTGGAGGACTCAGTCCTTCCTTAAAAATTAAAAAAAAAAATTTAAAAAAATATATAGTCTTCAACAGAAGAGAAATATAATTTCAGTAACTATTTCTGTGTTAACCTCCTAATTTAAGTGGGGTGGATTGTACAGTCCTAAAGCATTATGCACACTTAAGAGATTGGGGTTTTTTTCAAGTTACAACAGAAATATGTAAATTGTAGAGAAAGTAACTTAAAAATCCTCAGTACAGCAAAAGGAAGGAAGGAAAGGCTTGTGAAAAACTGAGCTACAGACTAACAAAGAGGAGAGCAGGCTTGCCATGAAAGAAGTGCTGCCTGCTTCCAAAAAGCCCCTAAGTTATTCAGCTAAGAGAATGAGAGGTCCAGATTTCAATGCCTACTTTATGTGATTCAGAGCACAGAAATGAAGCTCAGCTTTAACAGGTCATACTTAGCCTTGCAAACATAAAAATAATGGCCATGCCTTGGAGGAGAGGGCAGGAGGGACTTTAAGGAAAGGAAAAAGTAGAGATGAAAAGAAAGCAAGTCTTAACATTTTGCTGCTAGAGATCATGTTCAAGCTGAATAATTCTTCAATGATTTGGTAATTTCTTAGAGAACCAAACTTCAATTTTACACAGCTTAGGTAACTACGTGGCATGACAGTTATGTTTTTGGCTCTTTGATGAGGATAATAAAGGATCAGAAAATGGTGACTGAATCAACATCTTCCACATCCAGATAACCCCTACAGTCCATAAGCCACAGGAACCGCCTGCCTCTAACTTTGATCAGAGGCAAATCCAGAAAACCTGTGAGGAAAAAAAATGCCTGACAACTTCTAATTGTAATACATTGAGAGGGCTTTTCTAAGAAAAACTATGCCTTCAGTATTAGCTGTGATGCTTCTAAGAAAAAATGAGCTTGCAATCAAAATCCTCTGAGCAGCAAACTGCCTTTCTGGTCAATACTGGTAGTAAAGAGAAAAGGAAGGAAAGATTTAAACATATAAATCCTCCTTCAAAAGGATAAATACTTTAAATTCAAGTATAAATCAAGTATTAGTAGGCTTACAATAAAGTTATCTCTTCTTTTAACATATTTAGCCACTGGACTGCAAGATTAACATGTAAGTTTACCATTGCTATCTCAATACTGAGAAATCTAAGCCATGTGCCTTCCCCTCTTTAGAAAAAGGCTTTTTTTCCTCCTAGGAAAAAAGACAGAATACTGCATCAAATTCTGACCATGTCATTGTTGGAAAGATACAAATAAACTACAAAAGTTCAGAGAGAAATGAAAGAAAGGAGGCAGCCACATAGAGCCTTAAGCATTGAACTACCAGATTCTTTACAAGAAACACTAAACATTTATGCAACCTGGTTGATTAATTATTTATAACATTATTGGGAGAAATTGAGTGAAAAGAAAAATGAACATTCTGAATCAGAACAAGTTTCAAGCAGGGAGAAACTATACTGGAGCTGTTCAGCTCCTTCCTGGAAGAGTAATGGAGCTCCTATTGCTTGCACTGCTTAAAATTTAGTCAGCACAAGGAATGGTGAAACATTAACAATTTTATTTTTTTTTTTACACAATATGCATTTATGAACAGAGGTTACTGAAGGGACTAAGAATTTATTTATGAAATCAATGAGATGCAAATATACTAATGCTTATTTATGTTCACTAATTTTCCAAGTATCACTGAGATGTACTTCAGTCACTTCAAGGATCCCCATTACATTTTTGGTTGGTGCCAAGAACCACTTTGGTGCTGGCAATGTCTTCACTGTGTGATCAGACTGTAGCTGCTCTCGCATCTGTATCCCCAAGGCAAAAATAACTCTGCAAGGAAGCACGTTCAGCAAAATGCATTTCTACATTAATTTAAATTCTGTATTTAAAAACAAAGCAGTGAAAGTTTTAACTTGTCCTAAGTGCCAAGAGCTTATATTTTAAGAGTTAGTTATTATGTATTTGCAGGAGACATTGTTCTTGTGAAAACATGACTAATGACCATTCCATTCGTATTCACCAGCTGCAGTGTCTAATAGAATAAACTGGATTTATTTTTGTCCTTTGACAAACTAGAAGCTTTCTAGATCTTTGCAGGACAATATTTATTGAGATGGCAGACTGCTTCTGTAAGCTGAGTTACTGAATTTATTGCTAAATGGAACTGACTTCAGACATGCATGGAATTATAGTAATAAAGACGTCCGTCTTGTTCCCTAGCTATGAAACCTTTTAAAAATTATAGAAAATGGTGTTATGTGAACCTGAAAACATCAGCAGAAAAATTAAATGTAATCCTTTAGAGAGGGGAGGGGAAATTGTTATATAAACAAGGATAACTTCAGAGCACTGCACCCTGTGGCCTGTTTAAATCTGTTTGGAGCTAGGTCAGAAATCTCTACACCTTGCTCAAGTCTGAACTATGCCTACAGAAGCCACAGCACAGCAAGCTGCCTCTGGCAGCTCAGGTTTGGGCACTGCAACAGCCAAGCACCTCACTCCAACTTTGACATCAGGATGCCAACAGTTTCACCTGAACAGTTTGAAGAACATGAAAAATGTGACAGTTTCCAAGAAAACTGTGCTTTGAAATACCTAAATATGATACTACATACCTCAGACCACCTATCAGGAACTGCATCCAGAGAATTTATTTCTGTTACAACTAACCAGAGGTCCTGACACAGCTTTCCCCCAACCGTGTGACAAACTCAGAGCACTGCCTGCAGCTTTGCTAATGACAACAGGTGAAGGGCAGCATGTGTTACAGTCATCCTTGCACAATTCAAACCCCAGAGCTCAGCCTGGGACAATGTAGGGGCAAAAGCACAAAGGTTTGGGGATATATGAACACAACAGCAGTAAGTGGGAACAAGGAGGTGATGTCATTCAATATGCAGCATTGGTGAAGTCAGCATGGGAATGCAGAGTCCTGGAGTACAAATCTGAAGATGAATGATGAATTTTGGAAAGGGCATTGAGAGAAGCAAAGGAAATTATTTATGGTCTGGAAAAAGCCCTTTGGTGAAATGCCTTTTTCCAGCACAGAAGTCTTCAGCACAGCAGATGATCTTTAGTCTAAGTAAGCCTGCAGACAGATGGAACGATATGGGAACAGGGATCAGGAACAGGGCTGGGAGCAGTTTCAGAAGCGTTTATTCTCCTCAGCTTTGTGTGTATTCAAAACAGCTTTTAAGACCAGCAATATCTGAAATTATAAGAAGAGATCCGAAAAGCAAGACGTCTCTTGCTTTTGCAATGGGTACAGAGACCCCCCCCCCCCCCCATATTTGTGATATGTGCAAGCCAAATTGTTTCCTATTTTATTCACAGAATACATACAACTCACATAAAATACTTCACATTTGTGCATACTTATAAGTTACAATGGGCTGTTTATAATACTGTATACAATTAAAACTCATTCTTCAACTGGATTTAAGCTGCTCACACCCTTAGAATATCCTGAAATTGGAGTAGTTAAGGACAGAAGCCATACACTCAGGACATATAATCAAAAGAAGATAGAATAAATAAATATTATTTTGAACAAAATATTAATGCTACAAAAGGATGAAAAAAAATTCACCAAAGACATAAAATAAAAAAAAACTTGAAAGTCAGGACTTCAAAATCAGCAAAATAACCCACTAAAAAAAATGTTTTACTAATGAGCAAACTGTATCTTTCTAAATGTCTTCCTGGTACTATATTGTTTATGAGGTTACAGAAGCTTGATTGGAGTAACAAAACCACAGAGAAAATATTAACTCTTTTGTTGCTTCCTCAATTCCAGCAGAATGCTTACAGCAGAAGCCATCACTATTTTTTAGTACATTTTGATAGATCTAACAGAAAGGGGTTGTAATCCTATGTGAGGGAAAACGCCTCTACCCAAAATCTACTGTTCTGAAGCTTCTGCTGCATTACTGACAATAACCCCAAACATTTAAATAATACTGCTGAACTTATGACATTTATTAGATGGATAACTATTCACCCAAATCTCTGCACACAGATGACTTTACCTAAGTATGTGAATTCAGAATTTCACTCTTTTGCCAGTGCTTTGCCCTTTTCCACTTATCCAACAACTAGCCCAGCCTATGCTCCTGTTCCAGCTAACAGAGAGGTTTGCAAAGGGCCAGAAGATCCAGGGAGGTGCTGTAGGCATCATCAGAGACATCCCCAAGGTCAAAAACAATCAGAACTGCAGACTCACTTATGAAAGCAAAGGGATAAGCCAATATTTTTAAAATGGGAAAGGAAACAGAAATGCAAATCTTGAGGAATGAAAAAGTTACCGGCTTCTCTCCCTAGTCGTATTTCAGCACTAATTTTTCAGTCAGCAACAATGCTTCTGTTATGAAATGTAATGTGGATATACTGAAGCCAAAATGATTTACAAGCCATGTACAGAGAGAAGCAGATTTTGATATA
>VWZN01005622.1:0-13210 GCA_013396955.1 Regulus satrapa | reverse complement strand
AATTTGGAATTTTATTGTGTTATAATGCTACAAATGCTTTTTAGTAATGACTGCATGGATTTAGAGAATGAAATTCTGGTTTTAGTGACATGAACATTTCCAGAATTAATTCTGAAATTAGCAACATAGCACCTTATTTCTAGTATATGTTCAAAAATAATACTCAATAAGCTTAAAGTTAATTAGGTACAATATTTCTTAAAACATTGAGAGGGAAATTAAAATATCCCTTTAAGTGTTCTCTTAACAAATGTGTGGATGAAACTAGTTTTCTACAGAAAATTTGTATTTCATTATATTAATGGAGACTACTTACTATAAGTTCCCTGCAGATTTTCCCTTACTATGGAAAAAACCTGTTTGTCTTTGAATTTAAACTTTCCCTATTTTTAGCACACATTAGTTTAAAAGTACTGAAATGACTCCTTGAGATTCAGCATTATGCTGAATGGTCTCATTATGTTCTAATCTTTCTAATGCCTGTAATTATGTTCCAAAATTTTGTCTATATTTAGGTCAAAATTAAAAGATGGAAAACCATGAAAATAATTTCTTAAAAAATATGGTGAATTTTAGACCATGTACCTAAAGGTTAGACACACACAGAGTGGTGGCATTTTGTTTAAAATTTTAGTCTGCGAGTGTGATAACCTGGAGTATCTTATTAGCAAGCATCTGCAATCCTCTTGAAATGTCTCATGATCTGGTAGGCTTTGGAATGTCTATAGATGATAGACCAGGAATTAGAGATGTTGAAAGTTGCTATCATGTGGAGTATGGCCAGTAAGAATGTTCAGTGATACGTGTGCTAAAAGTTTTAGATACTGTTTAACATATATTGCATAAAACTGATGTTTGCTATTTAAAAATTAAACCTTAGCTGAGTAAATACTGATAATGTATTTTTATTTTCCTCTAGTGGGTGATGTACAAGTTTCATGTTACAGAATTCTTTGTAGCCTCTATTCTCTTGGGACTGGAAAGAACATCTATGTTGAAAGGTATTAAGTGTAAAACTCAGCATGCAAAATTTTCTCTTCTTTAGGAGTCTGTTGCTTAGGTAATAAAGCAGTTTAGATGAAAGATGAATTTGAAAGAGTGAGAGATGTTTAAAATACACTTTCCCTTGAAAATAGTTGCCTATAATTTAGCATTCAATTCCACACGAAAAAAACCCCCAATAGAAGTAAATAATTTATCCTGCATATGGCAGTGTATCTGCACAGAATCTGTTTTTTCCCATAGGAAAAGCTAAATTTTTCTTTGAGTTGCCATTAGGTTCTCAAATTTTTCTATCACATATTGCTGTGATAAGTAGGCTGAGTACTAAATAGGAAGCATCTGTTTCACACCTTAGTCTATACAGGGCTCTCAAAAGAGTTGTCCTGAGCATAAAATCCTGAGGATTTGTAGAGTTTTCTGACAACCATTAACTCTACAAAGGAAACCAATAGTTACTTCTATTTTAAAAAAACTAAGGTCTACAATTCCTTTCAGTATCTAGTCGCTGTGCTATGTTTCAAGCCTTTTCTTCCAAAAGAAGGGGATCAAATTTGTATCTGTTAGCTCTGGAAAGATAAATCTAATTGCTTGTCTGTGTATCACAAGATAGAAACCATGAAAAGGATAGTCCATCCTTGTACTTGTGAAAGTTTAAGATTGGGTAATTTTGGCTTTATAAAATGAAAAGTTTAAGATTCATAGGGAGAGACAGACTAGACTGGAAAAACTTAAAATCTGTAGTCAGGTTAGGAGAGTCTTTGCCTAGTTTGAGGAATGCTGATCTCCTTCCTTCCTTCCAAAGTTTATTCAGAATTCTTTCATACAAAATGCAAGAGGTATCTGTGGACAGATATTTCCTCTCACTATGCATGCATACACATGTGTGCACAAGCTGTATGTTCTCATTCAGGCATTTATGCATCCACCTTTAATCACAAAGCTACACTCTTTCTTCTTCTCTTTCTGGGCTTCAAAATCTTAAATACTCCTTTACATGGATCTGACAGGAAAAATAGTAAGTGCCTTACCCCTTATTTAACTAGTAGTCAGGGTCTCTTCACAGGAAATGAAATGTGATAATGTTTGAGCTGCCTTTCAATAAGAAAAGCTCAGAGCACAGGCCTCCACTTGACTGGCAAAATCTGTAAGCACTGGACAGTTTCCTTAAGCATAGTGATCACCTTTGCCTGCAGCAACTGTCTTCTTAAAATGGAAGAGTGATCAGATTAGATATACCCAAGGAAATGAATTATTCTCCTAAGGCTGTGTGAGAGGTTCTCAACTGTGGATTTCACTTAGTTTGTTTTTCACTAGTCTCAGGCTCCTAAATTACAGTTGTAGGCAGACATCAGTGTCTAGGTGGGAAGTAGGATTTCAAACACAATGCTCAATGTTTCAGCAAAACTCAGAAGTGAGTGATTGAGCTGACTTGAACAGTTATTCAAATTAAGCAATGCTCAGTTTGAGGATGAAATTGCAGGTTTTTCTCCTAGAGAATTTTGGCAGGGACATTAAGAAGTTTTACCTTTCATTGCAGGATGAGTCATAGTTCACTTTTCATAGATAAATATCTCTAGTTATGGCAGTAGAAATTGTTCTGCTGGCTGCAGGGGCTCAGGACTAATTCTTAATTCAACTGCTACTGCTGCCCTGTTAAGACGAACTTCCACTGTCAAATGTTTTATCCTTTGTACAAAGACTGTTTAGTTTCTTTAGGATGTTGGAGATGTTTCTGATTTTTCTGTGAACATTTCTTTCCTAAAAGTCTCCATGGTTCATAAATATTGAAAACTGTATGCAAAATGCTGCAGCTTTGAGCTCACATTACCTTGAGCCCTAATGCTCTACTGACTGGATACCTTTCTTCATGGTGTTTCACTTGTCTTGGTGCACTAATAGATGATCCTTGAAAAGATACCTTTCCTCACACTTGCCAGGAGTGCCTCCAGAGGCTGAGAGTTTCTGTTCTTTTCCCAATTCCCTCTTGCAATGCCCACATCCCAGGACAGGGTTCCCAGAGAGTCAGCTTCACTATCATCCAATTTCATAACGTGAGCCATGATATCCTAGCATTGGAGCAGTCAGGTCACGAGGGGCTCACCTGACTGGTGGAGGTAATCTATTCTCACAGCTCAGCCATGGATAGGGATCAGATCACATCTCTCACCCTGAGTGTTTCTCCTTCCTCTTCCTCCCTCACTAATCAAACCAATTTTTTCTGTCTTGTATTTTTTTCTTCCTTGTAGTTACTGCTACAGGTTATTCCTCTGGCTCAACTGCAGTTTGGGGGGCCATAAAGCATTACTTTCCTCCTCCTCCTCCCCTTGAGGGTGGTGCTGTCTAGTATCAAGCAATGTCCAAAAATAGTAGCTAGAGCCCAGCATATTGCATAATTTTCACCTCCCTGGAATTGCCACAGCAGTTTTCCTTCAAATATTCTGCCACTTTATCAAGTACTGTTGTGCTCTGGAGTGAACTTTAAAACCATTGGAACAGAATAATCCTTCAAACATTGGCCCCTTTTCTTCCACCTTCCATACCACCTGTGACTATCCACCCTTGGGTCAGATCTCTGAAGTACTCTCCTAAAAATCTCCTTTGTAATTCTTTGGTGTGGATCAGAGTGGACTCAGCAGACCAAACAATAAGAGCCTCCTTTCCTTGACATCCAAGGGAAGTTCAAAATCCCCAAAAGCAGTTGTAACGGGCCGATAGGAAGGAGGATAAGGGGGTGAAAATCTGGGGAAAATTATCTACACTTTTCTTCCCACAGGCTGGGTACAATTATTAATGGACTCCCTGAGGTAGTGCCTAAGGTAAGGGCAGAAGAGCAACACAGAATACACATCCCAAATTACCTTCATTGTCCTTGTTGTTACCATGTCATAAGCTGACATTCCACAGTGCAGCAACAAAGCAATCCCGATCACTCTCCTTGCTCTGAAAAATATCATCATGAGGAGCACATATTGTCTGTATGAGAATGTATACAGGGTTAGGTACCACAGTCATGTGAACCGACCAAGCAACATTGTGACCAGTGGCCTGGAACTAATACATGCTTAGATCTCATTTGCTTCCTACCCACTCTGGTCAGATCTGTTGTTATCTCACCCTTTCCAGCCTTATGTTGAGTGCCAAATAAGGGTGTTGGTTTCAAAATGGTGTTCCCTCAGTATTTCCTATGGAAACAGTCCAAACCATGTGCCACTTGCTCAGTCCCTCCTCCCCTGTCCCTGTGGTGGATGGAGAGAAGAATTGGAGGTAAATATCATGGATTGAGATAAGAGCAATTTACTGTAAACAGCGACAAAATAAGGAAATGAACAGTAAGAGCAACAATACTGACGATGGTGTACAAGAAAGAGGCAAACAATTCACATGCAATTGCTCACCATCACACAGGACCTCTGACAATGTTTGACCCTTAAGGAGCCCTGTCCCTGGCAATGACATGAGGTGGCATAGAATAACCTCCAGGTACTGTCCATGCCAGAAATTAACCCTGTCCTGATCAGAACCAGAATATTGGGGGAGGAGAGGTTTTTAAAACTTTTTTGTACCACTGTGATCTCTGTTAGTTCTTTTCATGTGAGAAAATAATTTTTTATAAATTGTCAGATAGTTACTAATGTTGAAAAAATATTTTAAAAACCAACTATAAATACTTCTTTTTATCATGTATGGTAGACACTGAAAGCCTGGTTAAACATTTTTCCTCTCAGATGACTTTTAGTGTCTCTCATATACAGGCAGCGTCCTGCACTTGGTGAATGTTTAGCATCTCTTGCGGCAGCCATTCCAGTAGCATTCCTTGAACCTTCTCTCAACCATTACAATCCACTGTCAGTTTTCAACACAAAAAGTGCAAGAGAAAGAGCAAGTAAGTACTGTTCTTCACAGAAAAAAAAAATTAAAAGCTGTTCATTCCACTCCAGCTAAATAATAGAAGTTGTATAATGAAAAAGCCCTGAACGTATGCCTCAGCAAAAAGCTCCTGCTACTGATGTTTTATTGCTTGCCATTTTAGCCTTGCTCTACTTTGTTGAGATTGTGCCAACATTGTTCTCTTTCTCCTAAGATTTTTTGATATTTTTCTGAATATTATGTTTGAAAATTTTCTAAAGAGACATATTATATGCATTACATAAAGATGTAAAATACAGTAATATTTAAATTTCATTTGAAGATCTACATATCAACATTACAGAAATTTTTGGCAAAATACAATTGTGTTCATATAGCAAAGTGCAAGAGATATAATATCTGATTTATGTGAGCAGGAAAAAAATTTCTAAGGTTTTCTAAGGTTGCCTAACCAGTGATCCACAGTAGTTTGGAATAAGGAACTCCCAATAGAATATGTTTAATTCAGTGAAACCATGGCGAGAAAGGAGACTCAACAAATTGGAGAGATGGGCAGAGAACTGCCTGAAATTCAACAAAGCCAAATGTAGGGTCCTGCACCTGGGAACAATAACTCCACAGACCTGCTGGAAAGCAGCTTTGTGGAGAAAGATCTAGGACTGCCCATGAGCCAGCAATGTGTCCTTGTGGCCAAGAAGGCTACTGTGACCTGCATTAGGAAGATCATTGCCAGCAGGTCGAGGGACATGTTCCTGCCCCTCTCCTCAGTCTGGTGGGGCCTGACCTGGAGTTCTTTGTCCAGTTCTGGGATCCTCAGGAAATGACAGACGTGGAATTATTGGAGTTGATCCAACAGTGAAATGACAATAGTGGATTCAGTGAAGGGCAACAAAGATGATGAGGAGACTGGAGCTTGTCTCTTATAAGGAAAGGCTGAGAGAGCTGGGCCTGTTCAGTCTCATGAAGAGAGGACTGAGAGGGGACCTCATCAATGTGTACAGAATATCTAAAGGGAGGATAAATAATCAAGGGGATGGAGCCAGGTTCTTTTTGGTGGTGCCTAGCAATAAGAAAACAGGCAACAGGCAGAAACTGATGCACAGGAAGTTTCACTTAACATGAGGAAGAACTTTCCAGTAAAGAACTTTTGCTGCATTGGACCAGATTGTCCAGAGAGGTTGTGGAGTCTCCCTCACAGGAGACACTCAAGAACCATCTGGACACAAACCTGTGCTCTAGGAATATCCCAGCTTGAAAAGGACCACATCAGAATAACCTAGGTTGGAAGGGAATCACAAGGATCATTAAGTCCAACCCCTAGCTCTGGGCAGGATACATCAACAATCACGCCATGTGGAGCACTATCCAAATGCTTCTTGAACTCTGTCAGGCTGGTGCTGTGACCACTTCTCAAGTGACTAGACCAAGCTCCAAGAAAGGCTTCCCCTTCAGAGCCTTTCCCATACTTGTGGCCCCTGTTTAGGTGCTCTCTGAAAGCATAATGTCTTTTTAATATTCTGATGCCCAAAACTGTGTGCAGTAGGTAAAGCCCCACCTCAAGGTGAGGCTGCCCCAGAGCAGAGCAGAACAATCCCCTCCCTTGCTTGGCTGGTAATGATGTGTCTCATGCACCCCAGGACATTCTTGGCCCTCCTGGCTGCTGGGGCACTGCTGACTCATGTTCAGTTTGCTGCCAAACAGGGTCCTCAGGTTCCTTTCCATGACACTGCTTTCCAGCATCTCATTCCCCAATCTGTGCACACAACTCCACAACGGGCCTTACCCATTCTCTGATTCGGTTGAAAGGAGCATGAGTCTTTCTACATTGAACTCCTTTGCTTGCTTCTATCCCAACTTGTTCATGATGGACTCTTACCTTAAAATATTTCAGCATTTTCCTCACTGATTCATGAGCCACTACCTGCCAAAATCATTGTGCCTTTAAACAAACAAACAAAAAAAAGAAATACATGTGGATTGATTTCATATGCTTCATAAAAGCAGTCATGGAAAAGCTTCTGCTAGCCCTTCCTCCTTGACAGCATTATATCCATTACCATGTCCAGAAATAAAGAATTTTTCTTGAGTGACTGGCACTAGATCGTGATGTGCTGTCAATTGCTGAACAAGTATCCTTCATTTTCTAATACAAGCAAATGATAACTGGAATTCTTTCCTGGCATTTTTGTTGTGAGATAGTTCATGAACTAAGTACAGTTTCATTTTAACCCTACCCATAATTTTAAATTGCTTATTTCACTTTCACCAAGGTGGATTTAATCTTTGGCAAATCAGTATAACAATTGTGAATGATTATGAATACAGTGTCTGGAGTATAACCAGGATTAATATAAGTTTTCTGTTCTGCACTTTTACATAGCTCACCAGATAATTGCAGGATACCTTTGGGTAAAGCCCTAACTTTATGTCAGCTATTGTTTACATTATTGCTATATATACATCATCTGTAAGACACAATTTATGAAAGCCGATACCCCCAAAGTATAGTTCTGCTTGTCCAAGATGGTGAAAGAAACAAAAAATCTGAGCTATTTGTATTTAGGGTTCAAATATAGATGCTGTCTTTCATTTTGCTAATCTTTTGGTTTTCTACTCCTATTTGCAGTTTTAGGTATGCCTGACACAGTAGAAGAAATGTGTCCAGAGATCCCTCAGTTGGACAGACTAATAAAGGAAATAAATGATTTAGCAGAATCTGGAGCAAGGTATACTGAAATGCCTCATGTAATTGAGGTGATTTTACCCATGCTTTGCAACTATTTATCCTACTGGTGGGAAAGAGGGTCCGAGAGTGTTCCTCAAAGTGCTGGGCCCTGCTGTACAATGATAACATCTGAGCATCTGAGCATTGTTCTTGGAAACATTCTAAAAATCATTAACAACAATCTGGGAATAGACGAAGCATCTTGGATGAAAAGAATCGCAGGTACTGTCAATATTTTTGAACAGTAATTTTATTACAAATATTTAATTACTTTGCTATGCTTTACCTTATTACCCTGTGATATAATAACAAAAATTGTAACTAGAATAATCATGAGAGAAAAATAAAATATGAGTTACAACAAGAGAAATATATTTCTATTTTATTATTAGTTACATGCATGCATTGTAGCATCACTGTAAGTAGAGAGCTTTCTATTCACTGTAAGATTTTGAAAATCGCCTTCTCTATGCACTGTATAAGCACCTTAGCATTTAATTTGGAGTTGTGAATTCCACTGATTTTCTAGACATCTGAGTTTTACTGTAGAGGATTTAAGTACTGTGAATTCTGTTCAAGAAAATGGAAAGAAAGTTCAAATGGTGAAATAATCTCAGGAGTAGACCAAGTTCAAAATTAGTTGATTTGCCTGAATAAATGTGTGAGCTATTAAATAAGCTGAAAGTTTCTTCCAAATATTGCATAAAATATAGTATCTGTCCTGCTAAAGAAGTTTACTATATCCAAATTTTATCATTCATATTATATAGTGCAAGAATATAATGTGCAGTAACATGGTTCAAGAAAATCTATGTAAAGGTAATAATTTCCTGCTGAATATGAATGATCAGTACCCTTTAGTACTGTGCTATTGGTATTTTAAATGCTGGAAGGTCTTTAATAATAACAAGGATTTCATTAAAATTTAGTAAGAAGTTTGCCACATAATTGTAAAGTTTCTCCTGCAGTTTTGTACTGATTGTGCATCCACATAAGGTGATAATATACTCATGTTTTCCTTGCAAGGATTTTTGACTTGGGTAATTTGCATTTTATTACTAGTACTTTCACAAATTAAAAAAAAAAAAAAATATCTATGACGAATTACTCATTCATTTTCTGCATTTTAACTTGCTCAACACAAAACAGGTAAAGGAATTCGTCCAGAGCACTATCTTCTGGTGGTTTTCTGACACTGGATACAAAATATCCCAGACACAAAAAACACCAAACAAAACATAAATTATTTTTATGTGGAATTTGTGTCTCAATACTTATTTTGCTTAAATTCTTAGTTAGAGACATGGGACTTGCCAAGACCATGATAGTTCAATTTAGATAAGACGGAAATACTTATTATCCAAATCCACAGTCTTTCAATCTCTCAATACACAGTTTTTATAAAGCTACATTTGTAGTTTTATAATAAATTTATGGTGCAGAAATTTATGAAGCCCCATTATCTTCACTGTTTCTGGAACTTCAGCATTCATGTTCATACAAGGAAAAATATCAGTTATGAGTTAATCATAGAATTATCTATATTTTTATGTACAGTTTATGCTCAACCCATCATCAGCAAAGCCAGACCTGATCTTCTCAGATCTCACTTTATTCCAACGCTGGACAAATTGAAGAAAAAAGCTATGAAGATAGTGGTGGAAGAAGAGCAACTGAAAGCAGACAATAAAAATGACACCCAAGAAGCTGAGCTACTCATTCTTGATGAGTTTGCTGTACTTTGTAGAGACCTTTATGCCTTCTATCCAATGTTGATACGTTATGTAGACAACAACAGGTAAAAAACCTAATAATTAAACTCATAATTATTACTTAATATACTGGATTCTATGATCAGACAATCAGGAGAAATACAGTTCACTTAATGTTAGGGTGAGAATCAGATCCTGCAAGTCCTTGAATTCACACCTTTTGCTCAGATACAAATTCCTAGAATAACTAGAAGAGTGTTACCTGATCTATTAAATAGAGATTATTATGTTAAACTGTCTTCTTTTAAGTATGTTCTTTTAAATTTATCTTATTTTTGTAGAGCTAATTGGTTAAAGAAACCAGATGCAGACTCTGATGAACTCTTTCGAATGGTTGCTGAAGTTTTTATCCTGTGGTGTAAATCACATGTAAGATAAAATGTACATTTTTCCTTTCATTTCATTCTATCTTTAAATACAAATGTAGTACATGCAGATGAGTTAAACTTCTGGTGATTTTGTTTTTCTTTAGAACTTTAAAAGAGAAGAACAAAATTTTGTAATTCAGAATGAAATCAACAATTTGGCGTTTTTAACAGGAGACACCAAGAGCAAGATGTCAAAAGTAAGTTAATAAAAATTTCTGGATCATGTAAAGCTACACTCTATGTTTAATATGTTGAAAGAAGGCTTTAAAAATCTACTCAGATTGCAGCTGGTCTTCTGTTAGAAAAAAAGAAAAATAGTTTTGCTTCTTGATGACAGATGTGACAACTAATGTGCAAAATATAGTCTATGTACCTTAGAGTTACTTACTAAATGTCTGCTAATACTCAAAGACACAAGAGTAAAATAAAAGTCTTGATTTGAAAAAGTTGCACATATAAGAAAATATGGGCTGTATTATAAAATATGGGTTATTGAACATTCAGGAGAGAAAAAGGTAGATTACTTTATAAAAGCAAGTGAAGAAACATTGCCTCATCATTTCCATGCGGATGTCAGTCTGTGTTGTTCTATCAGCTCTGATGGAGCACTGCCATCTTTGTGTGTACCTCTTTATTTAGGGATATATATATATATATATATATAGTGTGCTACATGTGCACCATTTTTCTTGTTTCTTATCAATAAACACATTAATTTCTTTTTTGATAATTTTCAATATGACAAGATACTGGTATAATGACTTCAAAGTACATCTTGATACCTGTATAACAGAGAAATTGTCAAGGAAATTTTCAAAGGCTGCTTCGACTTTAGCTGAGGAAATTGCCTTACTCAGCTGAAGCCAGATGAAGTCTAATTCCAAATTACTGTTGGTAAATATATATTCATCTTTATAATGAGTAAACCTATTCTGGAGATGTAGCAGAGAAGTAGCATTTAAAGTTTTGTATTTCGCTATATTTTGGCTACCTGTGACATATATACCGTAAGTCCAGTTTCAAATAATAGAGTAGAAGATCAAATGTGCCATTACATTTCTTAATTATCTTTAAAAATGTGGTTTAAAATGTGTTTAAAACCCAGGGTTTTTTCTTTCTTTTTGTATGAATTGCTTAACTTTTGTAACCTGACTAAGCCAAACCCTGATATTGGAACTTTTACAAGCAAAAATAGCTTATTATCTGCTCATCATTAATTCGTGACTGGCACTGAAAAACAAATCCAACTTTATAGAGAATTCTGAATCCAGAGATAAGGAAATTTTTAACCTGCTTTCTTGTGGTTAAGATGCAGCTTATCAAAATTTTATGATAGAATTGGAATGTTTGTATCATACCTATTAACAAGATAAATAGTTGGCACATCCAGGCTATTAGAGGAGCAATTGCACAATATAGCAGAGTATAATATGTAGCTGTGTACTTTCATCATATCAAAATCATTGCACGCACATTTATTATGTGTATTTTAACATTTATATATTACATTTGGCCTGAGGAGACAAAAAATAGGTTTACTTTCTCTTTTTTGATATCATAGATTAGAAAAAATATGTTTAATCTAGATTGTGTCCTACTGCAGTACTGGTAACAGGATAATATGAAGTAAAGTGTTAGCATCAAGTACTTTTGTCAGGTTGGCATGGCAGCAATAAAAAACAAGTATATACAAAATAAGGAATAGGTAGGTCTCATACTGCTCTTTTTTCAATAAAATCACAGGAATTTAACATCACGAATCTCTATTACCCAAATCTGATTTTGAGATTGCATTTTCAATTGTCTGTTGTATATATTTAAGTATATAGATATAATATGTATGAATAATTGCATGGATATATTTGTAACAGAGATGTAGATGCATATGTAAACATGGTTTTATTCTGATGGGTATAGAGTACAGAAAGATTCTGGGGATTTTGTATGCATATAATTTTTTGTAAGCATAATAATGTCAACTTATCACATTCCAGGACATTGCATGGTTATTGCTAATAAAGGCATAAAGAAAATACTGTATTGTTTATAAATGAATATTTTATTAATATGGTGCTGTAATGGAAGGCATGCTTGCAGAACAGCTGATAATTTCAATATTTTTTTCATGATTACTTAAATATCAAGTTGAAATATATGAAGTCTCTTTTAAAAGGGTTGTATTGGTTTTCTATATATGGTTTCTAAGCAGGAAATTGCTAATATTTCATAATATAAAATGTAAGTGGTCTAAACCCAGCACATCCAATAAATGGAAGATCTACATCTGATTTTTTTTTTTTTTTAATTTTTAAAGACTGCATAAATCTAAAAAAACAAAAACAAAAACAAACAAGAAATTCTCTAAGTAACTGAATTTCAGGTTTTCTTGCAGGTTTGATATTTATTTCTATCCCCAGACATTGATCAGTGGAGGATATTATAATTAGGGAACATTATTTTTATAATTTATTGCTTTATTATTAACATCCATCTCAAAAAGTAGCATGTTAACAGAATAATTAGCCCTTTCCTCTCTATCACTTATTCCTTTTTAGTCACATTATTACTAGTGGAAGCAATCTTATCCAATATTTATCACACATGAGAAAGTATAGAAAACCTGAATAGGTACATTGACAGTGGGCCCATGGCAGAACATTTTGAGTTTTCCTAAGAGAGTAAGGCCCCAGACTGATCTCAGACTACCTTAGGTAACCAAGACAGAGACTCAGTGTTTTTCTTGATACAGAAAACGGGAATGCTATCATTTTAGGGTGTAGTAGATCATGTACAGAAGGTTCTATGTCCTTACAAATGACATTTGAAAGAAAAGAAAAAAGAAAGCAGAGGAGGAACAAGTAGCATTATGTTACTTATTGGTAGCTAATAGCAGTGGCAACAAAAGATTCATCGTTACAATACAGAAAATTTTTAAACACCCGTTATATTTTTATTATACCATATTAACTTTGTTAATAGTTTATCAAATTAATGAATTAACAGCTGAGAATTTAATTTTTCTTTTCTAAAAATATGGCAGCAGAATGCTCGGAGGGGAATGGTAAGTTAGAGAACTTTCAGTCTGAGAGAGACTGATAACTTAGATCACATTAAAATACAAGATTTGTGATAAAAGTGTTGAAATAGAGACATTCAACTCCACTAGTCTGTTATTTTAGATCCCTTCATAAGTTTCTTGATAAAATAGCCTTTTGGTTAAGAGGAAATGATGTCCTATTGTGCTTTTTAGTCAATTTGAATAGAAGAGTAAATGTATACATACATATTACACAATCATTCTATTCATGTGAATGTGGGCAATTTTTCTGTGTCAGTTTTGGAATCTAAATGAATGTCTGGCTGGATATATATCCTCAGTGGCCAAACATTTGCATATCCTACTGAATTTTTATTTGAATTTATTTTTTTTTAATAATTTTTAATCATTATTTTTAAAAATAAGTTTAGTCATTAAT
>VWZN01005620.1:20450-33479 GCA_013396955.1 Regulus satrapa | reverse complement strand
GGGGGGGGGGGGATGGGCATCCTGCAGGGCCTGTCAGGGCACTTCAGCCACTACTGAAGGGACTCTGATCCCAGCAGTGAAAGTCTCTGGGAGCAGGATGGCCAGAGAGTCTCAGAATTAGGAAGACCCATTTCCCAGACCTTGAAGTTTCCTTTATACGTTGATAATGCAGAGGAAGTTGTAAAGTCATCCATTGTTAAGCCCTACACTTGTTGACACCAAACTATCCTTTCTCATGTATCTTTTGTGAAGAAAAAAAGTATTTGTTTTCTAAATTATTAACACTTTAAAAGACCTGTCTATTCATTGGCAGCAAAATCACATAGCAGCAACTTCCAGTTGGTGTGGTACTACAGAAACCTGAGTCCCATCCTTACATTCGAGGTGGCTGATGAATGGTTTGGCTGGAGAATAGCCAAGCCAGNAAAATTGTCCCAGTGTGGCGTCTCCTCTCTCCTGGTTTGTGGGTTCTTGCAGCTGGTTTGTGGGTCCTTGCAGTGTGTCTGCTCCAGTATGGTCTTCCCAAGCCATCACATCCCTTTTAAGCATCCACCTGCTCCAGTCTGGACTTCCCACGGGTTCACAGCCCTCTTTTTTGGGCATCCAATCTCAAGGAAATCTCTGTTACAGCACCTGGAACACTTCCTGACCCTCCTTCTCCACTGATGTCGGTGTCTGCAGAGCTGTTCTTCTCACAAACTCTCATTCTGCTCTCCTCTGCACCCAATTCCATCTGTACAATAAGCTTTTTTTTTTCCTTCCTAAATATTTTATCACTACCATCTTTGATGGGCTCAGCCGTGGCCAGCAGCAGGTCTATCCTGGAGCTGGCTGGCATTGGCTGTACTGAACAAGAGAGAAGATTCTGGCAGCTTCTCAGATCAGCTGTTCTTGTAGTCCCTTGCCCCCACTACCAAAAGCTGGCCATGAAAACCCAAGAGAGTCCCCTTGTTTCCATGAGGCCCTGTAGTGTAACAATGTCCCCTGGGCACCAGGAGACTCTGTAGTGTTGTGAACACACCTGGTGCAGGTGGCTCAGCTGCAGTGGAACTGCAGGTTAAACTCTGGAGGAAGTCTAGAGAGACAAGAGGTCCTTAATTGTTGATTCTTTGCACAATAAAGGGCCCAGGGATCTATGGCTTCCCAGGGAGGAACACTGAGAGACACTGCAGGAGCCAAGGGTTCTGGAGCAAGAGCTGAGACTTGAGACTTGGGCATGCTTAGACTATGAGGGGATAAAGCCAAAGGGTTCCTTTGTTGGGAGTCCCTCCTGGGAGGCAGCAGCTGGGGCTGTTTCTGTGTTACTGCNAAAAAAGTATTTGTTTTCTAAATTATTAACACTTTAAAAGACCTGTCTATTCATTGGCAGCAAAATCACATAGCAGCAACTTCCAGTTGGTGTGGTACTACAGAAACCTGAGTCCCATCCTTACATTCGAGGTGGCTGATGAATGGTTTGGCTGGAGAATAGCCAAGCCAGCTTAATACAAGTTTTACAAAGGAAAAGGAAAAGACCTCTAAACACAGAACTGAAGCTGAGTTCACTCCACTAGTGAGTGAGCTTTCCCCCATTAAGAAATAAGGATGTCTCTTCCTGCCAGTTGTTGTAACTGGGCTCTCTCTTACAAGACAGCCACTTCTAGAGAAACTTAATCTTTGGTGTGTGTTGTAGATGTGCCTTCACTAGATGTCACACTAGTGTCACACATCCCTTGTTTTTTTCTGACGGGAAATGATGCAGCTGTTTATTGGGAAGGAGGTTTTTGATGCTGATCCAGTGTGGGAGGTTTCAACTCCCTTGGGCTACTCAAATTCTTCTCAGATGATCATTAAAACACTTGTTGTCACTTGAGCACTGCTGGAGTGTGGGAAACCTTAAAAGTAGAGGGTTTTGGGAAAGCTGTGAAAAGCAAGCCTCAGAAATGGCAGAACTGCAATTAGAGTTAAGCTGTAGCTACAAGAGTTGTCAGCATAAAAGTTATACACGATATAGAAAGCAAGGACAAATAGAACAATGGTCTGTGTATTAGAGCATGGCTATAATAACCCTTGAGACTGCCAAAATTATATCTAGTAAGATATGAAGAAGTTCTAAGCTTAGTAATGGAGTGTTGTGCATTGTATTTTAAGAGTTACAAGCAGGCATTTTACTTGAAATAAGCAAGCATTGTTTTAACCAAATGTTTGTGTACTTATAGTGGTTGGATAAAGCTACTGTCAATATGCTTCTGCCTTTTGCTATTGGTCAAAAAACTTTTAAAAGATATTGTAACACTCTGCTCCATGTCTGCTGCAGACGACTTAGGCTGCTTGCATCTTGCAATTGTCTCAACTATGCAATGAAGCTGATGCTGAAAATAACCAGCTCCACTCACCTCCCAGAGTAGTCCTGTCTCATTCATGATTTGTACATAGTAGCCGGCATTACTGGAGCACTTAACTTCTGAGTAATCACCTTTTTCTTCTTCATCCTGACATGCTGAGTGCATTATCAGCTATCTGATCAATAATAATAATAAATACCTTATTAATTCTCCAGTCTGTATTAAATCTCTGTTTAACAGTTTTGTGTCTCAATTAGTCCATAGGATGGAGCAGAAATGAAGGAACACAGAATCACCATATCTTCTGACTAGTCATTCATAGGCACTAACATGAACAAAAAGGAGAGATTAATTAATTTTATAGATCATCCATGTTACCCTATTATTTTTAAATCTTTTCTGATTACAAGCTTCCAGCTCTATCATGGTGCTCACTGGTGGTACACAAGTGATTGAGATGCAGATTATGAAGGAAAATTCCTTCTCATCTCCAACTATAGGAGTTTGATCTCAGGAAGGAGAAATTATACATTTATGCAAATGCTCTAAATTCCACTGCTTAAAGTCCTGCAAACCATGGGCCTTTCCAAGAATGTCATTTTGCCAAAATATGTGGACTGGATTTTCCACATGCCTGGAAGTTGATAACTTTTCTGGCTTTCACTGCTCTCCACTTGCCATTTCTTTCTTATTCAGAAGGAATTATCTCTGAAGTCCATCCCAAACAGATATTTGCCATTTATTGCTTAACAATTTAGTATTTCTCAGTACAAAAACACCTTGGACAGTGTTGTGATTTAACTCCATCCAGCTCCCAAACCCCCCACAGATACTTTCTCACTCTTTCCCCCCAGCAGGACTGGGGAGAGAATTGGAAGGGTAAAAGCTGGAAAACTTGTGAGTTGAGATTAAGACAATTTAATACAGAAAGAAAAAAAAAAATAACACAAGCAAAGCAAAACAAGGAATTCAGGAATTCATTCCCTGCTTCCCATGGCCAGGCATGTGCTCAGCACCTCCAGGACAGCACAGAGCCATCCCACAGAATGATAGCTTGGGAAGACAAACAGCACTACTGCAAAATGTCCATTTCCCTTCCCCCCCCGCCCCATGCCTTCTCCCCCCGCTTTCTATCCTGAGCATGATGCCATAAGGTCTGGAATATCCCTGGGGTCAGTTGGGGTCACCTGTCCTGTCTGTGACCCCTTCCAGCTTCCCACGCATCCCCACTGTGGCCATATAAGGGGCCGGAAAGGCCTCAGCTGTGGCTAAGCTCAGCAAGGACAAACCCATGTCTGTGTTCTCAACCCTGTGTTCAGCACAGCCCCAAATACAACTCCACTACCGCCCATGCAAAGGAAATTGACACCACCCCAGCCAAGAGTAGCACAGTGCTCTGTAGTCTCCACACGACCTTGCCTTCTCCAGGCTGAACAGCCCAGCTCTCTCAGCCTGTCTCCATAGAGAAGGGGCTCCAGTCCTCTTATCAACTTCATGACCTCCTCTGCACTCTCTGACAGTTCTAAGTCTTTCTTAGTTCCATAGGGGACACCAGACCTGTGCTCAGGCCTCCAGGTGGGGTCTCACAAGGGCAGACTAGAAGAGCAGTCACCTCTCTCAACCTGCTGGCCATAGCCCTTTGGACATAGCCCAAGACTCCACTGGTTTCTGAGCTGGGAGTGCACACTGCCAGCACCTGGTGAGTTTTGCATCTGCCATTAAAATCTTCTCCACAGGCTCATTATTGATCATTTCTCCACCTAGCTTCTGCCCCAGTTGGTGTGTTCAGAATTGCCATGACTCTTGTGTAGGGCCTTGTACTTTGCTTTGTTGAACTTCATGAGGTTTTCATCAGCCCCACTTTGCCAAGCCTGTCAAGGTCCTTCTGGATGGCCCATCCCTTCCCTCCAGTGTATGATGCACAACATAGCTCAGTGTCATCAGCAAACATGCTCCAGGGACCTCAATCCCTCTGTCCATATCACCAACATAGATGCTGAACAGTATTGGCCCCAGTATGGACTCCACTTGTCACTGCTCTCTACATGGACAATGAACCGCTGAGCACTCCTCTCTGCATGCAGCCATCCAAACAGTTCTTTATAGATATAGTGGTCCATTCATCAAATCCAACCTCTCTCCACTTTGGAGACAATGTTGTTGAGTGACATTTTGCAACAAGCTTTGCATAAGTTTATACAGACAACATCAGTTGCTCTGCCCCACCCACCATGCTGTAGGCCTGCCATAGAAGGTCACCAAATTTGTCAGGCATGATTTCCCCTTCATGTTGTCTGTCACCANGGGGGATGTGGAATGAGGGGCATTCCTGGAATGTCTTCTGTGCATGGGGGCTCAGTCTCAGTTTCTGAGGCTGACCAGAGAGCTGAGCTCCAAATTCTGAAGATGGGTTATTGAGATTGCTCTTACCTCCTCCTAAGCCTGCCTTCCAAAAATGAGCAAGCCCAGGGATTGCTCCCACACAAAAGGTGCCAGGATAGAAAGCTGTTGCTGGCCTTTCCCTCCCCTGGGTGGCTGTCATCTGCCCAGCAACAATGGGCCCAGGCTGAACTTCCCAAGGAAAGGCACTGACATCCACTTCAGGAGCCTGCCAGGTAGGACTTGTGACATGAGTGGTGGCCTTACCAATAGCTCTCAGAAAGAGAGCAAGGCGCTTCCAGGGTTCTTTCATTAGTGAAGTGTNTTTGTCAGGCATGATTTCCCCTTCATGTTGTCTGTCACCAATCAAATCACATCTTTGTTTTCCATTTTCTGGGAGCTGGGGCTGTATGTGGTACTGGGAGCACATCCAGGTTTGGGTGAGGTGAGCTCAGACCCACAATGTGGGGAATAGGAGGGGGCTGGGACCTCAAACAAAGTTCAAGGAGCAGCTGGGGATTAGAGGTTCTNCAGGGTTCTTTCATTAGTGAAGTGTTGGGTTTGTGTGGTCAGGTTTTGGTGGCAGGGGGGCTACAGGGATAGCTTCTGCAAGAAGTTGCCAGAAGCTTCCCATTCAGCAGAGCCAACACCAGCTGGGTCCAGGACAGATGCCAAGGGTGGGTCAGAGATGGCGGTGACACCTCAGGGATAATGGATTCATGAAGGGAAAAGTTCTTGGACAGAGAGAATTAAGTGCAGTGAAGAGCAGAGTGAGAAAATATGAGAGGAACAGCCCTGCAGACACCCAGGGCAGTGCAGAAGAAGAAGCAGGCTGCTCCAGGTGCCAGAGCTGAGATTCTCCAGCAGCCCCTGGAGGACCCCCCCACCTCATCAGAGCAGGGGAATGCCTGCAAAGAAGGATGTGAGCTTGGGGGAAGTCCATGCTGGAGCAGTGTCCATCCAGGGCCCTGTGGATCCCTGGGAAGAGGAGCCCATGCTGGAGCAGCTTTGCTGGAATGACTTGAGGCCCTGTGGGGGACCTATACTGGGGCAGGGGAAGGACTCCCAACTTCTGTTCCTGAGCAGCAGCAGGAACAAGGTGTGATGAACTGACAATCACTCCCATTCCCATCTCCCTGTGCTACTGGAAGGAGGAGGAAGAGCCCGGGAAGGAAAGAAGAGGTCAGGAAAGGTGTTTATAGACTCTATTTTACTTTTCATTATCCCGTTATTATTTCGATAGGTAATTAATTCAATTCCTATCCCAAACAATATGTTTTGTCCGTGAGTGCCATCCCAGACCTGGCTGGTGATGCTGGGCGTGATGCAACCAGTACACAAGGGCATTGCTGACTCAGATCCACATGGGCATCGATCAGACCCCTAGGTCCCTTCCCACAGCTGCTCTCCAAACTCTCCCAGTCTATACACACAGCTAGGGTGCCTGAAAGAGGAGGAGAAAGAGAAGAAGGGATGAAGAATGTTATAAATTTTGCTCGGCAAAGTTGAGTTGGTTGATCCATCAGGCAATTTATTAGTTTGTTGATAAGGGTTGAGCAAGCAGCACTGGAGACACGAGGAGTCTGGACTCCACCAACACGTCTGGTTTGCCCCTGGGCACTGTCCCTTTTATTGGCTGTCTCTGGAGGGGCTGTGAGTTGCCTGCTGTGCTGGGTACAAGTCCGAGCAAGCCCCAACATGTTTGCCAGCCCCAGGCTCACAGGGAAGCTGCAATGGCTACAAGTCCTCACCAGGTGTGGACAAGGCTGGCGCACGTTAGCCAGGTTACACTCCTAGCAAGGAGGTTCAACCCAGACAAGTTCTTACATGTCGTCAACAAGCCCGCAGTTTTCCTAATATATAAGAAATTGATACAATTCAGACATAAGAAATGGACAAAACTCATAAGTATGTGCTAAAGCAATAGCAAAAATTGGAAAAAAAAAAAAAACCGCAACAATTTTACAACAAAGTGATTTGAACACAAATATAATTAAATCATTATAATTTCCTTTGTCTCATGTCCATGTTTTGCTTTAAAGCTCAGTATTCCTGTTTTATACTGGTCTCATGGTGTGTTTCCACACCATAATGATATGAATCACTATGTAACATCTCATAAGGAGAAGCAGGGGGAGGACGGATGTAGGAGGACAAGGAGAAATAAGGACTCAACAGAAAAAGAACCAGCCGGAGGAGGGGAAGACGAGAGAGAGGAGCAGGGGCAGGAAAAGGAGGAGCCACAAGTCCACAGCTCATTGTAACCGCAGCAACCCCGCCCTGGGAGCATCGCCTCACATCCGCATCCCGCAGGTGACGGGAATACCGCAAATATCATGGCGAGTTCCTGGTGGAGCTTTTCTGGGAGGGGTATCTTTGGATCTTCCGTGACTCCAAATGCCCCTTGGGGGATCTCGGAAGGACCCCGGGAGGTGGGTTTTTTGCGGTGATCCCGGCGGTGGGCGGGGGGATGCCAGGTTCCCGAAGCCGCGGTGGGGGTCCTTCCTGGTCAGGCCCTGCCGCCTCCGTTGTTAGCCCGCCCCCGTGGCGATCGCCCGGGGCTGGCGGGGGTTGGAACATCGATTTTGGCCCTTGGGAAGAGCCGAGGTGTGTGGGGGTGAGCCCCGGAGAGGGGAGAACCGGAGAGAGTCGATACCGGAGCTGGAGGCGTACCAGCAGCCTGGAGGGGGATCGAACAGGGAGAGGGAGAAACCTGGAGAGGGGGTACCCTCGGCACCCAGAAACGGAGAGGGAGAAACCCAGAGAGGGGATGTTGGGGATTTTTAGCTCTGCACAACTCTGAGGTGGCTTAGGCTCTCTGACAGGGCCTGAGACCGTGAGAAAAGAAGAAGCTTGTAACTGTCCTTGTGTAAACAGAATGCCAAGGAAGAGTATATTTAGCTGCAAAGGCCTTGCACCTGTGTGAGGGCGTTTTCTTTGTTTACCTAATAGATTACTGTTGTTAGTTACTTTTACTTAAAGTAACAGTAAAAGTCTGCTGCTCTTGCTAATAAAGTGGAACACGTTAGAATAAAGAGGAACAAGCTGTTAAACCACCTTGGGTCATCTCTTGATTCTGGAGTTGGAACAAGGTGCTAAATGGCATCGAGTCTGTCCCTTGATTCTGGAGCCCATCTCCGATAAGGGGGGACCAGGGGAAGAGGATAGGTTGGAGAGGGTTCCCCTAAGGAACACCAAAGTGGGAAAACCATGGTGGGGGGAACTCTGGAATGCCCAGCATCTTGAAGCAGAGAGGGGTAAAAACACCCACAAGACTTCAAAAACCCTCAGTATCCCTAAGCAGGGAGACCACGAAGGAGTGCGGGGGGCCCAACCCATTGGACCCTCAGCACCCCACAGAAGAGTGACAACCAGAACCTCAAAGTGGGGAGTCTTCTAGGATTTTCAGGACCTCTGGCATTCCAGAGAGTGAGGATGCCCAATACACAGAGGAACCCCAGCAATCTAGATAAGGCGGACCACTGAAATACCAAAGTGGACAGACCAGAGAGGGGGAGCTCCTGGGAGATTTTTCTTTAGCAGAATCTTGATATTTTGAAGCTTTGAGGGGTTTAATCTTGGTATTTTTATTGGGTTTTGGGCTAAATCTTGACCATTTGAAGTTTTTGGGGCTGAATTCCCTATTTTAGAAGGGGTTTTGGCTCAGTCTTGGGTTTTGGGGGCTTTGTCTTAGTGTTTTGAAGGCTTTTATAGAGACAAGATACCCAGTGACTTCTAGACATGGACTTGGGCAGGAGGAATCTCCAATCCAGCACACTCACATCTTGTTTTTTCCACCAAAACCAGGATTTCTCATTCCCAAACTTTGGTCAGATGGAGGAGGAGACTCTAAGGAAGATGCCTTGGGACACCCAGGCAGGTGAGGAGGAAGTCACTGCCCCTTTCCCCCTCTCTTCTGCCTCATCTACCAGCCCAACATTGTCCCCGGCTGCAGGACAACTCCACTGCCAATGCTATCCTGCTGGGTATGAATCTGGGGAGGATCTCCTTCCCCTTCCTATTCCCTCTGGCACAGAGGCAAATCCTGCCCTCTCTTTCTTTCTTCCCCCTTCCTTCTCCCTTCTCCTTTCTCCTTGTTTCTCCCTCCCTTTTTTTCTGCTTTTTCCTTCCTCTCCTTGTTCTTTTTTCTTCCTTCTTCCCCTTGTTCCTTCTCTTTCCTACTTCTCCTTCCTCATTTTTGTTCATGATTCTTCCTCTTACTTAATTTTCCTTATTTCTTCCTCTCCTTTCTTCTTTCTTTGTTCCTTCTTCTTCCACCTCCTTTTTCATTCCTTCCTGTTTTCCTTCTTCTGCCTTCCTCACTTTCTTCCTCTCCCTGTTCCTGCTCCTTCTTCCTTCCTTTCTCTCCTTGATCCCTTCTCTCCTTGTTCCTTTGATTTGTTTCTCCTCCTCCTCCTTGCCAGGGCTTCAGCCAGAGCTCTGACCTTGTGATCCACAAGTGCTGGAATTCCCATCTGATCCGCCGCCAGAAAATCCACACTGGGGAACGGCCCTAGAAGTGTGGGGAACATGTGAAGAGCTTCAGCTAGAGCTCCAACCTAGTGGTCCATCAGTGCCTTAACACAGGGGAACGCCCCTACAAGTGGCTGGAATGTGGAAAGAACTTCAGCAAGAAGTCCAGCCTCACATACCACCAGTGCTTCCACACTGGGGAATGGCCACACATTTGCTTGGAATATGGAAAGAGCTTTATCCAGAGCTCCCACCTCATCATCCACCACTGTCTGCACACAGAGGAATGGCCTTACAACTGCTTGGAATGTGAGAAAAGCTTCAACTGCAGCTTTAGCCTTGTCATCCACCAGCGTGTCCACACTGGGGAATGGCCCTATGAGTGTCAAAAGTACGGGAAGGGGTTTCAGACCAGTTCCGATCTCTTCATGCGTCAGCGGATGCACATGGAGGACAGGCCCTTCTGCTGCACTGATTGTGGGAAGGGCCTCATCCATAGCTCTGACCTAGTCAAGCACTGGCATGTTCCCACACTGGTGAGAGGCCCTGCAGGTGCTTGAAGTGTGGGAAGAGCTTCACCCAGAGTTCTGCCTTGACCTCTCACCAATGGACCCACTGGTAAGAGAAGCCCTACAAGTGCCCCAGCTGTGGGAAGAACATTGGAGAATCCATGTGGGGCAGAGGCCTGGTCACCTATATTCCTGGTGATCCACACTGGAAAACACCTGGCTTGTGGTCTCCACATTCTCCTGGTTCCCCATAGGCACCAGGATGAGCACAGGGGCAGGAATATCCACTGGGACACAGTCTGATGTTGGAAATTCATTGGGAGGAGTGGATTTGTTGAATTTAGACCCCAAAAAAAATCTCACCTGCTCCATCCAATCATTTCTTCCTCTGGTACCAAACAACACTGGATGATCTTTAGGGTCTTTTCCAACCTAAATAATTCCACAATTCTAATTCTCTCTGGCCCATGGGTGTCTTGCACAGCCGAATGGTGATCGACTGGGACAAAGACCAACATTTTCAACACAGTGGGGTGGAGACCACTCTAAAAAAGGCTCTTCCAGCCAAGCCAACTCCATGGATACTCCTATGACGCTGACATGGAAATCTTTTTATTTTGGCCTTTATTTTCTTTTGTTTATCCCTTAAAAACACCTAAGGTTGGGGTAAAGAAATTGAACAAAACCTCTAACCCCCCACCATTTTAATGGTATTTTGGGATTCAAGGGTATATTTGGAGAAATGTGGGAGAGTTTTCTCCATTGCTTTGCAGCCGAAATCCAAGAGGGATCAATCTGTTACATCAAAATGACTCAATCCCAACCTAAAATAACTCAGTACCACACCATAAGGGTATGATTCCACGTCAAAATGGCTCAATTCCATCCCAAAAATTACATTATCCCATACCACCCTCAAAAGCCCCAGGAGGGGTGGTATGGAGTGTGATGGGGATTGGGAGAGGTGGGATATGAAATGGGATGTGGGATGTGGGACATGGGACGGGACGGGACGGGATGGGATGGGATGGGATGGGATGGGATGGGAGAAATAGGGCTTGGAAAGGGGATCTTCATATCCAGGAGGGGTGGGATTGGGAGTGGTAGGATGCAGGTTAGGGGCTGGAATGCATTTTGGGAGGGGTGGGAAGGGATCTGGAATAAGATAGCAAAAGAGAGGGGATATTAAGGATGGGAGGGACCATGTCCCTGAGGGTGTTTCAGGTCTTGGGGTATCTGCCATTCCTGAAGAGATTTTGGGATATTCCACATTCCTGGGGGAATTTTTGGGCACCCCCATCCTAAGCAAGTTTTTGGGGTACCCAGAATCCTGAATGGGGGGTAGTGGGAGAGGGGGGGAGACATGTGGCTCTGGCACTTGGAAGGGGGGCTCCACAGGGAGTGATACAGGGAGCCTATTTTGGGGAGGACCCTACTACTTTCTGCTAGTTTTGGGGCATTATAAACTGCTTTTGGGAATATGCTGCTCATTTTCAGGGTGATTGCCCTCAATTCTCAGGGACTGCAGTGATGCCCCCTTCATTATGGGAGAATGAGGTGATCCTGTTTTGCAGAGGATCCTGCTGCTTTCTGTCAGGTTTTAGGGTTATAAATAGCTTTTAAAACCCCTTTTTGGGGGGTTGGGATGACCCCATGGTTCCTCCGATGGCTGGAGGATTATAACCGGCTTTTGGGGGTCCCCCGATTGCGGGACATCCCCCCTGGAGCAGGATGCCCCCCTTGCTGCAGTCCCAGTCCTCCGGCAGTGCTCAGCCGAGCAGAGCACTTGGCGCTGATGACTCCCCAGTGTCCAAGCTGACCCGCAGCGCTCACTGCTCCCCACCTGCAAGTCCCCTGCGCTGCCCACCAGGGGAACTTGGGGAGGAGGAGGTGGGGGACACCCAGGCCGGGCCCGCTCGCGCTATCCCCGTGCCCTGATGCTGCCCGCCCACGCTCCGAACTGGTCCGGACTGGTGCTCCCAGCGCAGGGTGGGGCCGCGGGGACGCCCCCAGGGCACAGCGCGGCTGCTTTGGGGCTGGCGGCGGCTGCCCGGCGCTGGGATGTGTGGCTGCAGATGGGCCGTACTGGTGGTGCTGGGACTCCCCCCAGCTACAGGCGTGGAGCGCGGCGGGAAGGAAGGAAAAGCGGGAGAAGTCTGGAATAGCGGGGGGGACCCCATTCTGAGGTAGATTTGGGGTCGGTCATCTCTAAAGCGTGGTGGGTGGTAGCTGGTGGAGTTTGGGGACGACGGGAAAGGGTGGGACGGGGGATAAGGGGAGACAGGACAGCGGGAAGAGGTTTCTATGGAAATCCCTGCCTGTCCTCCATCACTTGAGCCTCGGAGCTGTTCCTTGGGCCGAATCACATTGAGGGGGTCCCCAAGTTCCCGATCCATCCCTGTGGAAGTGATCGGGGGGATTTACCCCATTCCGTAGCCGGTACTATCATGGGGTTAGGGCGGTCAAAGTGCAGAGAGGGAGAAAGGATGGCCTCGGAGGATGAAGAAGAGGACCAGGAGCAAGACCAGGAATATCAGGAAAAAAGAGGAGGAAACCTGGGAATCACTGTACTGCCCCCGAGAGCATCGTCTCCTTCCCCACAGCGTTCAGCGGGTGAGCTCGCCCTAAGTATCTCGGGGCATCCCCTAGAGGTTGGGGTTTTTTGGAGGTGTTCTGGTGGCGGCTGCCGGCAGAGTCCCGGCGGTGGGCGGGGGAAAATGCGGCGTCCCGCATTTCCCGATCACCTATTACCTACCGGCAGTGTGAGAGACGCCCCGTTTTGAGAGAACCGAGGGGGAGAACCCCGGAATCTTGAAATGAGTGCACGGAGGAGGCAGAACTCCTGGCAGTCTGGAGCGGAGAGAGGGTAAGGGAGAGACCGGAACCTCTGCAACCTTATTCGAACAAAGGGAGAGAGTCTGCTAGGGCATACCCCCGTGGGGACTTTCCTAACTTTTTAGAGATGCAGCCTCCTTTAATCCTAAGCTTTCAGCTGCATATTGCCCTCTTTGTTTTCCCATTGCCTGAAGTACAGCCTTCCCAAACCACCTACTGCATATTCCCCTAAAGTTCATAAGTTCAAACTCTCTGGGTTCTGTAGCAAATTCATACACCTTGATGTTCATAAAGACATTCCCCCCTCCCCCCCCTTCAGAAGCTGATTGGTTTGTTCAGACCCAGTCTTTTGTGAAGACATTAAGACCCATTTTTCCTGTTGGGGGGCCCCTGGTACCCCAGACATGCCTAAGTAGAGAGTTAGGGGAGAAAGGACCCCTGGGATGCCTCAAACATCTCTAAACAGCACCCAAGAAGGGAGGGAGCCCACAACCCATGGGACCCCCTCA
>VWZN01005616.1:195358-210190 GCA_013396955.1 Regulus satrapa | reverse complement strand
CCAAGGGAGTGGTAAAATGGTCCAACTTAAAAAAAAAAAAAAAAAAAAAAAAGCACAAAACTAAAGATTTAAGTCCTTCTCTTTGCAATTTGTGAATGTATAACCAACTAGCAGTGTTTTAAAGTAATTTTTAACTAACTACGATAGAAAAGGAAGGAAACACATATTGCATTTTTGACTACTACCAGAAGTTGAAGAATGTCATTGTGTATTTTAACGGAGATTTTTGTGTCTTTAGTCTGTGAAGATGCTGATCTGTATTTTTTTGCGTGAAAATAGGGTAGAAGGATTCTTTGGGAACCCCATTTGTGGTGAAGTAATTGAAAATTATAATTTATCTGCTTAGCTCCAGCCTTCTGGTTCTAATTTAGCAACCTCAGTTCAGCATTATCTGAAAACCACACAATCTAGCAGCTGGAACTGGGAATAAAGAGGCTTTTTGCAATAAGGACTTTAAGATCTGAAACGGAATTGAAGGATACTAGCCCAAAACAGGCAAGAACAATACTTACACTTATAAGGTGCTAACACAGTTTTGCTGTCCTCACAGACTTAAATTATAGTTAAGCATTGTTTTGTACAATAATTAATAGCATAAGTACTTCTTTATTTCCAGAAAGAAGTATTGGATTTAAACATGATTCAGCGTTTGAGTGTTGCACAGACGAAGTCTAAGGTCAGGACTTCTGCAAAGGTCCCCAGTTTGCTTTTTTCCTTTCAGTAGCATCTGAACATCAGGATTGATGATTATCTTTGAACTGCGGGCAGCAGCTTAGCAAAATGTACATAGCGTGCTAACACATTGTTTTGTTGGGAAGTGTTACCTCATCTGAGAAGTTTCAAGAGTAATGTCGTGCATGGCATTTGGAAGTATTTCCCCACGGGTCTCTTTAACTCTCTGTTCTTCCAAAAGGGGACAACGCCTTCGCGTTTCACCTGATGGAAAACAAATTCCCACTACCAGGGAATAACAATAGCACCGAGGGAATGCAGCTGCCAAATGCCACCGCTTTCACTCTCACCACACAATGAAAAGGGAAAAAAAAAATTCAACACATGGAACCTTAGCAGCTTCCTGGGGAAGTGATCTGTGCCAGTCGTTGCCAAAAGGAAACAGCCCACAAATTGTTCCTTCTGGCTGAGGGATTGCCCTGTTGCTCTCCGTTCCCCGGTGCGTGGTTCTCAGGGAGATCTGCAGGCCAGGCTGCTCCCGCTGCCTGCACAGAGACTCTAGGTGACTTCAACACCTTGGAGGACCTTCAGCGTGGGTTGGTATGGATGTCTCTTTCAGTTCATGCAGCACAGTGAGTCTGGCCTTGGCTTTCCTGCAGCTGGTTCAAGGGCAAGTGTTGGCTTGATATAAAGTTGCTCAGTTGGCTAAGACAAATGGTTGAATATACAAGCGAGCTTTGCCACCTGGGACAGATTGTCACCATCCTGCTGCTGGGAGGAAGCTTGATATTAAACATAAAACCACTGCAGATCCATCCTAATGTGTCCTGATGGTGAACAGTTGCAGCTCACGCTCACTTCAAGTCAAATTTGTGCTAAGGAGTGATTCAGATTCTGCACGATGCTGCAACCAAGGCTTGCGGGTCAGATTGCTTGGGCTTCCTTCCACTCCTGCACACCAGCAGCGCTCTCAGTAGCCATAGCACAAGTGTGGGAGGGAGATGGGAATAAGACAGGAGCAGATGCTTTGGCTGCCAGCTCAGAGACAGGTGGAAGAGTAGTGGTGAATCAGTCGACTGTGTGAATTTACAGCCCTGAGATGCAAATACAGAAACTCCACAAATAAAATGATTTGGGATTTCTATAGTGTTATCATCTCTGCTTTTGAATGGCTGCAGGAAAAGAAAATCAGCCCTGTTGGTCAAAGCCTTAGTATTTAACTGCTATGTACTTTTAGGCTGGATCTTTTTTTTTTTTCTTTTTTTTTTTTTCAGAATTAAAATCAGTGCTTCATCAGATCTGGTGTGATGGTGGAAAAATACACTGTGCTGACAGCACACCTCTTAACATCTCTTTTCTTGAGAGAAACCAAATTGTCTGCGTACGTGCTTGTACTCCTGCATTTACTTAAAGGCTCTGGAGAGGGATGAGACCTTGTAGCAAATTAACAGCTCACTGGAAAGGAAAGGAAGGACCCACCATATTCTCCTGGTATCTAAACTGCTACCTGGCCTCCCTCATCCAAAAACACAAGGCAGCTTTACTACTTGCCTCTGAACTTGAGAGAGATGCTGGTTTGTACCAACTTATTCTAGCAGTTGTTGAACCATGCTGGGATGGATTACAGCAGATATTTTGCAAGACTCTAGGCTCTTCCCGTGAAGTCTTAAAATGTGAAATACAGTAGCTGTCTGGGGAAAAACAAGCCCTTTTTGTTGCTCAGTTACATACAAATTACAGACTAGTACATTTTGCTCTAATGATTGTCAAGTAATAACTGTGGCAGTAATAAAGACAGTATAATAGCTGAGTGATGTAATGCTATTTAAGATGACAGAAAGATTTTCAGAGCATTATTCCATTTCCACAACCACTCTTGTAGACTAAACAAGCCAAATGCTTAAAATTTTTTGCAGGGATTTGGCTTTCTGAACCACTTATTTTGTTTTTACTTTTCCTCTGGGCTTCCCTCCGCTGTCTCTGTCCTACATGCCAAACCAGAAGCATATTCCAACTGATACCTCACTGCTGCTTTGCAGACCAGACTTCCTTCCCAGTCCCTCCTGTTATGTATAATGATTCTCTTTTTAATAAACTCCAGATCGTTATCTGCCTCCTTTTTTCTTTTTTAAAAAAATAGTTTCACACTGTTGGCTCGATTTATTGTCACTGTAACCTTGACATCCTTTTCTGCTGTACTGCTACTAGTCTGGCATTCTTACTTCTGTGAATTTGAAGATTTCTTTTAAAGTCCAAATGTGATTCTTTGTACTTGGCTGTATTGAATTTCATCTTGCTGGTTTTTGACCATTTCTCCAATCCATTAAGACCATCTTGAGTTCTGCTCAGCTCTTCTGGGTGTTTCACACTCCTTGCAGGTTGGTTGCTCTTCAGTTTTAGTAGGACTACTTGCTGGGTTTTGGCCCTGGTCACTAGGAGAAGTGGTGAGTGAGTGTGTTTATTCAAGCAGCTCTACACCTGTGATATAGGCTCTTGATCCAAAAGAAAAGTGCTTTTCCAGTTTGCTTTGTCTGGATGTATTTTATATTTGAGGTCGGTTTGATTTCATGCTTTCCTTCTGCCTTGTAGAGTACATGGAAACAAGGAAAGTGTGTTAGTTATGGGGTTAGATTTTGGCAAGCCCATCATGATGGCTTACTGCTTTCTAATTTTCATTGCCTGTTTAAGGATTATTTAGTATTTTCAAAAGCTTTCTGTGTGTTGAAGATAGATTTATGGCCATGTAATTCACCAGTCAGTCTTTTCTTTCTTTTTAAAAATGGATATTACACTCTTCCTCTTGAAATTTTGTAAAGGCAAAAACCTTTCAAAAATGCCCCAAGATACATGCTCTTTTCTGAACAATTTCCCCTCCTTGTTTCCCAAATGCTTAGGATAAATTTCTTAATCTGTCAGAAGAGGAAGAATAACCTCAGGAAAAGGTTTCAGGCACCCAGGACAGCTCCACCATCCTGGAAAATAGTGATCAACGTTAGTATGCCTAATTTCTGATAGTCTCATATTTATGCAGCTAAAGTACCTGAGGTGCAGTTCCTAAGAATGAGATGGAAACCTTCATAGATTTTGATAAAGATTTCTCTTAAAAAAAAAAAAAAGTAGCTTTGGCAGCTCCAGTGACAATTTCTGTGCAAAGCAAGGCCTGCAGAACAGATTCCAAGTTTCTAAGTAGTCACTGCAACTACTTCAGGCAGCTGCCTCTGCTGTTTCTTAAACAGTCCTATTTCCAACCTGATAATCTGATGTATTGGTTTTATTTCCTTGTGTTAGGTTACAAAGTGTGAAATTTGCAGATGGATTTAACTGATTATAGGTTATGGTTGAATAATTTTCTTACTTGTTATGCTGAGCAACTACATACAATTTTCAAACATATTGATAACCGTAAGAGAATGTGAATCTCTCTGCACGTACATACCAAGGCTACAAAAATAACATACTGAGCAAATGTATCAGAATTCTAATCAGTAATTATTATTGCAAAAATACTTCAGGTGGACATAGAGCTGGCACGTCCTTCATTGTTTTATCCTGATCGGGGATGCTGAAGGCTCTCATGAGATGTTCTGAAGTGAACTGCAGGAGAAGGGTCCTGTGCTGGGGTCGGAGGATGCTCTGGGGGCACGCCTGAGTTGCTGAGGAATTCATCATGTCACAGAGTGAACTGTCAGGACCAAGATGGGAAAGAGGGGCCCGGATGGTTTAAGTGCAGGATTTTCTTTTTTTGGAGCACGAGTCCAAGTAGGACAGAAACAAACTGCATTTTGGGGCAATGCTTAATGAAGTTCCTGACAGCAGGCTGTGGCGGGGGGGGCTGCCTGCTGCTGCCTCTGCTGAAGGAAGTGGAACAGATGCCACTTTTAGGGACAGATTATGCAAAGAAAACGTCAGCGTTCATCTTAGAATATTGATCCAGAGGAAAGTTAAATCACAAAGCCTTGAAAATAGACGAAGGTTGAGGGAAGAGCAGAACGCGGTGGTGGAATGGCTGCCCTGTGAGCGGAGCCAACCCAGCTGCACCAGCACTGCCTGGGGGGCTCCACGCACGCCTGCCAGGCTGCTGCCAGGCCTGGCCTTGCTGTAAGTCTGCTTCAACAGAGCAGGAGAAAATATTTATGGGATTTTCGCTGAAGGTAAATTGCTTTTTGCCCCGCAGAAAAGGTTTTGCATGGGTATTGCAACTCCAGCTGGAGGGGTATAGGGTGAGTATTTTTGCCCTTCTGAATGCATTTAGGGCTGGGAAATAGGGATTGACAAAAATGTAAAGTTTAATAAATATTCCCAATAATTTAAAAGAGGTGGAAGAGACACCTTTGTGTTTTGGACACTTCAAAGAGAAGGTAAATAATTTAAGCAAGTTTTTCTAGAATTAATACTTATTTTGTTCAAGATTAGAAAAATAGCTTTAGGATGCCTAAAGGTGCAGATCCTTGTGCTGCACACACAATGTAAAAACAATTACCTAATTTTTAAAAAAAAAAAAAAGCTTGTTTGTGGATTTTTAAACTACACTGGAATGAAAATCACAGTTCAGCTCACAGATTGCATGTAACGTTTTTTATTGAAAAACGTTGTCTTTGGAAGGTATTCGGAGGCTGGAGCACCTTTTCTCTGAAGACAGGCTGAGAGGGCTGTGTTTGTTCAGCCTGGAGAAGAAAAGGCTCAGGCGAGACCTTAGACCCCTTCCAGTATCTGATAGGGCTGCAGGAGAGCTGGAGAGGAACTTGTTACAGGGGCCTGGAGTGACAGGACAAGGGGGAATGGCTTTTAAACTGAGAGTAGGTCTTGATTAGATATTAGAGAGGAATTCTTGACTGTGAGGGTGGTGAGGCTGGAAGAGGTTGCCCAGAGAAGCTGTGGATGTCCCATCCCTGGCAGTGTTTGAGTCCCCACTGGATGGGGCTGTGAGCAGCCTGGTCCGGGGGAAGGTGGTGCCTCTGCCCATGGCAGAGGAGTTGGAACCAGGTGATCTTTAAAGCCCCTTCCAACCCAACCCATTCTGTGATTCTGTGCCTCTATGACATTGTCTCTTGTAAGAAGGGGAGTCTTGAATAAATGTTTTTAACCCTGTAATTACCTAAGTGCAGGTAGGTGTACATATAATCCTGGTTATTAAACGGCAGAAAATTTGTGTAATGGTTTAAAATCAAGTGGTCTTTATATTCGAATCAAATTTATTACTGTTAGGACAGAAATAGCTTCCCTTGCTCTCACTTCTCAGACTTTGACATTCAGTATTCACTCAAAGCTTAAGTTATACTCTTTCCTTACTTGCTGTGGTGTCTTCTCACTGCTATTTATAAAAATAAAAGTACAGCCTTGACAAGAGAAGACTTAGGAGTTTCTGTTTTACTGGATGGCCTTTTATTTTGTTGTGTATTAGATGTTTGGGGTTTTTTTCAGCTGCATAAAGGTTCTTTGGTTTTTGGATGATAAACGTTCCTATTGCAGTGTGTAAGGCATTATTTTATGTTTATTTGTTTGTTTGCTTTTTGTTTATGCAATGTCAGCCCTTCTATATGCTGTATTTTTTTTTAAAATAGTTTTGGATAAAAGGCGGAGGTTTTTCTTGTATATTCACAAGGCTGCTCTGCATACCATCGTGACACAATCGGGGTGATCAAAGATGCCTTTTTAAAGGGTGCTTTTGTTCTGTTGGCATACGGGTAGACCTGTGCGCTGCGGCTGCTGTTTGAAGGACAACTCACGGGGCTGTGCAGCGTGTGTTCTATCGCGGGCAGCTGGCCCCGCTCCGTGGTGAGGAGCGGAATTGGTTTGTAGGGAAAGCCACGTGGAAAATTCCCATGTAAGGGAGACTGCTGGGGAGAGATTGGCAGCTATGATGCCTTTAACTCAAAGTGCTTTTCTAGCAGCTGGGATGATAAAAAAAGAAACCACCACCTGAATTGCTCTGACATGAGACAGAGAGATCATAACTAAATTTTATAAACCCTTTACTTAAAAACATTTTTTACAAAATACTGTGGTTCAGAGTCTGATCTAAAAATTATATTTTCTGAAGTAGGAAGTAATACAAATACAGGAGATAATTCAGCTTTCAAATGGTTTCTGGTGAAAAATGCAGAATGAAGGAAATGACACAAAAAAGACAAATTTGTCTTGCACTGGAAGTTTATTTTTCTAGCAGGGTGCCTGGCATCTATAGGCACATTATGAGCATATACGTGTGGGCAGATATTAGCACCAACCACTTTTTCAATTAAAAGAGTTTTAAATATCTTTAAAATCTGCTGGCAGTACACCTACTGTTTGCTTGTTGATAATTTCCTATATACACTGTAATAACTCCACGCCATCCATTGAAAACGCCTTCGTTTCCTGCTGTGCCAAGGAGTGCTGGGAATTTTTATTCCCTGATATAGGTTTTACTCCGAGAACTCATTAAACTGGAGGGCAAAACCATGTCTGGAATCACAACTCTTTTGGCTCTGATGTGTTCAGGGACTTTGTCTCTTTCAGTGGACTAGTAAGTGTCATTTCCACATTTCCTAAAAGACAGTAATCAAATGGACGTGGTCTGTGATGTTTGAGAGCTCGGCTCCTCCGAGCAGCAGGAGTGACAGCTTCCTTTCATCCCCCTGCAGCGTGCGTGTGCTGTGCAGGTCAGGAGTGCCTGCCTAGCAAACAAACCACTGCAGGGCTCTCCTTGTGCTCTCCTTGATGCTCTTTTGGAAAGAGTGCACGCTTTCCTTGTGTTGGTTTGAAGTCCGCTTCATTCGTACCATTTAGCTGGAGGCTTTCTCTTTGCTTCATTCGTGAGGTGTTCTACCTGAATATTCTACGTGAGAAGCTGCTCCTGTCACGTAGCTATTGCGCACTCTTACCCAGGCAAATAATCTTTGTAAGGTGAGGAGAGAGTCTGCTGAGTTACAGAGTAATGTGTAACACCATTTAAGAGAATGTCAGTTCCAAATGATGTATTTGTTTAATCTTTGAAATTAGTCTAGGTTTTTGGTTTTTTTTTTCCATTGCAAAGTCAAAGCTAGTACAAAGGTGTTTCAGAAAAGCAGAATAGAAATTTCTGTTAAAGGACTTTTGTTCATTGCTATAAAAGGAAGTTGTATTTAACATGATGCATGGGATTTGTCTCAAATTAAAAATGGAATAGAAAGCTTGTTATCTCTCCTGTATTAGTAAGCCTGACGATGCAAATAGTGGTGGAGAGGGAGACATCCCTAATCAAACCAGCCTGATAGTAAAAATGAGTTTCATGTCTTCAAGTGCTAGGGTACCCCCTTGGACAGTTCTATTCACAGCAGTGAACCAGAAGCTTTAAAATTTCTTTTTCTTTTAGTATTGAGAAAGAATCGTTTATTGGCGTGCAACACAAAAAGCTTTTGGGTGTGCCCAGTAGGAACTGTTAAATTAAAGGGTCATTTCCAGAACACTTGTATCTCATCATCTGAGGATCAGAAGCGATTAAATCTCTTCCACTGTGCTGGAGACGACTGCCTGGAATAGAAAAAATGAGAAATTTTTCAAGATGTTGAAAGGATTGTGATTCTCGGAAAAGACCCATTTAAGAATAGTTTATGGCTGTTGTAGTTCTAACCTCTCTGCCATAAAAGGAATGTGCTGTGTGTTGGCAGGCTACCAAGTCAGGGAAAATGAAAGTGCAGCTCAGCACTATTTTAGTGCATCAGATCTGGGAGGACCAGGAGTGGGGGGAATCCCAATTGACCTATATTTACTTTCCTTTGGGAAGTATTGCCAGTCGTAACTATTGGGAAACAATCTGCAAATGACAGATGTATGAGCACTTGAAAGTCTGAGAGACTCACTGGTTTCTGCCTTTAGCCAAGAATCCTCTTTCATTTCAGTCTTGGGGACTCCTTACCTGTCTTGTTTCTTCCCTTTCTTGAAGTCGCTGCTTTTTTGTGCCTCTTTGCAATTTCACTTTTCTCATTTCATTGGTTGTTCACCAGGCTCAAGCTGTCTTGTCTCTGTGTTAATGAAATCTCCTTCCATTTTACTACCCTCCCTAAGGACCAAGCAAGAATCCTTTGAGCAGGGATCCTCTTCTGTCTTCCTTAAAGCAGAAACAATTGCCTGCATCCTCTGCTCGTACTCAGTGTAGGATGATGTCCTCTACATCCCCACAGACCACATCCTTTGGTTGTTTCGAGGGGATCAGTATCACTGCTCTGCTGTGTGTAAATGTTAGTGGTAAAATAAGGAGGAATCAAGCCCGCAGTTTCCTTGTCCATGGGAGCCAGTTGCCAAACAGGGACGTGTTGATATGCCTTTCCCCTTGCTGCTTTTTGGGAGGGTACAGCCTTCAAAAGCTCATTTGTTTTGATTGTCTTCTCACTTCTCAGGTTTTTTAAATTTGGGCCCTGGACACACCCTCGGGCTTTAGTCACACCAGTCTCCTTGTTGCCAAGCTGGGTTTTTTGCTAGTGGGAGAGGGGAACAATGCAGTGGCCAATTCAGCATACAGAAAGGGTTATTCCTGTTAGAGATAGTGAGCTTTCCAATTTAGACAGCTGATGTTAGAGAGAATGTCAGCTCAATGTGGTTATTAGATGAAGATTAAATATATGTCTTTGTTTTCTGCTGAGATGGAGTGTTTTTCGATTATAAGTATAAATAACTTCTATTCTGGAGAACCATTCTAATACAAATGGAAGCACAGATATATGGTGCCTCCTCACATAGCATATTTTTTTGTCAGCAGTTGAAATCAGTGAGATTATGATGAATTGTGTGTAGAGGTTTCCGAATCTGATTTGTTTTCCAACATTTTTCATGACAATTTTACTGGAAAGATAATAATTTTAGGCCTTATGATAATCTAAAATCTGTCGTGGGAATCTCATCTCTCTTAGATGGAGGACTGAAGTGCGGGTAATAAAGCTCAGACTAAAGTCTGAACTCCTAAAAATATCTCTGATTCACCTCAGTAGGAACCTTTATGGAGCCTGAGGATTAAGTATGGAGGGTACTAGTCCATAAGGAGATGCTTGTCAATTGTGTATCACAGGGTAGGACTCAGTGTGAGCCAATGAGCATTTCTGCTCATTCTCTTTTCCTGCTTTCCTCTGGTTTTGTCTGATCTCAATCTTCAGACTTTTCTTCTTCCTTCCCTACTCCTGCCATTAACAGGAGGAATATAGAAGGCATTGCTGCTGAAGCTTCCCAGCTAGAGCATGAAAAGGATACCTCAGGAACATCAGTAGACTGGACTCTATAACCCCATTCCACAGGAGATAGAGGACTGGCCTGTGGGCACCATGAGGATGCTGTGGGACTGGAGAGGGCCTTGTGCCCCCCTCGAGCTTGAGCAGCCGTGGTGTGTGTCATATTTATTGTGCCCAGGCAGGCGTCTGCCACCTCCTGCCCTGCTGGCTCTGCAGCTGCCAGGACAGCTGCTGCAGTTGGTGTTATGAAACACTGAATAGACTCCCCAGGTAGTGAAACTCTGGTTGCTTTGCAAATTATCATTCCTGTAAGTAAGGACCATTAAAACGCCTGGGTCTATCCTAAAGCATTTGTGAGCCAGACTGGTACTTGAAAATGTCTTAGGTGCGTTTTGCAGGAAGGGGTTTCAGTTGCTCTGGGGAGGGTTTAAGAACAAAATCCAGTATTAGAGAATATGTGGTATATATTCAGAAAAACAAAAAGGTTTTGAACTTCACTGTTCAGGCTCTTTTCTAATGGCAGTAGTAACTTCCAGTTTAAGCCTTGATGTTTCCTGGTGTTCCATTCAAACATTACGAGGTATGGCAGTAATTACCTCTTTTATCAAGGCACAATGTAAACTTCCTAAAAGTAGACAGGATTACCATTTGCCATTTGGTTTGCACATTCCAGCACAAGCAGCTAAGGGGAGCATGCTTTAATCGAGAGTCTTAAAAGTGAAGTGGGAATTCAGGTCTAATACTTCAGATTTCTGTGGCTGTAATTGAGAAGCTGGTATTGTATGGGGGGAGTGGGCATATATACTGACGAGCATGCAAGTTATATGCTACAGTACTTCTGTAGACCTGTAAGGTTAATGCAATTAATTTCATTTAGAATGCTTTATTTCTCTTTAATAAGTCTTGGAGAAACTTACATTTATAATTGTATTTATCATTATCCTAGCTATTAATGATTAAAGTATTTTATTCTCATCAAACAGTGAATTTTTGCAAGGTATTTTGATAGCAAATAGCAAATCACAAACTTTTGAAGACACCTAGTTTGCATTATCAATAAGTGCATAAGCACATGAAAAAAGATGAACATCCAGAGCCTAAAATCTCTCTCAAAAGGTAAATGTCATAGAATCATGGAATGGTTTGGGTTGGAAGGGACCTTAAAGATTCTCTTGTTCCAAAACCCCTGTTGTGGGCAGGGATACCTTCCACTAGACCAAGTTGTTCAGAGCCCCGTTCAACCTGCCTCAAACACTCAGAGGGATGGGATATTCACCACTTCTCTGGGCAAGCTGCTCCAGTGTCTCCTACTCTCACAGTGAAGAATTTCTTCCTAATATCTAATTTAAATTATCCTTTCCCTGGCTTCTGTCAGTTACCTTTACTGCTTAGTGCCAAACGCTTCAAATGCAGTGTGGTGCATTGAAACATGCAGTTGTCTAAAAATATAAAGGACAAATGCATATTCACAGGATGTGGGTGTTTTTTGAGGGCTGCAGGCTGCCTCCTCATGGTTGTCTCAGGCTGTTGGGAGGCTAGGACAGCCCAGGTAATGAGGCATGTAAATGTGAGAATACTTTGTGCACTGCAAAGGGTGTTAGTTTCAGGATCAGAGATCTTGCATTGCAGTAGGAACTGGAACTCTTCCCTCCTTCTTTCGCTGATAAATAACCAGCAGAAAAAGATTCGCTGTACTCCAGTGCCCTGCCACAGCTGGCAGCTTCATGATGGTCTGTTACACATTTCTTACAAGCTATTCAACATTGCCTTTGTCCACACCATAGCATGCACCATGACAAATCTGAGACATTACCTGCAATCAGTAAAGCCCCTTAAAGCCACCAAGTGCAGTGTGCACAGGTCTTTGGTGTTAGCACAGAACGTGTTAAGGGAAAATGGCTAGGGAGTAAATAATAGTTTAGACACAGAAAGACATGATCTACTGAAGCACTTGATCATGTGGTTCTCTCTTTAGGCTGCACCTTTTGTTCTGCAGTTCCCAAGGGGTGATCTATCCTGTCTGCTGACTCTGACTTGCAGCTGCTATAGGTGAGCAAAAGCCAAATAAAAAAAAAATCCAAATGTTAAATAAATATATATATACAAAACACTCCACTAAGTTTTGTCAGAGAAACATTTGGTTGTAGTTTGCTTTGTGTCAAAACAAATAAGTAAACACTTTGCAAAACAACTTAGACTGTTCAGACTTACTGTTGGACTGAAATAAACTTTACAAAACAAATACTGATAACAATTAAACTGTTAATTTAACACTTGAGTATAGTAGACTCCCAGGCCTTTACTTCTTTCTAACTTCTAGTTGTTTGGCTTTTCTCAGTGTGGCAATTTTTTCGCTATTTGCTTTTTCCAATGACATCGGAATTCCTGACAAGAGCCTGGGAGCCTGGCTCTCTGACTAGTGTGTGCCTATCTCTTAATTGTTTCCTGCCCTCCAAATGAGGCCAGAGACTTGGGGCTGGGGGAAGGGAAATTGGAAAAAAGTAGAAACCTCACACTACTAAGGTCTTATTATTGGGACAAGAAAAAAACCCCCAGTCCTTCCCCTTAGAATTTGTGGATGTTTCTTAAATTTACTTGTAAAGAACTAAAACTTAATGTTTTTCTTGTGAGAGCTGGGATTCTCATGTATTTTAGGAATTCTGGGCCTGAGTTGTCAGGAATAACACTGAATATGGAAAAATTTAAACAAATAGTGTTACGAGCTCTTGAGACCCTTGATGTTTCCCCTACTGCTCTTAAAAACAAGATGTGGTAAAATCAGATTTTAACCTCTCAAGTTGTCCTTCACCCAAAGAAATTTTTCTAGTTGCAGAGCAGAGGTTGAAAAAACATAACCCGAGTACATACAAAGTTCTTAATTTCCGAAGGACAAATTTGACAGACCACCTATACTTTATAGCTAATAATTTCGGGGCCAAACTTATGCTTTCCAAATGTCCACAATGGACAGTATGGAAGCTCTTGGAAGCTGGGAGTTCCTTAATATTTGTCAGCATTAGGCTCCTAAAAGGAATGCTTCCCTAAAGTTAAAATGCTAGAAAACTGCTTCTGAAACCCAGCTAATCACATAGTTACTGCTGTATTTGTATGGTCTGTGCATACAAGATTTACAAATCATTGCTGAGCACGGTGTCCGAGAGCCAGACGGATGGAAGGTCCAAGTTGTACTCTGTTAAAGAGTGAAGGGCAGCGAAGGGGCTCCAAGGAGTCTGACGACACCCAGGGACAATTGTGGAGGAGCCAGCAGTGCCCTGGGTGTTGCAGGCAGCACGGCAAGCAGCACGTGTTTTTTAAAAAAAGGGCAATCCACCAAAATAAACCCCAACAGAGATGTGTAGAAGCATCAGCCCCTTCCCTGAATTGTGAGTTCTGCTCTGACCTCTTCGCGTAGCATCTGTCCTTAGAGGAAAGGGGCCTGTTGCAGCTCTGCAGTGAGGGTGTGGGGGGTGGTCAGTCTGTGCTGCAAGCACAGCCCTGCAGTGCTCACTGTGGCTCAGGCGTGTGACAGTCGTGCTAGCGCTGCTGTCCCCAGGCCACCTGGCCCTAGCACTGGCAAGGTGGGGTGCTGTGCCAGTACAGCTGGGCTGCCCTGGGGATCAGACCTGCACGCCAGCATGGGGCTTTGCTTAACCTATAGACGGCTAGCGTGTATAGCGAGGGAGTTTAAACCAGCCATCCATTCCCAGGGTGGTGTTTTCACAGAATCATTTAGGTCGGAAAAGACCTCTGAGATCATCAAGTCCAGCTTTGACCGAGCATCACCTTGTCAAATAGACCATGGCACCTCCTTGGGCAGCCTGTTCCAATGTTTAATCACCTTTTTTTGTGAAGAAATTTGTCTTAATGCCCAACCTAAACCTGCCCGATGTAACTTAAGGCTGTGTCCTCTCAGCCTACTGTTAGTTGCCTGGGAGAAGAGACTGACCCTCACCTGGCTACAAACTCCTTTCAGGTAGTTGAAGAGTGATAACACACTCCTGAGCCTCCTCCAGGCTAACCAAACCCAGCTTCCTCAGCCATTCCTCGTCAGACTTGTGCTCCAGACACATCACCAATGACACTGCCCTTCTCTGGACTTCTCCCTATGTTTCTTGTCACACCCTCGCTGCTCCTCTTAAGTAAGTCAGAGGCATAAATACGGCACCTGAGCCTGCTAAAGTCTATGGCCAAGCTTGCATGGGCCACAGAAAGAGCTGAGGGAAGATAGGAAACTGTAGCAATGTTGTTGTCATTCTCCCTAAGTTTGTTCTTTTTACCCATGGAATTGGCAGGTGGGGTGAAGCACCTCCAAACCAAATTCATTAATTGCTGTGAGTTTGACTTTGCGCTTCTCTTTACTGACTCTTCACAAGCTGTTCTCATGTGGGTCTGTAAGTTTCCTGCAGCAGGGTTTGTGTGTGTACAGTACCTGGCACCAGGAGGCCTCCTTCCACTGGAACTACTGGGCATCCCTTTAATGTTCAGAGTAAATAGAAATAGCAATCAAAGCATCAGCGATAAAATAATAAATTAGGTTAAGTGCAATAAATTATTTTCATGGATGCTCAGTGATATTTTATTTGCCTCTCGGGACTTGCATATCCTCCAAGCCTTTATGAATACACGCGAGAGTAAATAATTACATTTTGGTGAACACTGAAATACTTGACATTTTCAAGAGGCCAGGATCTATTTTTAAATTCTCGGGGGTTTAAAATAATTTGCTTTAAGCTGTTTACAGCTGAAGGAGGGAGGAGGAGGAGGAGGGCCGGGAGGAAGCGTCCGTCCGCCAGGCGGCGCCACCCGCGCGGCCCGCTGCGGGCTGCCTGCCGGCAGGGGGCGCTCGACGCTGCTGCTGACGGAGAGCGGCTCCGGGGCTGGGAGAAATGCCGGGACTGCCGGGGCTGGGAGAAATGCCAGGACAATGCCGGGGCTGGGAGAAATGCCGGGGCTGGGGGACAGTGCCGGGGCTGGGGGGCAG
>VWZN01005616.1:153793-195120 GCA_013396955.1 Regulus satrapa | reverse complement strand
TGTGTGTGTGTGTCTGTCTGTCTGTCTGTCTGTGTGTGTCTGTGTGTCTGTGTGTGATGGCAGTGCCCGCCCTGCCCCGCAGTGCCCGCCCGGCCCCTACCCCGCGGCCGTCGGGCAGCACCGCAGTGTCGGGGGTCTCGCAGCGAGTTTGGTCTGGGTACCACCGAGTTGAGGCATGTGGAGGCGGGCAGGTTTCTGTCAGATGCGCTCCAGACCGGTTTGGTTACGAGTTCGGCGAGGGGCTGGGTCCTTGTTTTAGTCATGGAATTACCACAGAACGGTTTGGCTCGGAAGAGACCTGTAAAGGCCCCCTCGTCCGACCCCCAGCAGTGGACAGGGGCAACTTCAACTGCCTCTGGTTGCTCAGCGTCCCGTCCAGCCTGAGGCTGAATGCTGTCAGGGATGGGAAGTCTGCCCCTCTTTGGGGTGTCCTCGAAGTGTCCTTCCTCTCGGAGTCTCGTTCTTCAGGACGAGACCGTGGCCGGTTTGTTCCCCGCTGGCACAGCCGCTGCTGCGGGCCACGGCGGGGATTTGTCCCTCTGGGCTGCCGCAGACGGAAGAGTGGGACTGAGAGCAGGCTGGGAGACCTGCCCCGCTGCTCCACAGCTGCTTGGGTTGTGGGGTGAATGGAACAATTAGTATTTGTGCACTGAGCCCTTCTGAAATAAAATCTCATGACTGCCATCTCTCTGTTTGCTATATTTGAACTGGCTGGGAGATTGTTTAAATATATCTCATGGACAGTTTACAACATGAATTATTTCCTGCCTTTGAAAAGCCATGGTTTTGAGATATCTGGCAAGTTTATTACAATGAAATGTCACATTCCTCAAACAAGTCGTCAAAAGAACAATTTTTAGCAATGACTGGTTTCCAGCCTTCAGTGTTCAGAAATGTTGTGGAGTGTGTTCTTGGTTTAAATAAAATAAATGGAAAAAGCCTGCATGTTTGATTCCTGGGTGTTCCAAGCAGGATTCTTACTATCTAGCTGAGGTTCTAAGTTGGTTTTATTTCCTTAGTACCCCTGCACCTGTGACTAGGCTGCTACCCGAAGTTGCTCTCACTTGGGTATCTGAAGCAGCTGCTGTGAAAACCCCCTATAAAAATGCCCTGTTCCTCTCATTTTGTAGCATATAAAATGGTTTCATGGAATATTATGTAAATATATAATATTTGGATAATAATAATATAATATCAAAATGTTGGGGGGTAGAGTAGCAAAAATGGGTTAAACACACTAAGAAAAGTGCATTTAGAATTGTGCTTCCATGTGGTGGTCTTATAAAATTTTAAGTACTGTTTTTTTCCTGTGAATGTATCTTAACATTTTTGGTGTTTTAATTTGTTCTCATCTTTTTTTTTTCTTTTTTTTTTCTTCCCTACTCAGCTCTTGCCCCTGTTCTTTGCCTCTGGTTTTGTTGGTGAGGATATCACAGTGATGTCTGCATTCAACCTGCTGCATTTGGTGACAAAGAGCCAGCCAGTGGCCCTGCGAGCCTGTGGGCTTCCCTCAGGTTGAATGGGTGCTGCTTGTTGTGTCATGCATAATAAAGGCCCTTGTAGGAGTGGGTGTCTCTGCTGCAGGAAACAATGTGCTATGTGTTGTTCTGTTTAAATTTTCCTTTGAAGCAGAAGTTTTTCTGCAGTTTTTTTTTTTCATTTGTTAAAAGTCATTCAGTTGAGTGAGCGATTTCATATCCAAGATTTTAAGAAGCGTGGAAATGCTGACTTCCTTGTCCAAAAGACTGTCTCTTAAATTTTATATTATTTTCCTCATTCTTGGCAAAAACTGTGTAATTAAACTGAAAATATTTTATTAAATGCCATTCTTAATTTTAAAAGAGAATATCTAAAATAATTTCACATGTTGATTGCTATTAAATAGGACTTAAAATATTCTCCAAAATATTTCACAGTATACTATAGTTGCAATCCATGTGTTTATTTTCCCATTTTTATTATAAATCAAGTACGTTATACTGAAAATCACGTACAAAAAGTGTGCAGAAATTAAAACTTAGTTCTTTCATTCCTCTGACAGCATATTCCTTGGTTACGTGACACTTCTCTACAGAACTAAGTGGAAACACACAATTTAATGCCCACATGCAGCTGCACTTTTCATGTAAGGTCCAGTTTTGTCCATTAGGTCTGGGAAGGGTGCCATAAGACCCCCATCTCCATGAATTGATTATATAATGAAAACCTTGAACATAAGTATTTTGTGTTTCACTTAAACAGCAGCAGCCTGTAATAGCAGCATAATATTGCCAGTGTACAGGGTTATGTGGGAGAAAACATCAGCTGTACTGAGTTAATTTTGAACATTACTAGAAATTTTCTTAATGCCCAAATAAAAAAGATACAGTCCTGGATGATCTGTGTTTGAAGCTTCAGAAATGGGCCGGCTTGGCTGTATGTGCTGCACTCCCACTTCATAAGAATGTTACAGAATGTTACAAACAGCTTCTCCCAGACCTGGACTTAGCAAGCATATGGATGTGATGTTTTAAAGATTTTTTTTTTTAGGTGATAAGACATCAGTTTTCAAGCTGATGTATTTTCCTAAAGCTTATTAGACTTTATTTGAACTAAATCTGAGTCCAATTTTTGCAGCATTTACGTTCCATTTCCCCCACATGTGCACACAACTCCCATTAACCTTGATAGGAACTGCAAACACATATTGAGGAAGAGAGAGAATAACCCACATTGTGTCAGCTTGACCTCAGTTTCCTGTTATATTTGTTGCTGAGCCAGATTTAAAATCCTAAAAATATAGGGTAAGCAAATTTCCTTAGCCCTCATTATGCACCTTTTGATGTGTGCTCATATTGCTGGTGTCTACCTTAGCATGGGGGCACTCAATCTTCTGGCCATTTTGTTCCCAGGCTGAAAAGGAGATCCACAAGCTGATCAGCTAGAAACACACGCAGGAGGTTTGCTGTTCTCTACCTGTTTCCAAAGCACTGCATTAGCTGTTTTATCAAGTAGTTTTTCTGTCATAATCCAGTGGTCACATTTTGGAATAAAAAGCTAACAGTGTGATCTGTTCCCATCCCTTACATCCCTGACTGTGGGACCATTAATAGATTGAGTTCCACTGACTGACTACTTCAAAGATATATTTATAGAGAGATATTTATATATAATAAGCCCAAATTCATCTGCTAACAGTGGAATAATATACAATCACATGTCTCACATATTTTAAGAGTAATCTAAATTCCCCAGATGCTTAAAAATTAACATAGGCTTGTTTTGCCTTTGGTTTGTTTCTTTGTGTGTGGTATATTTAAGGAGTTGCAAGTAAATGGCATAGCATGTATCAAATAAAACATGGGAAGGAAATGTAGAGCCAACATCTGCTTAAATGCCACAATGCCCTGTGACTTTGGCTTCTGAATGTACAGAAAACACCCCAAGTTCTCATGAGTTTTTTTATGACATAACACTTTGAGCTCGCACTTTTCCCACCATCCAGTTTGGTGTGAATTGCAGTCCTGTAACCATACCACCGTGCTGTGTGTCCACTAAGTCTGGGACAGTGTGGAGCTTGGCCACCTTCTAATTCAATAGCAAACTAAATAAGGAACGGGATTTTTTAACGTTCTCGAACCCATGTTCCAAATAAGTGCCATCAGAGCAGTAAACTGGGCTTTTAAACAATGTTTTAAACACTATGCAGTTAAATATTTGAAGGACAAGGACTTGAATGAAAGTACTGTTTCAGTTTTTATGCTTGGAATGGTAGCTCTGTCCTTACCATAAGGAACAAAGTAACACAATGCAATATATAATTGATATTTAATATATAGTTGTAGATCAGAAACAAGGGATTTTTTTTTCTCCTCCGCCTCCTCCCCTATTAAATAAATTAAATACTATTGGGAGGTGTCTTAGAATAGAGATGACCTGTCCCTTCTTTGAACTTGTATTTTGTAAGCACTTGTGAGTTTCACTTGTGCTGGTAAAATGTTTTTACTTGTTCTTTTTCTGTTTGTATATTAGCACCTGGAGTGCGAATCTGTTCTTCCAAATTGTATTTTTAAATTATTTTTTTTTTGTCTGAAGTTCAGACTAAACGTTTCAATGTGTGCACACCTAGTGCACTGTGTGCCCATAACATTTTTTGCAGACAAGATGGGAAGTCTGAGCAGGAGCAGGCAGTCCCAGTAGATGGCACTAGGCATTTGCTGTTCTGCACACCCAGGGCAATATGAAAAGCTTCCTGTCTAGGAGTCATTCATACAGAAAGTACACCATGAGACCTTAGGAACATTTACAATTATATTAAGAAAAGCGAGAATACTGGGAAAAAAAACCCAAATCTTTGCCTGTATGCAAACTGCCATCACACTGCTTCAAGGTGTCTTCATTGTCAGTGATGACTGCAGCTTCGTTGTGTCTCTTGTGTGACACAGATGTGTTGCTCCTTGAGCCCACTTTATTAAGAGTTGAATGTTCTGAATTTCTTTGGAAATGTAGGATGCACTCAGCCCCTGCCAGGATTTAATTCACAGAAAGTAAGTCTTTTTAAAAAGCCCAATTCAAAATCACAACAATCCTGACCAAACGTTCAGTATAAGTAAAACTTTATCTGCTTTATGCATACTGAGAAGCAACTGATACAAGTCATGAATATGCAGATTCCATGTACATATGTTTTCTGAAGCAGACCACCGAGCTGTAATGTAAAAAGATAGCTTATATTGCTTTGCTGTGTCTTTTAATTATTATGGGTTCTCATTTCTTAAAAATACCCTTTATTTCTTTAACACTTTGAATGTTGTGCTGCTTACATCACATTTTTTGCATGTGATAATTTGGCTTTTCCTCTCCTGTAGATCAAAGAAAATTATGGTGCTTGTAAAATTAAGTAAAAGTAATGATGAAGAAATTATAGAGGTAGACTTAACTTTGGATTATTTTTCCGTATAATAAAGTCCTAGGTAATATTAAATTATTGTGTAGTGTTTAATTACAAAAATAACTCCTAGTAGGAAGCCATACTTTTGTAGCATTAAACTACAATGCATCTGTATGAAGATGGTGTTGGGCATATGGTGTAAGTCTTTATTAAGTAAATATCTATAGTATGGTTTCTCATTCTTCTATTAAATCTTTGTTAATTCCAAGTTTTAATATAATTCTTTTCAGAAAATTGAAATTAATAGTGAACAGAAAATCACTTGGTCTCAAAATAGGATTTTTAGCAGTAATCTGTTAACAAAGAATTAGTTTAGGAGCAGATCTTGAAAACATTTGCATACATGAATTACTTGTATGCATTTGTTCCTCTGAACTGTCAAACTGCTCGTGTCAGTGAAATATCTGTGTGCATACTGTTTGCCAGATATGGCTTTAACAACCGAAAGTCTAGTAAAGACCTTAGTCTTGTGGGTTCAAAGTATTATAATTGCTGTGACTTGACTATGACTAAATGTGTCATATTGTCCGTTTCTGTGTTCAGAGCTACAATTTCTATAATGTATGTTGTAACTTCCCCATAGTTTTCCGTAATGTGCATCGCCAGAGATGTACCACTACAGATGTCTGTTCACATGGTCCAAAAGAAAAGAAAAGTAAGACTGATATTGTATAGCATAAACCATCCATACAGCTATGGTTAAATGTCTGTCACTGTTGTCATTATAAATTCATATTTTCTGGGGCTTATATCTTGAGCGTAAAAATGTGCTGTGGGTTTAAGTATGCCATACGAGATCTCAGATGAATGTACTTGTTCCTCAGAATTGGCTGGGGGGCAAAAATTAAAACTCATTTGTATCCAGCTAAATTTAAAAAAAAAAATGCAAATATCAATTTGGTTTAATTTGGTTCAAATGTCAATTCGGTTCAAAAGATTTTTAAATTTAAAACACAGTCTTACAAATACCTAGTTTACTGCCTCCCAGCACTTATGAGGAAGACTCTTGAAAAGAGTGGAAAATATGCACTCTGTGATCACAGTAGTAAATAGCATGTGAAACCATTCATGTGTCATTATTATATAAATGTCTGTGTGTATGTTTGTCTTTTAGTCATATGATAGTAGAACACTGTATTATCATAATAGAGCACAATATTACCATATTTTTGGAACGGCTTTAAAATTAGTCTTAAAAATTACATATAATCATCTTAATGTATGTTTGATGTTGTACTGTATTTAACAGATGTTTGTTATGTACAACAGTATTCAGTCTAGAATGCCTTATTTAATGCATTTTAAGATGAAATTTATTAGTAGATATCTCTTTGGGTGTAATACTCGAAGTGTGCCTGATACTTGCCAAACTTGGGATCATAAAGAAGTCTAGTAGAAGCCTTGTGTTACATTCCTTAGAGTGTGTACTCTGTTGCTCTTTTTCTGCCTTTGTTCTGGTGGAGTTTTGTACTCTCCCTCATCTGCTCAGGAGAGAGGTGGTGCTCCTTCCTGCTCCACCCGGGTGGAGGCTCCTCAGTGATTCTTGCACTGAGGAGCACTGGGATGTTGAGACATTTCCTGTGCTCCCAGATCAGGCACAAAGGCATGACAAAGGTCCCTTAATGTGTTCCCTGATGGATCTTTAAGGTTTTTCATTATTTTCATTCCCTTCCTGCTCCCATAAAGGATCCACCGCAAACTGTTTCCACCCTTCTTGAAGGAATGTTTTAATTCTGGGAGTTCATAAATTTCCTGTGTTCCATTCCTGAGCCTTCTGCAGCTCAGGTTTAGTGTGTTTTCTGCTTAGTTGGGTATGGAAAAGATGAATTTTCAGCAGGGTGTTTCTGGGTTTCAAAGTTTCTCATGAAAAGTTACTTTTTTTAGTTATTGGAGTGTCTAACAGGAAGACTAAGAAGTCTTAAGCTTAAGATTTAAGACTTAAGTCCTTTAAGGACTGCCTTCACTTTTTTCTCTTCAATTAAAAGCAACTTCTGGATTTGCCTTTTTTCTGAGGAGTATGTGATGAAGGTTTCAGAGGAGAATATGATGTAAAGGAGAGATGACAGCACACAGAAAGGAAGGAGATTTTCTGTATTGCTGAGCTGAGGGAGGACAAGCAAGAAAACGTGCAAGAAGCGAATGTGAGCCCTAAAGTCAGTAAGAGTGTATTGGGAAAACAATGGAGGAGATGATCACTTAGGGAATGTACAAGCTTAGAATTTGACAGGAATCTTGAATTTCATTCAAAGGGTCTAGAGTGTGGACTGGGAATCAGGCGCTAGAGGCTCAAACATTGTCACAGTTTAGCTGCTAGGTTCACCATAGGTTGCTACAGCACAGATGATAATCTGGGGGTAAATGAGTAGAGACAAGTTGTGCCCCAGAGAATGTTAAGAAGGGGAAGTTGTTCTTAATTACAAGCGGAATGTATTTCTCAGTTTGTGGTTTCCTTCAAAAGAAGTGTGTCGGGAAGGGATGCATGGCTAGGGTACAAAGGTGCCTCTGGTCTGTCTGGAGAAGAGGTTCTTTCAAGGGACGGGAGGTGCTGGCAGCCCAGGTCTGGTGCAGGCAGCTTTATGCACTGTGGCTAAGAACTCTCTCCTCAACGCTCCAGCGCAGGTCAGGGGGTCCCAAGGAGAGGGAAAGGGAAAGGCTTGACCGCATCCTCTTAAAGCCCTTTTACAGGGCTTGACCCCATCTTCTTGACCCTTAAAGAAGAAAATTCATGGCTGAATTTTACCGAAACGTAGGGAATTCCACAAGGCCCATCAGGGAATGAAGTTCAAACTTTTTTTGACTGTTCCTTTACCTTTAGTCCTGAAGCAGATTGAGAGGGGAAGGGGCTACAGTGTTTTCTGTGGTGGTCATGGCAGAGCATGAACTGGAGTAGAGTTTGCCAGCAGGTCCTGTATTCATTCTGGGTATGCCCCTCAGTGCTTGGAGAAGTGGGATGAAAGGCCACAGAGCAGGCGGTGCTTGTGCAAAAGCGTTCCTTACCCTCCACAGCTGGAGACAGATCAAGTTTTGCATGGGGTTAGATCTGGGCTGGTTTCGAGAATTGGGGGAGAGGAAAGACCTTCCCCCAGCCCTCTCCTTTCCTCCACCCCCATCCCAAGTACAGATTGCGGCACCTTGAGTCTTGAAATCCAGTGCTCATTTCACAGGCCACACATCACTATTGTGGAGGAAGCAGCAGGAGGATTTAGCAGCAGCCTGAATGCCAAAATAAGCTACACACCACTGCTGGAAAATGCTGACTTTTTAATTGTTTCTGCTGCAGGGCTAAACCTTTATTAAAGCTGTGTGAATACACTTATTTTGATGACTTACTGAAATATTATAAATGCAAAAGGTAGCATAAAGCACTCTTACTAAATTCATCTTAATCCCACTGTTAATAAAATGCCTTTCCGTATGTTGGGCACACTTTTATTGATTCTGTCAGAAATCTACTGACCAGATAAAGCGTGCTCAGTTTCTCTGTCTTGTTTTTAATTTAAGCGAATGTAGTGCCTGTGAAAGGTGCTTGGATAATATCAGCAAAAACAAAAGTCTCTTTNCTTTTGCTTTGGGGGGGGGGGGGGGGTTGAGAGGAAGAGAAATCCATCATTATAAATACTCCCCCCTCCACTGCTGTACCAATAGATCTTGATCTTGTCTTGCCTGGTTTGCATCCAAGAGTGAGGCAAATAGGTCAGCTGCCCTGTGCACTCTGTCTCTGGCCATCTCAGCAGAAACGATAACAAATGTGGCAGTTTATAACATAATGAGCTTTTGCTCCACTTAATTGAAGGTTCTTCTATTCACCAACCTCTGCTGGGCAGCCACAGGCTGTTGTTGCAGCAATACTAGCAAAGATGACAGCTCAAAAAGCTCCAGAGGAAAGTGCCTTCATCTCCACCAGCTAGTGCAGGCTGGTGGTGGACTCCTCTCAGTTGTTATAATTTGAAAAGGATTTGAGACCAAGATTGTGTCTGGTAGTGACATTTATTTCATTGATGTCAGATATGGAAGTAAAGTAGACATGCCTGGAGAGGACAAAAGGAGCTGATTTTCTTTCCTTCTTTCCCACTACGCAAAACATTTCAGTCTTTTGTTAAATGTTTTTTACATTCACTACGAGGAGGGGCAGCTTCAGATTTCTTTTCCAGGGAATGTCTCTTTGGCTGTCTTAGCCGTGTAACTTGCTGCAAGCAGGTTTGCAGACCTGTGGAAACAACAGATGATGCCTGTATGGGCCTGCTGGGGTCCCAGTACCACTTTCTGTGGAGAGAAAACAAGTGCATAGAGATGCATTACCTGGAAGTTTGGGGATTAAAATAAGTATTTTATTTTATTTTATTTTATTTTATTTTATTTTATTTTATTTTATTTTATTTTATTTTACACAAGAGCTCTGCTGATGACCAGGTGGAAAGAATAAATGACAGTTCTGTTACATGATTGTATGGGAAGTTTGCAAATTTGAAGAGAAGGGGCTTGCCCTTGCCCTTCCCTTGTGGCCATCTGACCCTCCTGGGTGTTAAGCAAATAAGTTTTTTTAAAGACAATTAGTTTTTGGGTGGTGTTCTTTTAAGATAGAACCTGGAATTTGACCCAAAATTCAAACTGCTGTCCTGGTACCTGGCTTTTGGATTTTCAACGCACAATATAGTGGAAATGGTCTTCGCTCCATTACTTCTAATGCTTGCATGAAACTGCAAATGGTATTTCAACAGCAGGTGGGAGTTAGCTACCTACAGCAAGAAAGCAAAGGAGCCATAGATCTGTTTTTCAATGTGTAAAACATTTACAGGGGTTTTTTAATGATGAAGTTTGAATTTTACTTAAACCTGACCTCCCAACATTTCAGAGGGAGTTCTGAAACTGACGTTTCAGTTTCTTTTGCAACATCTATCCTAGTCACCAGCAGGTTAAGGTAATTTGAAATGGCTCATGAGGGGATTATAAAAAGAGCTATCATGTCAAATACAGGTTTTATAAAACTGTGTTTTCCAAATAAAAGCCAGTAGAACTGTTTGCAATGTAACTATTCTCAAGAGTTGTTCTCTTTTAAGCTAGATAGCAGTTCCTGGCCTGTTGCAGTGAGAGAAAACTGCAGCAGTCTCCCAAGGCTGAAGACTAGAGGCTGCAGAGAACAAATTAAACAGAAATATGTGAGGGAGTGTTGTGTGTTTGCCTTTTCATAATCAGACAGTGAAGCAAAACTGGCAACAAGAGGCATAAATTGTGTAAATGAAATCTGAAGTAATAAGAAATTAGAGATTCTAGTTTTAGTAATGCTAAGTGGTTGCAATAGCACGTGTAAGGATATTTATTTAAAGAAATGTATGCAAATATTTTTTAATCATGTGGAATTCGTTTTAATATAAGTTTGAGATAGTTTACCATCAATCTACCAAGGTCTGACCCACTCATGAAGGGACAGACTTTGGGAAGCAGAAAGATTTATACGTAGAGCCAGATCCTGTAATCTGATGTACCCTAATGATTCGTAGATCCTTAAGCAGCTATGCATATTCTCAACAGTCTGCCTACACAGGCCACATTGCAAGATTGGGGATGGGGTGGGACATGAAAAATAAAATGTACTGGAAGACGCCTAAAAAAGTGCTTGGTTATATTAAAAGAAGTAGTACTGAAAACTAGAAGCCTGATTTATTATATGGCTGTGCTCTGCTGGAACATTTGATCTTGCTGTATTTAGTTTAGGAAGTCTAAGTGGTATGTGCTCAGTGCATGACTGTAATGTCCATTTAATGCTAGTGGAATATAAGCATAGGTAGAAGAGGGAAAATGTATGTCGTGTTTATCATGTAGTTGAAAGACTGAGTTAATTTCAGTGATAGGAAGCAACAAAATATAAGAGAAAATTGTTAGAATGATTCAAAAGAGTGTTTGATATAGGAAAGCTATCAGGCAAAATGCCACCATATTTCAGGGCATGTCAGACACTAATCACCACCCTCTGGTGTGTTGGAACAGGTGAGGGGCTGAGTGGTGAGGAGTAATGGTCTGTTAACTTGTATCCGTCTGTCTGAACATACCTTGGTGCTGGTTTTCTTGTGATTGCTTATAGGGAAGGAATGTTACGAACCACAGGTATGAAAAGGTCAGTTGGAACTTATATGTGAGGTGAGATGCTTAATGTCTTCATTATCAGGTCAACACCCAGAAAATACTTTCTGTTCACTTAATTTGTACAGTAGACTTCAGAGCTGAACTCTGAAATGCCCGTAGTCTGCAGGTGAATAGTAAATGGCAGCACGCACTGCCTTGCTTTCAGAAAAAAAAAATCCCATTCCTAAACACAAGAATATGGTGAAGGCCCCAAGAAGGGTTTCTGTTGATGTTTGTTTCACCCTCCTCAGCTTTTTTATTTTTTTTTTTTTTAATGCATTAAGATTCATGAGGCTTTCCTCACAAAGCTTTCCATCCTGCTCCAGGATCCTAGGCACCTTTAGGACTGCTGTAGCTGTTGCCAGAGGGCTGAAGGCAAATGCCTGTTGCTTACAGCTGCCTTGCAAACTCTCAGGAGAAGAGCTGCCTGCTCTTCTTAGGAGTGCCAACCCCAAAGAAGACACCACGGGGTGCTGATTAGAGAAATTTAATCTGGCCTTCGATCCTGCAATGGAATGTAAAGGGGATTTTGTCTGCCTTTGCAGGCCAGCGTTCACCTCTTAACAGTTGCATTAATTGCAGTTCAGAATATTGCTGTCCTGGGCTTTTCTACAAGTCATTGCTGAGAGCGCCACCTCCAAAGAACAAGAGTGCTAATATAGATCCTATGAATCCAGGCTCTCTTATTCTCATTCTGCATTTAATTTAGCATCACTTTTAATCAGCAGCCACACTGACAGAATGCTGTTTGTAGAGCTGATGACCTTTTTCTCATTTGCCTCAAACTGTAGGATGTGCCAGTAAACTGTGAGCCTGCCTTTATGGCTGAGCTGCTGAAGAATTTTGTTGCCTGTACAGACCCTTTCCACAGCCCAAACCTCATCCTATCTATGGGGCACCAGACTTAGGAAGTTGGTCAGACTGTCCATTTACTCTCTGGTTTAATAATGAGCTCGATAATGGCTCCATTACTAGTGGCAGTTTTTCCCCATCTTTCTGTAGCTTTATGTTGTCCCCTCCCAAGATACAAACAGTTGGCCTGAATGTGACAGTCATCTCATGTCATAAAGGAACAGCTGCAAAACCAGAAGCAGACAGTCTTTTTACCGAAAATTGGGCACTTTTAGTCCCTCTTGCATGTAATTTTTTTCCTAACGGAAGGAATCTTTTCCTAGAATCTCATCCAGTAGTTTCTAGGATTCATTGCATTTTTATAGCTTGTAGGCTATCCCTGTTTCATATAATATACCCTTACCATGGCTATGTTATATGAAATATATAACATACCCTTACCATCCCTACTCTCTGCAGTCAGGGATGAGTCTTGCTTTACCTCCTTGTCTCTGTGGCAATAGGGAAGTAGTGTGATCTGTTTACTGAGCTGTTTGTTGCCAGCAGTTAAATAAGTAAATTTCATTGAATAGGCCTATTGAATGCTGAGGGCTGGACCAAGATATTTCCTTTATAATTTGTAGTGCAACTTTTTGTTGGTCAATGCTCAAATTTACAAACTTGAAGAGTCCTTTACTGGGGTCAGTTGCATTTTACCCCAGTGCAGTTTGGCAAAATTCCCCTGCAGACATAAATAATTGTTTGTATTATAAAACATACAGTTAATTGTATGTTTTATAATACAAACAAGGCATGAAAAAAATTTTTTTAACATGCTTCCTCTTTCTGATCATTGTTGTGGATCACGTGGCATCTAGAAATTTTCTTATGCATATAGTGAACCCATAGATGGAAGAACATTAAATTTGTAAAAGAGATGAAAAATTATTTAAGGAAAGGGAGCATACTGACCATTTTTTAAAACACTCAGTATTTTCTCTTGTTTCAAAGTAAAGTTATGTTTATTTTACCCTTTTCTTTTGCAGCAGTTAAGTAGGAAATAATTTTTTTTTAAATTGTGGGTAGATATTTTTAAAAGTGAAGAGATGTTGGATTTAAGATTGTCTGTTGCTCTCTAGACTACTTTGTAAAAGTGAAATTATAGAAAAAAGATTATCTCTCAAACAGTTTCTTTCTGGGCTGTGTAATGCAAGATAACAATAGCTATTTATATAATGCATATGCTTCCTTTCCCTGTTAGCTATACTTTGAAAGACTTATTAGTCCTAGAGTCCTGCACATTTGGAGAATAAAAACCTCCAAAGTTTGACATCTTTAAATAAGCAACCAAATGTTATAAAGAACAAACCTCACTTACAGTTAGGAAACAATATTTACATTTAAGGTTGAAAAGCCAGGATGTAGGAAAATTTTGCTAATTTGGAAGGTGACCTTTAAGTGCACCAAAACCAAATAATTTGTAAGCTATGGCACAGGGCACATTCCTGCAAAATTTGTGTGAATACTGCTTTAGTGGTTCTTGAAAGACAAACAAAGAGACCTGGAATGAAATCTTTATCCCTCTCCCAAATAAGATTGAAGCTAACAAAGGCATACAGCAGCGCTCTTTCAAAGCTTGCCATTAAAACGAAGGCTCTGCAGCACAGCTAATGAGATGGGTCAGAGTGGAAAACAATCTGTTTTTAAGAATGTTTAGATCAAAAGTAATTTCTAATCTATGAAATAAAGTCGCTTTTCAATACTTTTCTTTCACTAGTAAAGCTTTTTATGTTTGCATTATTTACTTCAATCAGATGTTTTCAATTTTACTTTTTTCTTCCTGAAAATACTTCCTAGGGTTAGTCGGTTGTGACCAACAGCATTATTCTTTTTCTCTCTCCCTTATTCACCCACCCCCACACATTAAAAAATTGAGAAAAGAAGAGGGGGAGGAAGAAAGAAACATCTTTTCTTAAATGATTTGCAAGCATCTGTGCTCTAAGCTACTTTTTATGAACGCTCCTTAGTAATGACTCAAGGTAAAAAAGCAGAAAAGCATCCAATGTTAGGAAATTGCAATCCAATACCATGTAATTTAAACCTGCCATTGCCTCTCCTGTACTAAATGACATACAGATGGGTAGCTCTGTTGCCTCTACTTTGGGAACACAATTGGTCTTTTTATGAGTGTATATAGATTACTAGCAAAAAATATTTTTGTCTGGAGTGTTTATTTCTTATTGTATCATATTTTAATTACTGTCATAATTGAAGTGCTTTTTCCCTGCTGTATTTTGTCAGCTAATTTTTTTGCCACTGGTTATCAAATTTACCTGAATATTTTACAATTTATGTTGCTACTTTGGGAATTTTCATTCCCAAAAGTAACCTTATTGTTGTGTTTTGCTTTCCTAATGTGAGTTTTTGTACTATACAAATGTCAATTTTTTATGGTAATCCCTATGTACTCCTTGGATTTTCTGTGTGAACTAAGCAAAGTATTAAGATTAGATTTTCAGAGGAGGGTAATTTCAGCAGCAAATCCTCCTTTGCAACAAATTTTACAACTAGTTTATTGTTGAACCTTGTACAGCTTTGTGCATAAAGAAATTACTTACTCCTTAGCACTCCTATTCTAGTGCTTCAACAGTGAAAAAAGAAAAAGGCTACCGTTATAAAGGATGAGGATGCAACTAGAAGTTAAATCAACCTTACTGAATTGTGAAGGTTAGAATTGTTCTTCAGCTACTTTAAAGGGTACTGAAATTACCCTTTAAAAAGATGTTGTGGCTAAACATCATATGCCCATTACCGTAAGTCTCCAATATAGATGTCTTGTAAAGAATGTTTCAGCTGTAGTTGGGATTTTTGCAGATATTTTTTTTTTTTAATGATTGCAAAATGTTACGTTCTTGTGAATGATTGTGTGTGCAACAACTTAGTGAATAACACACCAGAGGGCTTTGGCTGTAGCACGTTGTCACTGCTCCAGTGGAATCACCTGGCTCCCTATAACAATTCTTTTCTATACTTATATTTGAAGAAATAATCAGCTGCAGTTCAGCTGAGCCATTCTTTGTGCATTAGGGACCAGTCTGGTCATTGACAAGTGAATGCAGAAGCTATACTGTGGCTGTCTGCCAAAGCAATTATTCAGGATTTAAGCTAAAAAGGCTCCTTCTCCCATATCCTCTCCTTTTGCAGGGTCATGTAGGGATAAAAAGGACTGTAAGGTGGTCTTTTCCCAGGAGGAGCTGAGGAAGCGGCTGACACCCCTGCAGTACCATGTCACTCAGGAGAAGGGGACTGAAAGGTAAGGCAGGATGAAGGAAACTCAGATCTAAAAACAAAGGCATCTTTCTTTTCCACCCTTCCTCTTAGTGCTGTTTCCTCACCTTCCTTACCAAGTTTTGCTGGTTGTTTCTTTTTTCTTCCAGGATTTCTGCACTTGTTTACTAACCCCTACAAATTAACACTACTGCAAAGACAAGCATCTGCAACAGGGGGGCCAGGGCCAAGGGTCTTGTGTGACTTTTTCCTTTAATGAACACTGCATGTCTTATAAAGTCACCAGGCTCATATTTAGAGTCTGTTTTTAGTTTACTACAAAACGTGTGGAAGTAATAGTGGTTTAGGTACACTTTTTTTGGAAGACATCGCAGTAAGCAGAACCACGAGGGAAATGGCCCAGTGCCAGGAGGCTGGAGTTTTGAAGGTGGCCATTGTAAGCATAGACGTTTTGGCTGCAGAAAGAAGGTAGCATAATTTAGTTCTTTTCCACCCCGCTCCAATTTCTTTTTGAAGCACATGTGGAGAAGGTATTTATTGGTTCATTTGTGGTTGGAATGTCAAAAATTTTCAATAACTGCCCTCACATGGCTTTAGTCGCTGGAACCCAGCCTCAAGTCCTGGAGGGAAAAAAAAAAAGGACTGGCTTCCGAGATTGTTTTTAGTGAATAAAGTCTCTCTCTCAGCTGATTCCAGCCAAAGGTAACTTGCCAAGGCCCAGCCATTTTTTGTTGTCTAATTTATACCACTGAGCTTGGCATAAGGCCCTGGCTTTACCTCTGCTCTAAACGTACTAATGATGTAACTGCCTGTTTTCAGTCACGAGCTGAAAGGGCTCCCCGCTGCACGTGGGGTCCTGGTTAATAGGCAGAACTCTTCCTGACAGGCGCTGAATTTGGTGGCTGAATGTGCCAGAGAGGCTGGTGGGGACAGTGCCCCTCTGTGCCCCAGCCCTCTCCGTCCTGCTGCAGCCTTGGCGGGGCACGGGGACAGCGGCCTTCGCTGGGAGGCCTGTCTTGCCTTCCCCCCAGCGCTCCACGCTCTTGTGTATGGGAGCAACAACGTGATTTAATGCACACAAACAATCGGAGATTAGGTCATTCTTAAAAATCCTGTTTATAAAAAAAAATTGGACCTCATAAAAAGGGTGAAAGGATAATAAAAACAAGCTGCTGAGCACATAGGCTTTTTGTTGGGCTAGTGCAGCTGATTCGTATTAGGTGAATGACCTCCTAGCCTTTTAGATTGTTAACTTAGAAAAATATTCCCTTAAAGCTGGAATATTGCTTTTCAACTGAAAATATAAGGCGTGCACAGCTTGAAATCCTGGACCAATTATTTCATTTTCAGCTACAATGTCTGTGCCGCCCGGGCAGCCGGTGTTGGCCTGACCCAGCGCCGCGGCTGTGCCGCGCCCGGGTGCCTCACACCTCGCTGCGCTGCAGCCGCCGAGCCCTGCGCACGGCCCGCACCAGCACGCAGGTTGAGTCCACAAAAACCTGACATTCCCCTTGCCAGATCGAGGAAGACTCCTGTTTTAGCCCCTCTTTGTTTTTGTTGTTGTTCCAGCCTTTGAACTGAGGGACGGTTTGCTTCCTTTTGCATGATGCGTAACATCCGAGGAACGCTAACGAGGACGTTCCCCCTTTCCTGTGCCTGCTTTATTTGCTGCCTTTAATAAAAAACAGCTGCCAACGCAGAAATTGTGGGGTTCTTCTATAGCATTTTTCTAAAGACTCGGCTACTTAAATAATTTTTTAAAAATTCCTTTTTCTAGTTTTTAAATGTAGTGTTGTTGTTTTCCCAGTGCCTTTGAGGGGGAGTACACACACCATAAAGCTCAAGGAATTTACAAATGTGTTGTTTGTGGAACTCCTTTATTCAAGTGAGTATGCTAAATATAGTTTTGAGATTTCTCTCTCTTAGGTTTTGTATAATTTTTTATATATTTCATACATAATTGTATAAGGTCATTTCACAGAATCACAGAATGGTGAAGTCATTCAGCCTTTCAAGGAATACAAGAGAAGTAATGTAAATAAAATTTTAAGTAAAATTAGTCTTAGAGAAAAAATTAGGATAAATAAGATAGAAAGATAACATTCAGGTAAAAGAGGAAACATGACACGAAAGAAAATCAGTGATTTTTTTTTTTTTTTTTCTATATGCAGCTATCCCAAGTAATGGTAACAGTAAATTGTAACTTGTCAACCAATTCTGAGGTTTGATTGTTAGAATTACTTACAGGTAGCTTTAAGAGATACCAGGTGGTGATGCTGTATTTTACATACAGCATTTTAACCAATGATGGAGAATAAGTAATTATTTCCTTTTTAGAATTCAAGCAGTTAAGAAAACAAAACTGAGGAAAATTGGATTACTTACTGAATGTCCATTCATCCCAATTAGCACATATGGAGAGCTGGTTTAAAAATACTTTTTAGAAGTACTGTGGGAATTATGGCCCTGAATTTGATGCTAGAAACAGTGCTGATTTAAGTCCCTGTGCATTGTTCTGCACAGATTCAGTCGTTGTTTATGTCCTTTTTCTTATTTCCGGCTGCTTGCGTTCATTCTGATGACGAATTTAAGATTTTTCTTTTCCCCCCCTCAGTTCATCATTTTAAGAGGTACCTTTACAAGAGCATGAAGCAGGATGGTCAGGATAGTGCTAATAGTACAGAACATTGTGCCAGTAATAGGTTAAAGGAAAATACAATGGATGTAGCTCTAGAATCACCAGATGTGGTAGTGATAACTGTCCTCACGAGACTGTCTGTAAAATGAAAGAAGCACCTCATCTCTGTAATGTTTGATTCCTCTGTTAGAAGGATTACCTGCAGAAACTGGTAATAATGTGAATCTTCTGGGTTGAAAATCTGATGGTTACAGACACAGGCAAGACAATGGTCTCATGTCATGTGTTACTGTGATCCTTGGCTTGAGGGTGCTAAGTGGGGATCCAAAGTCTCCATAACTTGTTTTTCTACTCCGCTATTTAGACATTCCACTGCTTACTATAGCTAAGTCTTTTGAGGGGAGATCCTGGCTCTGTTGAAGCAAATTCATATTTAGCAAATTAATACAATGGAGTCGGGATTTCACCTTCTGCCTTCAAGACTGGCTTCCTTTCTGTCATCTGATGGAGAAAGAGTAGGGGTTTTTTGTGGGGTGAGTTTTGGATAACAGTAGTTTACATAAATGAATGTGAACTAATTTCCAGTTGACTTCAAATTAGTTTTACAATGGGAAAAAAACTGCAATATGAGACTTATCTGTGATTATCTCAAGTGCACAGTATGCTCTGGCATAGTCTTGACTTAATGAGTTGGATTTCACTTTGTAAAATGAGCTATATGGAAATGTCTCTGTTTTCAGACTCTCTCTGAGACGCTTGTGGATTTTAAGGGAGGAGAGAGGGAAAGACGAAAGTTATTTTATAATTTTAATAATTCCCAGGCTAGCGGGCAGCTGAAGGAAACACCTGATCTATTGTGTCTGGAGATTAGACTAGCCTTAACTCTGTCTCCCCAAAGTCTTTTTGTTGCCTTGTGAACTCATGCTACCTCTGCCCTACGTCTAATTCAGCCAGTTTTTCTGAAGGCTGGCAACAGTGGGAAAAAATGCAGAAGCCAGTAGGAGTCCACCTTCTTTTGTTAATTGACCTCAAAATATCGGAATATGATGTCTTCCTCAAGCAAGGAAGATAGATTTCTGAATATTGGTCACTGATTCAGCCCAGACAGCTAAAGTGAGAAGGAAACATAGATAAGAGAATGCAAAATGTATGCTTTTTGCTACATTTTCCCCACAGAATGAAAATCATAGACGTATTTTCTTAGGAGCAAGATGGGAGTACAATACAAAGAAAGTCTATTTCTCCATTTAATATGCAAATAATTTTTGTAGTGTCATGGGATGTTTTTTGCTGGGTTTTTTTTTGTACTTTTGAAATAGTCATCTGAAACTTGCATTTACATTTGTTTCTCATTGATGTCCATTAATTTTTTTTTTGTCTTTATGTGGTTGTAATCCATAAATATATATATTTGGACTGTGGACCTGTCAGTTTAACTAGGAAAGAGACTGGAGCTTCAGCAGTAATATTAACAAACTTCAACTTTTAACATTTCTGATTTACGTTGTTTCATTACCATGTGACACACAAGGTCAGGGAACACATGAATTTTACACTCCAGATGAAAGACCTGTTTTTTGGTGCGTCTTTAAAATAGAACTTTGTCTCTATCACATGGAGGATAAAAGAAACAATTAGGAATGTCACATCTCTTCATCTACCTACTTGTGCTAATGTTATGAGAAACCTCCCAAGCTTTATGGAAGACATGCTTTAACTTTTTCCACAATCAAAGGTGCCTCACTCATAAAATGCATAATCATGGTATTGAATCTTACTATTCCATCTCTGAACTTTCACGCCAGGCAGTCTCCTACATCCCAGTACAGCTGCCTAAAGAAAGCAATAAATGAGAGAGCCAATAAACTAATCTCAAGAACCTCCTTTTCTGCAAGCCAGTTCTTAATACAGTTTTCTGTTACACTTACTCCAGTCTAGCTATAGGCTTATGCTAAAAGGAGCCCTGCTGCCCCCACCTTTCTCTAGGGTGTTTTTTCACAGCTTTCTCTTCACTGGACCTTACCAGCTGTGGCTCGAGCATGTCTCAAGGAGGAACTTGGATCTGATAGAAAACTAATAAGCCAAAGAAAAAGTCTTTATACTTATCAACCGTACCCCCTTGTGTTAATTTTTTATCAGCCGTGTTTATCATGGCTGGATGGTCTCCACAGTAAGGTTGTGTTTTTCTGTACCATTTAACAAAAAGCCACCTATGCCACCCAAATCCTCAGTGTTTTCTAAGGGCAAACTGTATTTGCAAGGTTGTGTCTACTTTAATTTTTCAAGGAATTTTCTTGTACATTATGCAAAAATACTTTTCTGTCCACAGCCATGGAAACAGGAGGTTAAAATGGACCTGAGTGAAATCCATTACTCATGCTATTGCCCTAGGAGAGAATCTGTTCCATATTTAATAAACCATGGTCACCTCCTTTACCATATGCAGGACTGTGAGAAAGATGTATAGATAGGAACTGGGAAGCCTGGGAAAATTATTTCCTTTTAAAAAAAAAAATATTATTGTTTTGTCAGTTTCCAATTTTTAAGGCCAAAGACTAAATTACCAAGTCTTCATAAAACACCCACTGCTGCCTTTATTGCTTCCTGGAAGGAATTCTTGGTAATGGTGTTGGCTCTTCTGAACATATACTAGCAGACATAGCAACAGCCTTATCCATGTTATGTTTTCATTTGATTTTTGTTGAGCTGTGTCAGGTCTTCTCAATACCTCTCAGACATCCAATCAAGAGAAAATGAAAGAGTGGCTGGGCAATGCTATTGTACCATTAGCATAGTACCACTCTTGCCTTCACAAGACAAGGGAGGATTTTCAGTCATCAGGCTAGATCTCTACAAGGAATTAACTTGCACCAGTGCTGTGTTACCAGCATGCTTATCCTTCTCTGGACACACTCCAGCACCTCAGTGTCCTTCTTGTGAGGGGCCCAAAACTTTACAGGAGATGCAGCGTCACCAGTGCTGAGTACCAGAGATGATCCTTTTATATACTCTGATTCTACCATCCTTGTATAGATACTAATATGAATTTAATTGTGGTTTTCAGTGTGAAAGTACAATGTATTCTATGTAAGCTTTTAAGTCTGATATAGTTTTTTCCTGTTTGAAATTTACATTGCTTTATATTGACTGTTCATCAGTCACTCTGCTGGGAAGAAGTAATTTTCAGATGGTTTTAACCTACTTTATGCTTTATTATGTGTACATATATACCTCAAGTAAAAATTAGGTAGGGTGGATTATTATGAATTATGACTGCAGAAGGTATTTATTTCTATATTTATCTGTCTATAGCTCTCACATTAAAATACATACAGAATTCACCCAGATACTCTTCACCATCACTGGAGGTATATAAAAGACACATAGATGTGGCAGTCTGGAGATCTGGTATATGATGTCTTTTAAAAGAAGCAGGTTGAAACCCTGCACCTCTTTGCAATACAGATAAAGGGACCATCATATATTCTATTGTTTGTGTTTGACTTAATTATTCCTGGAATCTTCACAGGAATTGCAGCAGCTTAGTTAAGTCTTTCCAGTAGCTCACTATTTCCTTGTATATGGTGTGTTGGTAGCTGAGACTACTCGACATTTGTATGGCCTTGTGTTGTGTGTATTTGAGCCATATCAAAGTTGGAAATGAAAAGCACTTTATAAATACCCTTTATGCATACAGTCTCCTTTCCAAAGATATTTATGGATGATTACCTGGCTTTCAGAATACTCCTAAATAGGGGACAGAAGTAGAGAAAATATGCAGAAAGCTATTATCTGTTCATTTGGGAGTAGGGGTGGGAGAAAGGGACGTGGTGTTGGGATGTTCCCCTCTTGCTGTGATAAATGATAGAAGACAGTTTGTACAGTCAGGACCTGGCCCTGTAAGGTGCATGTCTGGCAGGATGCTTAGGCTGGATCAGAGTATGTACTACGATCACAAACAATGTACTGAGGAGCTTTTTCCTTCTAGTGAATGTAGTTTTAAAAGTCTGAAGGAGTCAGAGTGAGTATTTTTGTATGTAGCAGAACATCCCTTTGGAATGTACTTTCAGTATTTAATTTTATCCTTTTTAATGACCATATTTTAGTTGCACATTTTTGACACCTATGTGCAGTTAGTTTCTGATACTTTTGTCTAATGTGCCATTGAAAAGCAGATATAAATCCTGGAAGAAGGGAAAAAATCTGCCTCCATTAAAATTGCTGTAAACTTTGTCATTCCTTCAAGTAGGCAAGGTGACTTTGTGTTCTTGCAGAATTGGCAGCTTCTCTCACATCGGCCACTTGCTGCTTATTTACAATGCCAAATATTCTTCATTATTTCCCTCCACTTCTTCTGTGCCTTATTAAGATCTCTAAGAGTTTCTGTAATATTGCACTCTAAATTTTACATCGTTTTCCCAAGGGGAAGTGGAGACTGTAACATAGATGACCCTCCTGCTCTAGATGGCTCCTAGTTACTACCTCCCATGTTGTGTTTTCTTTCATAGCTATTCCGCTGTTGCCAGACAAAGTTCAATTCATTTATCACCCCCATATCAGTCTTCTGATGTGTTGTCCAGTAATTTATGACTGTTTGGAGCTTTGGTACTCATTACAGTGCCCAGTGACCCTTGTGACCCTCCTCCCCATGCGCCCTCTGCCACCTTGGCCCCGGCCCAGTTTGTTGAAGCCACCAGTTGCAGTGCAGATGTCCATAACAAGCCGTTCAGGCTGAGAAGCAAGAGCTCTGTTTGACCAACTAATAGGGAGCATCTAGAACTGAGGCAATGAGAAGTTGATCGTGCGGATAAACAGATGCTGAGGGTAAGATTGGTACATGGTGTGTGACTAAGCAGGTAGTGAGGTGTTGCTGATACAGCGATGAGCTAGAGAGAATAGTGAAGGTGGGTATACAGCAGCTTGAGCAGAATATTGTAAATAAAACACGGACTAAATGGCTTCAGTTGTAACTCAGTGAAATTTCCCCCAGGTTACCGCATTTCACAGGGTGGGGACTTCATCCTGCTGGTGTAAATACCGGTGGAATTACACTGCCAAACTGAGCGTGGGCTGGTGCCCTGGGCAGTTAATGGTGCTGATATTTGTGAAGGCACGTCAGCAACATGCTTTCTTTGTTCAGTGCTTTCCATAGTACTTTAAAAATATTAATTATGAAGGTAGCTCTTTTCCCTTTCATCTTTTCATCTCCTGAGAGTTATGTTTAAGACAAAATACTGTGAGCACTGGAAGAAAGTGCAGAATGAGCAGAATGGGGGAAGAGAGTTGCTTCCTTTCTGATGACTTTAATAGTGTGAACCTGTTAATTTTTTTAAATTATGATTGATTTTATATTTATTTGCTGTAGCATAGATATTTGGTATGCAATTACAATGCGGGTTATATAAAAATGCAGATTGCACGTAAAGGACATCTACATGTAACAGCATGTACAAGCTTATAACAGAAAAGTTGAAAACAAATCTGCAATTACTTTCTCAGATTCAGTCATTTGTTTCTGAAAAAAGAAGGACTGTAACTTCCCAAAATACATCCCTTCCTTGATGCAATGTAGAAGGATCCAACACTGTACTTCCTCCTTAGAATTTCTGGGGAAATGCATTTTGCTGCCAACGTAACATGCTTTAACAGGTCTCCTGCTGGTCAGACCTCGTGTCCTGCTGTGACAGCCACGACCATGTGTACAACTGATTGTTAGTGGGCGATATAAATCTGATTGGAACATGCCTGTTAATTGGTTTGAGAGCTCAATATAGACAATGCTGTCTTGTAGCAGATTGTGTAGATAGCCCTAGTCATAGGGTTAATTCTGCTTGACAGCACATCAGCAGCATCTTGAGTAATTACCCAACTTAAGTTTTCCCACAGTTGAATTGAGACCTTCAAAGGCTTCTACATTTACAAGTATTATTAACCGATATCTGAAACATGATGTTCCCACAAGGGCTAATTTTTTCTTCCTTTTATTAAATATACAGGTTATAGGGTTCATTTGCTAAGTGCTAAGCCCTTAGAAGAAAACACTACTTGTTAGGGAGAGAAAAATCTGCAGTGCACGACCAAAGCTAATGGTGCATAATGCACACATCATTGTCTTTTTGCAAAGACTTTAAAACAAGTTAAAATTTAGGTCTGGCTCCCTCCCTCTCTCCCCACCCCCCACTTTCCACTTTTAAGAAAATCAAACCACTTACTCCTATGTGCAGAATGAGTAAATTGAAGACACGCACAAACAAAAACCTCCTAGGATGTTGCACAATGAAGTACAGATCATTGGATACAATACATATGACATTAATGAAACGGTATCTCCTTCAAAAATACATTGGAAACATTCATGAATGAATTAAGTCCTCTTAATGACTTTTCAAAAATGAAAATGAATGAAAACTATTTCATTCATACAAACAACTGTATGCTGTGATTCACAGTATATAATTTAATCATTTTATTTTCTTTATTTTGTGATTTCTCTTTTAAAATACCTTTTTAACTCTACAGCATAGAAAACAGTAAAGTATTAAAGATTGTAGTTATTATTTGGGTTCAAGTGCCTTTGAATGCATTAAATGTTAATGAACAGAGTCTGGTTAAAGATGGTATTTGCTGGAGGGATCAGTCTGACAAATTGCTTTTATGGCATAAAGCAGTTCTTGTAACTTACAATCTTTTTATTTTCTTTTTCAGGTCAGAAACAAAGTTTGACTCCAATTCAGGTATGTTTACATTTACAGTGTTTTACTGAATGTACAGTATTCAGGTTAATCTCAAAAGAGTAGTTTATCAGTTCAAGTTCAGCTTAGTTTTAAACAAACTGGGGTAGGTCAGCCTTAAAAAGGATCTTCATTTCTCACTCTCTGAAAACAGTATTGTTACTGTGAAACATTTGCTTTCATTCCTTTCATTAGTTCCGGTCTCTTTACATTTTCCCAAAAGATGATTGGGAAGATGTATCTTGCAACGGGCTTTAATTGATCCAGAAAAATTATAATACAAATAAATGACAATGCAGACTAAAGCAAATGGAGGATTGAAGTTTGAAAATGATCATTGCAAGAGAGGAGAATCTTTTTCTTCCTGGTGGACAAAAACTTTTCATGGGAATTTGAATTCAGTGCAGCCTATCTGTCAGGAAACAGATGATTTGTCATCAAATTCTCCTGACAGATGCAGGTACACAATGCATGCCAGACCAGTCTGTAGATCTCAGTTGAGAAGGATTAATAAAAGGCAGTCTCTCCCAACATGTCTTTTTAAAGAATTGTAATGTGTTGTCAGGACTGGGAGGGAAGTGAAGGTCAGTCTAACAGGTTAATGTGTATCTAACAAGACAAAAAAACACAGGACAGCAAACAGGGGAGCAGCTGGAGGAAAAAACAGATATCCTAACACCAGACTGTTACTTACTCAGTTAATTATTTCTAGGTGTTTCTTAAAGTTAAACGGTAATAAATTAAGAATAGGCTATTGTCCTGAAGTTAGGTGAAATGCCCATTGCCTGAAAAAGTAATTCAAAATACATTTTTTGTTAAGATAAAAAAGTCTCTTTTAAACAGGAAACCTGATGGCAATTTTGGTTTTAGGCCAGTGTTATCTTCTAAATAGTTTGCTTAATGCAGTAGTTATAATTGCTTATAATGTTATGAATTTTACAATATATATTAATCAGGGTGTTTATGGAACAGCACGTTTCCTTTTATTCCAGTTACAGCATGATTTGGGTTTGAAATGTGAGGCATTACGTTGCTTTTTATTTCCACATTAGATTTTATCTTTGGAACTATATGGGAGTGAAATCTACAGCAGGAAGCATTTAAATAGCCAATGCCTACCTCTTGTATACTTGCATCATCTTGCTCCTGTTATGATTTTAGTCTGAGTTTGAGGTTACTTGCTTTAAATATTTCTTGAATAAACTCTGTGCTAAGATTGATTTTTAGATCTTGAAGAACACAAAGGGATTGCATGGGGGATAGCTTCACATTTTTTGCCATTACCCCCTTTATTTTAGTGCAGTCGCCAAAACTAGGGTGTAAAGCAGAATGTCACGTCTGCTTTTCCGTGGAAAGGAAAATACTCTGCAGAGCTTCACTTTTCTTGGTGGTTTGAACTACGAGTAGTTTTCTGGCTCTCTTTTGAAGCAGTTCTCCAGTTAGATGCACTATTCTGCCTGCCGCTCCCTTGGCAGCGAAGGCAGGGGCACGGCTTTTCCTAGGGGAGCGGTAAAAGTTGGCCATCCTTGCAGCTGGGGTGTGGGCCTGCTCAGTACAGGTCACCAGGCCTTTCTGCCCGGGGCTCCTGCTGCCCTTTTAATCCTTGCCCCAAACTCTGTACTTGGAGCTGAGAATTACTAAGGTTTAGCGCCTCGGTCTCATCAGTGCTGTGTCTTTCAGCACAGGTTTCGGCTAACAGCCAAGGGTAGATGTTAGAACCAGGCAATGCCAAGGCTGAAAATCCCCTTATCTTTGTTAGAGGTACAGCTGTGGTCTCTTATAGGGAGGGCACTCATTTCTTCCACCAAGAAACTGTTCATGACAGTCAGATGGCACAAGGACTCTGACTTTCTCTTTTGTTCCCGTTACATAAGAGCAGAGGAGAAGTGAAGATACAGGCAACGTCAACTCAACATCTACCACCCAAATAAAATAGCACTGGTTGTGTTTCCCTACCAAAGAATTTGCTATAACTTTCCCAAATCAGACAATAATCCCAGACCTCCTGCCGAGTGAATGCATCCTGTTCTCTCAAGGTACATTGGCAATGCCATCCTCATTTTTAAAAAGCCTTCTTTTGTATGGGGGGGTGCAGTGCCCTTTGTAGCACCATGTTCTGCATTACACTGACCTTTGAAAAGTGTCAGTGTAGTGGGTTTAAAAAGGGCTGCTGGCATCTCAGTTGGTATTTATGCATCCTCAAGTTTTTGGAGACACCTGAAGGTATTTTCACATTCCTGATTTAATTTTGAATTCCTTAGACTGTCATTCCTAAGTGAAGTAATGATCCCACAAACTGGAACAAACATGCTTTGTTCTCATTTATCTTATGTTACTCAAAACAGTTCAAGTGTTGAAAGTGAAAATGAGGTAATTTTATTATATAATACACGTTTTCTTCCCAGGAGTTGTTCCACAACTATTGCTTGCTCTAAACTAACCCCAATGTTAATTCCAGTTAACTTGCAAGTCTAGATGTGCCCTTAATAAACATTTATCAATGCTTATTATACTTGTCTTTCCTAGAAATATTTGTGAAGCACTGAAGAATTAAACAAGTCTTTCTGAAGCAAGTACAAAGTCAGAAATGCAGCTTTTAAAGTACCCAGTAGGCTCACTGCAAATGTAACCTTGGAAATGTTGTTCAACACTGAAATATTAGACAAACATTGTCAAAAGAAGATTAATTGGAACCTGAGCATTAACTTAAAAGAAGGCTGCAAAATTCCTACAGTGATGATCAGGATTTATCATACAAATAGCTATAACATCTGTAGGGGACACACATTCTTCATATCATGACTAACAGTTCCATCTGAGAAACTTCTTTTTCTCTGCTGACTCTATAAGTCTATAGCTGGCAGAATTTCTGTCTCAGAGACCATGGGGTTAGCTTCATGCTGTTAGAAGATCTTATAAATGAAACAATTTTGCTTTTCTGACATAATGTGATAAATTCTACTAGTACTTAAAATAGATTTTTTTTCTAACAAAGCACTTGAAAGCAAAATTGATTGTCGGAAAAGTACTTTTTTTTTTCTTCACAATTTGTTAGAGAACAAAGTAGACCACAAAAAATCACAGGTGAAACATTTTTTTTCTTATTATAAGTATTTTGTTAGTGTCTAAAATGCTTATTGTGCTATGTGCTTGGCTGTAAGATTTCAGAATTTACGACTATAAGAATGATATTGGAATAATTAATGAAATTAATTTGACAAATTATAAATAGATTTTTGCTTTTTTTTAAATTTAGAGTAAAACAGGTCTTCAGGGTGCTGTTCTGTAAGAGGAAGAAGCTGTAGGTCTCAAAAGCTGTTGTTGAACACTTCAAATCCCACCTTAGTAACAGCAAAAATAAGCTAAGAAAATGCAAACAACTGCCTCAGCATGCCCCCTAGTCACCAGGGAACGGTAATGGTGAATCTCCTATTGCTTACTGGGAGGGCTGGAGTTTTCTTGGGGCATCTCCTGTAATAATTGTTCCATCCTGCATGTCACTGTGGAGGTGAGACATGATATTCAAGTTAGAGTGTTCATAGTGAAATCACGGGCAAAGAAAAATCCAGTTTGTTTTGTGTTAAAAAAAGAAAAAAGGACAAATTCATGGAAAATATGCAAGGACTCCAGTACTCCAGTAGAGTACTGTCACTCAGACCATGGAATGTAGAAAGTCAGAGCACAGGGTGCAAAAAGGACAGTCAGGGAAACACTGTGCTGTAGAAACATCTGTGCACTGAAGAAAAAAGAGTGCCCAAGGACACACAAAGCCTTTAGCTGTGTCCATCATCTGCTGTGCCAGCTTCACACTTCTCTCAAAAAAAGAGAGAGATGTATCTCCAAAACTTGCTCTTCTGCCTCCCTGCTTCTACATATCAAATGAAATTTAAAGATAATGTATGTGATTTTACATCACTGTTTGCGTCAATACTTTGTAAACATTCCAATTAGTATCAGGAATTAAGATATAATAGCTGTCCGTGCACCTAGAGGCTGTCCTGAGGGACAGCTACACAGGAGCTTTTGTTGGATTCCTGCTGCCTCAGCAGCCAAATACAAAGCAAGTCAAGGAGCCCCCAACAGTTCCTGGAATTTCTTTTGCCTGCCTTGTCTGGACTCACAGTGTCAGCCAGTGACTCTGCAGGTCATTTCTCCTCTCTGCACATCGCATTTTCCACCAGAGTGAGTGTATCCCCATGTCTTCAGCACTGCACAATGCTGCTATCCCTGCATCCCCATCAAGGTTCCCATCCTTTCCTTTCTCATTGCTTGTGTTTACTGCTATCTTTCCTTTAAATGTGGCCACTACAGTGTACTAACTTGCAAGGCTACATGATTCAGCACAGGTGCTAGAGAAAAAATGAACAGAATTATAAGGTTGGAGGTGATTAGATGTTTTTCTCTCACAAATTCCTCTTGGCTACATTTCCAGATGTTCTGCCATGGGCTTTCCAAACTCTCTCTATGAGCCCTGATTTCCCTTATCCTGTCACCAGTCCCATTGTGTGAAAGTCATCAGTACAACTATTAAGAGCAAAAGGAACCCTCTGCCCAAGAGAGAAATGAATACCAAAAGGCATTTTGTAAGTGAGTAACTTTTTTCAGCCTTTACTACCAGGGAAGCACAAAGGAAATGCAACTTGCCTGAAACTTAGGTTGACAAAGCAGCAGGGTACTTAGTAAAAACATGCACTGATCTAACTCATCAAAGATTTAAATACAGATGAAGAAATAAGTTCCTAAATGTTATTGATGTGAACTTCTCCACACAGGTCGTATTAGAGCAGTTCTTAATTTCTTCTTAGGAAGGCTAATTAGTTTGAGAAACAGGGAGGAGAAGTGATATTTGGTGTTCTTAACAAAATCATGTTGGCAAGTTCAACAGTCACCCTACAATCAGAATGTTTGATTTGAAAGATTAAAAATATTTGATTTAAAAGATTCTTGCAGAATCTGTAATAGGGAAAAGTAGCAAAATAAACTGAGATACTGAAGAACAGAGATGCTCCAGAGCTTTTTGGATGAAGTGAATTACCTCTTTCAGGTTCTCTTTCAACTTAAAAGAATTATTTCCTTCTCCTACGGCCAGCTTGGATGCTTGTAAAGGTGCATGAGCTGGCACAGAGAGATGGTGGGAGACAGTTCTTGTCATTACTTGTCAGTGCTGTTTTGTTCTTGGCATTAACAACTCTTCACACGGATTGTTGGGGAAGCAGTGGCTAGGGAGCCTGGCCTCTTCTATTTGTTCAGCAGCAAGATGAGCATTTAGTCAGGTGCAAAGTGAACCATCTGGGGAATGTTTCAGGGCCATGCTGTAAATGTGACTTGGAATATTGGATGGCAGGGACACCCCATTGGCACATCTGAAGGAACTATGTGCTGATGTGTGGTACTGATTATCACCTGTTCTTGTATCACTTGTAAAGCTTGGCATCATTTCAGTTGTGACAATCTGGAGGTGTTTGCTACTGCTGTGGCCAGAACTGAGCTCAAAAGAAAACCAGAGCTGTGTAAAGCCATTGGGCCAAGCACCACACTGCCAGCTTCATCAGCCTCTGGAAAAGAGGAGGGGGCAAGACCACAGCATTCAGGGGGTGCCCCACTGGAGCCCCCATGGGCTCTTTGGACTTCAGCAGCTTATCTACGGGACAGGCTGCAGCCACACACCAGGCAGAGACCATGGGGGTGCTTTCTGCCTGTGTGCTGTGATGAATTTAACAGGACAGGATCGTTATGGTCAATGCCGTCAGTCTTTAGTTTCTCATTACCATAAAGTGGATTTTCCTGTTTCGGTTCTAGGCAATGTTTCGTTAAGCACAGTATATTTTGTGGCTGGCTGCATGCATGTTGTCCAAAATATGTTTTGATCAGCATGGCTTATGGGGTTATGAATTTGAATGAGATGCAAGGTATTTGGAATTCTTCCCTCTGGATTTGTTAGAGGAAAAAAAACTTAACATCTTATTTGTACAAGATGATGAGAATGATATCATACAGTATTACTTGAAACTGGAATAAATCTGTTACTTGAAAACAAATGAGACTGTACAAACCAGCTAAGTGATAATTATTAATGACAAAAGATTCAATAAAGATTAAAATATTTAATGTTTTTCTTTCATTGATGTAGTGCTGTAAATTTATGACCAGTAAGAAACCATAAGAAAGATCAGTCAACTTTTGCTATTTCACATTTTAGTCTCTTATCAAAACTAATTTCAGGTTTTTTAGTACTAAAAGTAAAGGGAAAAATGCAAGCTGCTTTTAATCAAACTGGAATGTTCAGTGATCACCATCACAATCTTTAGTGTTGATCTGAGTTTGAAGCAAAGAAGATTAACTTGTCTTTTGTTGACTTAATTTAGTGGCAACCCCGGCCTTTAAGATGTAATGGTAGACAAGTTTGTGTCATACCAATGCAACTGCCACTGTACATGTGAGCAGCCATCTGCTTAGAATTAAGTCCTAAGCCAAAACACCAGCGAGGTCTAATGCTGCCAGTTTAAGTTAGACACAATTTGCACTAAGTATTATGTGAGTAATGGCTTCACAATCAGGTCTAATGCCAGACAAAAATTAATTTGGTTACAAGGCCTGAAAGCATTTCTGAAAGGAAAGAATTGTAGCCCTATGTGATTGGATTAGGAGTCTTAGCAACCTTGCTTTCCACTGCGGGGTGAGTTACCATTTATTGTTTTGTATATAGTTGTCTTGCCCACTTACTGTTCTTTACAAAGTGGTCCCAATCTTTTCATCAGCTGTGGTCAAGATGTCTGAACAATCTTAGATTTGTATACTCCAATCCAAACATTTGCCTATCGAGATCACAGAATCAATATTCACAGTGTTTAATTGTTGTGAATAAAACTAATTGTTGTGAAGCGCCTAATTTAGCACTAATCTTTTCTTTACTAGCTGAAGCAATGGAGGTGCTTTCATTATTTGCTTAATATCCCTTTCATGTTGTGTCTGGCTTTCACACAATCCCTGTGTGTCTGTGGAGAAATGGCAGTATTTTCTTTGGAGGGAGATTTTATGCAAGCTATTACCATGTCAGGGGAGCGGGATCATCTTAACTCTGTGACTGTCTACCTTAACACAGCCCTCTGGGCTTCATCTCGGGTCAGTTGGAAGAGATTAACATCCTCAGATGAGGTCATCCCTTCTGCTGGAGAAGTCTGTTTCAGGGGACACTGAATCACCCTTTTGAGTGGCCATCAGTTTTAGAGTTGGGCACATAACTCTGATGGTCAAAGTCATAATAGATTATCACTGGAATGGATGTCCCAAGAGTTGGGGATGAGTGGATGGGATCCCCAAGTCATTTTCTATGGCTGATGCTGTGGAGGCTTAATAGGATAAAAACCATACATTTAAGAGAAGAACTACACAACTGTTCCCATGTTCTTCTGCTGGGTGTCAGTAAACCTCTTGCACACAAAGCTTTTGTGGAGTGCATTCATGAGAAAGATGAGGTTAGCTGTGATTATTTTAGTTCTGTTTTTCTTTGTATGCATTTTCATTTTTTAGTCTTACCTTTCCTAAACAAACTCAAATCTGTTTATGCGTCTCCAGTAATGGTTACCCTGGAGAACTGCTGCATTTTTACCACTTTTTCTTGAATTATGAGTAAGAATAGCCAAATGTGAAAAAGCTGATAAAATATGTTTTGCAAATTGATCATTCACCACTGTTCCCCTCTTCACAGGCAGGAAGAGAAAAATGTAACACAAAGAGATATGGCCTAAGGATAATAAGAGTGAATAAAAAAATGTATCATATTCAGTCTAGCTTCAGTCAGGGCCCAAATATTAAACTGGTCGTTGTCATATTTACAAAGCATGTAAAATTTTTGAAAATATTAATAGGAAGAGATTTTGCTGATTTAAAGTCACTATTGAGAAACTTATAGAAGGTAAAAGTCTTTTATTCTGGGAACTGCTCTAGCCAAGCTAAGGAAGGCTGACCCAATAAATGCAGATATGAAAACTGAAGGGTGTATTTTTGAAAAATCAACATTTAAAACCAGAAGCATTCTGGTTCTGCCTCTTGCTTTTCAAGGAGGTGGTCATGAGAACAGAATTCCCATGTTTATATTCTCATTTTAAAAGTGTTTACCTTAAGATTTGTGGATTTCAAAAGTACTCATATATTCACTTCTATACTGTTATCTCCCCTTCAGTCAGTGATTGTTTTTTCCCTATCACACATACGAGAAGGGATTTAAATGGAGTTCCAGGAATACTGGATCAAAGAGGAGTGGGATTGGAAATGTCAATGCTCAGCACTAACAGACTATCTGGAAAACAATTAAGACATATTTAGGTTGAAGAGTGGCAAAAAATGTGCTTGTGAATAAAAAAATCTGCTGCATAAATACTGTGTTGAGAGCACTAGGGTTCCTGAAACAACTTTAAAATGCAGGAGAGGAAGATACAGGGTTTCTCTGGAATGAAAGCACTCCCTGCTTTCAAGTATAGTAAGAAAAACCTGATTGAAAGCCTACTGTCAGAACTGTACTTTAGGTCATGATAGTATTAAGATTGTGGCAAACTGGATTTACACTGGTCATGACTTACCCTGTTAGCTGGTGGAGACGAGAATTACAGGAAGTCTCTTTTTAAATCCTTCTATTTTCTTTACTATCTATCTGCATGTGTGACTCTTGCCTGGCCCCACGACGACAACGTATCTCAGGCATACCTGTTGTTGTGGCAGTGTGATGAAACAAGGCAGCATTTTGCTGTTGAAGCTCAGCACAGTGCTGAGGTCTATGCCAGCATCTGCTTTCAGTCCTTTGGTTCTGGGCACCACAGTACAGACCATACAAAAAGTAAGTCTCACTCCTAAAAAAGCACAGAAATATGCATAGCAGAACTGCCACCTCAACTCCATTGCTCTAGTTTCTGTAAAAGTAACTGATTTATTGATACACTGATATAAGTTTTCTTGTTCCACTTGCTTTCTCACACCAGGAAAGTCTCTTCCCAAAGGATGAGTTACACACGGTTAGGCTGCCCAGTGGGATATGCCCCTTCCTGGGCTCCTATTTCTGGGAGAAGGGAGAGGGTACCTGACCACCTCCCCACCTCCTTGTACACAAGTCCAAGTTTGTGTTCTGTGTTGTCACTTACTGGGGTGCCTGTTGGTATGGCACCCCGAGTGGCAAGGCAGCTGGACTGTATTTTATTATTGGGTGAGAAGGAGGACACAGACCTTCACCCACATCCCCACTGCCTTGAGATGATCAAGACAAGGATAGACCATACTGAGACTCTGTCCATCCCTGCACCCTCGACCTTCCTTCCCACAAGAAAAAGGGTTATTGGGAAACTTCAGAAGCCCAAACTCATGAGATTTCTCCTGGCACTTTGCCTCTGAGGATGCTTCTAGTTATCCACAAAACGACTGAGCTTTAATAAGTTTCTCATAATTTGTAGAAGCACTAGCAGTGTATTTATTTCGCTTCTCTCCAATAGATCCTGCATGGTTTTTTTAGTTTTCAGAAACTGTCTTGTCTAGTGCTAGGGTTAAACCTCACACAAATGGAGATGGACAGTAATACTTAAATGCCTAAGTAATCAAATGTGTTATAGCCTGCAGTTTTGCTTTAATGTTTGGATGGGACTTGTGTTAATTCAAATTTAGTAACAAAAAGGTGATCTGTTAAAGAAGCTAGAAGAATAAGGCAGAGTGTTCACTGAATTCATGAAGATTAGCAGATGAAGGACCTAAAGTGTCACTGCAATATAAAGAATACAATTATGTAAGTTATGCAAACATTCTACCTTTAATTCAGGCTTTATTTACAGAAACTTACCACCCATATCTCATTAGTTCAATGATATGGTTTATTTGTGCAGGTCTGTTTTAGAACTAATGAATGATGGGGAATTAGAGTTACAACAGTGATAGCAGGTATTTAAAAAACATTCACAGCAAGAGTGAAGAATGTCACCCGCTCAGGAAACAAACTGATAATTACTGAAGCTTATGCAAATATTTAAATGATCTAATAAAGATCAGTGAAGAGGAAAAAAAAGAAGAAAAATTGTTGTGTGGAATGAGCACAGGAAAGTAGATTGTTAAACACAGGGAGAGTAGAAAGATATGCTTGTTCAAAAATATAAAATTATTGCTTGTCCTGCTCACCCCGTTTACATGTTTAGATGGATGCAAAGCCTTTGTTCTATGTCCTTACTGTAGAAAGAGGTAAAATGATCAAACAGAGGATGCTGTTTGATAGATAAGGTTAGTCCCAGAGGGTGGGGTAGCCAGAGCTAGAACTGTGAGATTTTTTTATTTGGGAACTAAACTTGTATATGCATACAAGGTTGGGACTTGTCTATCCAAGCAAGTTTGTTTTAAGTTGGCAAGCTGAAGGAAAAGATTTTGTCTTTTTTGTATGTGTTGAACTGGGGCAGGGTATGTACCACTCAGATTTTTTAACATACATTGATATTGGAAAGGAAACATTTCAAACAAAGACTTGCACTATATGCTTGCAAAATGAAGAGTGGAAAACAGTTGAGCTGTTTTGTTTTTATCCAAATTCTCTAACTTTTCCAGTCAAAATTTTTTACAAAATTTAAGAATTTTTCAGAAAGTTTTCAAGGCACCTAGAGGCTCTGGTTTAAGGCACTATTATTATAAAAATAACCAACTTCCCAAACCTGCCATCAACTTCAAACTCAGGCCCCATTTAATTGGCTGCTTAATAACTGGTACCCACAGGTTGGTTTCCTAGATTACACAATCATCCGGCTGTGAGAGCCTTTGTTTTCTATTCTGCCCTGGTACAATGCAATTGAACCCCACTGTGACTCCTGGAAATGCCAACAATAGAGATGATCACTCATTGCACAAACAGGTCTCCAAAGGGGGGGAATCACTTTGTTTCAAGGCCTTTCTAGGAAACAATTCATAATTTTGCAAGTATTTTAGACTTAACATTTCTTACGGTGTAGATTAAAAAAATTTAAGAGCAGCAGTGTGAAACAAATATTACACCTAGCGATAGTAGTGCTGAACACTGAAAAATAAAGGTTGAACATTGGAAGTTTTGCTACTGAGGCGTCTTCCTCCTCCTCACTCCACCTCCTCCCTCAGAAACACACCAGTGTGATGGTGCCCTGTGCAAATGAAGCACCATCTTGTTCGATGCCAAAAAGTTTTAATCAGAGTGAAGGTGAGGCTCTGGAGCTGATGTCCAATACGGCCTGTAGAGTTCATTAAGCTGCCTGCAGGGGAGGGAAGTATGGTTATAATCTCTGTTTTGGAGCGTGGGTCGGAGGTTCTCAGGTCCTCTAGCTCTTGCTCTGAAACCAGGGTGCGAGATCAGTGAAGAGGTTTTCAGTGAGTTGCTTTATAGGCTGTTGCCTGTGGCATGGAAGCCAAGTCATTTGTCAGCCACTGACAGTGCTGTTGGGTCCATTCTCTTCCTGCAGTGATTTAGACAGTATTTTACCTCTTTAGTTTCTTTACAGGAAAGAATCCTATTGAGAACACCTGAAGTGATACAATTACAGCCTGAGCACTTAAAACCAGGGGTATGTCTCAGTTTCCTGGGGAGCTGGGAAGAAGTTACAGAGTGCATAAAAATTTTTTGGTGCGACTGCAAACCAATCAGGGTACTAGACACCCTTTACATTTCAGTGGAGGTTTGGGCTTACAACAGTCCCTTCTAGGCAACTGAAAGCAGATATTTTTCTCTAAGGCTAAGAGTGCCCCGCAGCCAAAATGTGTGTCATTTTGGTTGCAATCTCATGAAGATGGGAAAGGTGCAGAGGAAAGACCCATGGTCCTCCCCTGACCCTGCAACTTCAATTGTCGCAATGCTGCTGAGTCCCCTTTGACCACTCAGAACTTAAGTAAACAGAGATTGTACTTGTGGGTAGTTATGAAGTATTTTTTTTAAAGTCTGAGTTTGTTGAATAGGGTTGGATCAGTACTGGAGTAGCTTGGTGTCAAAGGTTAGACTTTGTTATACCTAAGATAGGGTTGGGAACTGACATACTGTAGCTTTTGAGTTTTTCTTATCTGTTTTTTAAAGAGTTTATACCATGCTCAGGGAATGAAAAGTCCGGTATATTTTAATCCCTTTCCAGAAAAGTGCATCTTCTGCTACCTGCTCACTATGAAAAGATGCAGCCCAGGTAATTTAAGTTTTAAATTCATATACTTTGCCTTTTGTAATGCTGAGACAGAAGAGATCTTTGGAACTGAAGGATTACAGGCTTATTTGAATTACAAAGGCAATGACCTCAAGCAGCCTTCTAGTCAAATCTGTTGCTTGTGTGGTTCTGTGTTTCTGTGATACTAGTGCACAGATGTAGTGTCAAAGTTGAGTTCAGAGGTTTAGTTTATTCTAACAGTAGAGTTTTTATCAGTCAGGGATATCACAGTAAGTCATCCTTGCACTCCTTGCCCTGTATTCTCACCTTCCACCTCGTGTTGCCTCCAATGCTTGTTTAACCTCTTAGTTAACTGATTGGGCTTGTTAGCCCAGAAAAAAAAGTTTAATTATTTTCTTCTGGTCTAGTGAATTAAACTTTTCTCCCCACAAATGGATAAGCAAGCACCTGAGCTGCTGAACAGTGAGTTAGCAGCAGGACTAAGACACCTGAGGGCAGGGGAAAGAGAAGAGGAAGAAGCTGACAGATTGTTTCAGCCATCCTATGACACCTAAGTCTGTCCTGTAAAGCTTCTTCACTCTGGATACAGAATACTTGAAGTTGTTGAGAACAGAAGCCTCCCATGCATCTCCATGGGACCTCCTGAGTAGTAGTTTACTGACTGTTCTGCGTTGAGTGTGTCTTTGCTGAAAGAAATCCCTATGGAAAAGTTTGCTTCCAGCAAGTAAACATTTCACATTCCTTTTGTTTAAAAATCAGCATTCTTAAATGGAAGATTTCCTACTGAGCCCTTGTCAAGATTTTGTATTTTGCCTTCTCTGGTGAGTGTTTGTACAACTTTCCTTTAAGAAGGAACCACAAACTCATCTCAAACCTAAACAAAGTCTCTGTACAGCTCCTTCCAAGGGCAAATCAAGGCTAGAGTTCCTTGACTTCTCATTTCCAAGCATACCCTGCCTTAGAGGAAGCCCAAACACCCAGTTTGCTGCCTTTCTGAGTGAAAAACGAAAGAAGAAAAATCTAATGAATAGAAGAAACAAAGTGGAGGGGCTGACAGTGATAAGTGGGGGTACACATAGGGTGTAAAAAGCATTAAATCAAATAAAAATCTCCACCTCCAGTCACTTTCTCAACTTAGCTATTTTTGCCTATTGTATCGGTGTGGATGATGTTTCTGCTGCCTAACAGTTGTTGTGTTATGAACTCTCCAGTCAAGCCTGCCCTACATGTATCTCCTCTTGCTTCACAGCAAAGTTCTCCTGGCAGAAGTTTTGGTGGTAGGGAACCAAATAAACAACTGTGTGTATGAGGTGTTAATCGACTTTACTCGAAAAAGTTTAGAATACCTTGCAACCTCATTTGGCACTATTTATGCAAGGTTTCAGCAGTTTACTTTTTGAGTAAATATTAAGGGGAAATGAGCTACAGCACTGGTTTTGAATGTAGAGCATTATTTTACACCTCGTTAGGTCTATTTTTCCTACTAATACAGCCGTGTCAATTGGACAAGAGAAAGAGTGATGGGATGAACAAAGGCAGTGTTCCTTTCCCGAGAGTGCCAAATCCATTCTGTAAATGTGACATGAAAAAAAAAAAAATAAATAAGACCCCCAAACCACATGGCAGAAGTCAGGCCTGAAAAACCAAGACAACCTGCACTACAGCAGTTTGCACAAGCTCCTGCATCTCTTTACCTAATGTTTTCAGACACTAGAAGGATCATTTTCCCACGTGCAGCTAATCTGCTGTTTTACTTAGAAGATCTTTTCCTCAAGGAAATACACAGAATAGTACAAATGTGGTTGGATGCTTTTCCGCTTTTGAAAAACTGAAGTTTTTATAAATGAAAATAACTTGTTCTTGATACTTAGCAAGGCCTTTATTAACCTGCCTTAATTAACAAATCTTAATGCTTGTTTCGGGATCCGCTGGTGCCAGCAAAAACTTATACTGCAACAGTTATGGTGGGGGAACTGTGTGTCTGAGGTGCCCTGTCAGAATAAACTGCACAGGGGCAGAAACTCATCCTTCCTTAGAGCTTCCCACAAGCCACTGATCCCATGTCCAGAAGATTTAAGACTACTTTTTTTAGGAGTATCACACAGCAAATAGTTCAAGTGGTATCTCCCTTGCATCGTGTCTCTGGCATCAGCTAAGTGTGAATAAACCAGCACAAGAAAAAAGCCATCACATGTGAACTGTTCCACACAAGAATGTGCAGAGCTTTCACAGATGCATCAATGCTGCTGTAGATTTAGTGATGCTCTATTTTGATGAAGTAATGACAATGTTATGGCTTTTGAATGCCCCTTGGGTTTTTATCCCCTGTAGAATAAGCTTTGCAGTGCTACCACCCCTTCATACCTGTTTTCTCTGCCTGCAAGACTAAGATATAGCTGCTGATACAGGATTCTAAAAGGCTTGGGGGTAACAGAGTGAATTAAACATTCCTCTTCCAGCTGCTGCTGTTCACAACACTTTTGACAGTTAAAATACATCACACATTCTCTTGTCTGTTTAATGTAAACAATTAGTATTTTAAGTGGAGTCCAGAATCAACCCCAAATAGGAGGATCCAGACAGGCAGTTCAGATAGAAAACTAAGAAGTGTTCTAAATTTTTATAAAAGCAGTTTACAGTCAGTTCAACCTATGCCTAACACATTTTCTGCTGCAGCACATCTGTGGAAGCTGAGAGACCAGTGGCTTGTCTTTTGAGGAAGAAGATTTCATTTTTCATCTCAAAAATTATTTCAGCACAGCTTTTTATCTGCAGTTTTTAGTATAAAACAGAAAATGAAAAAGAATGAGGGACTTTTTGTTGAAAATGTTATAAACTGAAAAAACTCCTCACTCCTGGCAAAAGGCATTTGGGATGCAATGCTATTCAATTGTAAACCCCTTCTTTTTTGAGTCTAGACAATATATAGCTCCATTAGCACAAGGAAGGTAACATTCTGTACAATATTGATTCACTCAGATGGTCTTAAAATTCCATTTATCTAAATTTTAGGCTTTTGTGGGCATGAGGGTCTCTCTGGAAACCTGTCAACTTTTCTATGTCAAAATCTAAGCATGCATCTCAATATGAACCTGGACCAGGTGTAGGTAACGTTTAGGAATGAACCCTCTAGTTACTAGCATGGGTAAAATATCTGATAGGAAGCATTTAACGTCACTTCTGTTTGCCAGGGAAAAAGCTAAATGCTAGGTTATGAACTTATATCAATGATTTTCCCTTCATTCCTTCGCAACGGTGAGTGGCCAACTGCTCTTGATCCTGAAAGGTCTAAAATAGTGCAAATAATGAATCACAAATAAACAACTTACCACATTTTCAAAAAGAAGCCAGGTAATTAATTTCTTTTAAATTGAGACTTCCTCTACAATGAAGAAGTCTCCTCAGCTTCTCCAGCCATCAGCTCGGTTTGCACCTTTAAAAAAAAAAAGATAAGCAGGGCACAGGGAGTAAAAATGAAAACAGCTTCAGGTTAGTCAGTTTCCTCTTTGTTTAAATTTGTCCTTCCTGACATGGAGATTCATCACACTCCTTTCCTGGTGACTACTTCATTAGATTAGTTTAGTTAGGTATTCAGAGGGATTTTTATCTTCTGACTCATAAAATTCTTGAATTGCCCCAAGAATTTCCTGTGTCTGACTGGAATTTTATTCCTTGTCGTTTTAGCTGGACTCCTTGAAGAAGCTGCTGTCTTAAATTGCTTGGCTTTTGAGGTCTTCAGACAGCAGATCAGGAGCCAGCTCCAAACTCGATTCCTGCTTTTCAGGAAAACTGATCCGTGCCAGCACTTCACCTCTTAAAACTGTAGTCAGAAATTTTTCTTAGTATTTTTTAACTCTTCCTTTCCTGACAGTATTTCCCGTTGCTGCCCATGCCCTTCCCAGGTGTCCACTTCAGAATATTTGTCCAATTCCAAAAATGCACCCTGGTGGCTCAAACAAAGTGCGCCCTGCTCGCTGTCCCATCAGGTTTTCATCACTCTCTTGCTATAAAGCAGAGAAGCTGAGGTTACTGGTATATCGGGCCATTTAGCAGTTGGTGAGAAATGCCTTTGTCTATCCCTTCCCTGTCTTTTTTTTTTTTTCTTCCTTTCTGAGGAGGGTGAGAGCTAGGTTACGCTGGAGCCCTAGTGTGTGCTTCTTTCGAAGGGTTCAGCCAACTGAAGGTGATGCTTTTTGACATGTGAGCTCCAGAAATGTACCGAGGGATTGCAGCGCCAACTCGGCTGCTTGCACAGGGCCTTGGCCTGCCTTCGCTGCCCTCTCGGCGCGGACCGACGGCCCTTCCCTGCCCGGGGTCAGCGGCGCTCGGCGGCACCTGTGAACGCCTTTGACGACGAGGAAACCACGGCGGAGCGGCACCCTGCCTGTCTTCCGAAGTCCGAGGGGGAAAAAAGGAAAAAAACCCGATCACCCCTCGCGATATCGGTGTCCTGTCTCCTCTCCCGGGTCACGGTGACTGCGTAGGTCACGGCTCTATGACCACCGGCCCCTGTCTGTCTGTCTGTCTATCTATCTAGCCGTGAGGCTGCTTCCCGCCGAGTACATTCGCTTATGGCATCGGCAGGTGGAGACAAGAACAAGGCCATGCGCTGTGCGGTGCCTCCCGGGCTCCCCCCGCCCGGAGGCGGCAGCCGC
>VWZN01005616.1:95005-148617 GCA_013396955.1 Regulus satrapa | reverse complement strand
CATAATATAAGGGTCTTTGGAACTTCCTGGATTAATGAGAAAGACACCATCTACTCCTGCTAGGGTTTTATATCTGTATCAGATATGAACTCAAAAGAAGGCACACCACGCTTGCTGCCTTCCTCTGGCATTACAACTTCTTTGGCATCTCAGTTTGACTGTTCCGTTTGTCAGCTCTCTGGGACTGCTGTGTGCTTGCAGCTGTGTTGTCCTGGTACCCACCTTGTGCCAGCTGCCTATAGAGGTGCCCAGCATGGGTGGCTTATTAGAAATACAGGCTCAGTCAGGTACCTGGAATGGGAGGTCTGGAAGTGAGAAAGAAGATGCCTCTTCTGAATTATTTGAAGCCCTCTGCCCAGAGTGGTAAAAGCAGCATCCAGCAGTGGTTACCAGACTCAACATTGCTCTTCCTCCCTGTCCTTCTGTGTTGCTGCCCAGGGCAGTACCAGGCAAAAAAGCATTTTTTGATGAAGAGGCATAAACCATTGTCTCCTCTTTTCCAGAATAGGGACCATTATAAAACCCAAAAGATTTCGTTTTGGTGAGGACATGTAGAATGAATTTTAGAAATGCTACACAGCTTTAAAAAAAATATTTGGGGGATGTCCTAGAAAGAGAAAGAATAGGACATGACTCTGTGTGTGACTCCCAGCAGCATAAGATCCTGTTACTCATGTAGGATAGAGCGGAAAAGATCTGTCAGTAATGTTCGGTTTACACATGCTTTTCACTTAAATACTTGACTGAAGAATGTTGCACTGCTCTATTTAGTGTATTTTAGATTCAAGACATGATAATTGCTATATATTTGGAAAACTGTTAATCTTTGTGGTTTGCTTATTAACTTACCAAAAACTGGCCCTTAGGACATAGTGGCCTAACTCCCATGCAAAGGATTGTTGGAGTGAACACAAACAAGATAGGCTCCTATTTTAAATCCTGTTTATATTGTCAGTGTGGTACAAAGTGGCTGTGAATCTAAGAATGAAACAATTAAAAATATATAAATATATTTAATAAATATAAAAATATAATAATATAAAATTTATAATGGAATAAAAATTTGCTGGTGATTACTGTGTCATACTACCCCTCAAACTAAACTTTACAGCCTCTGCAGTGATAAGGGTTACTGCTTCTCTCAGCTTAGCAGAAGCTAAGATCCAAAGAAGCTATGATCCAAAATGGTCATCTTCACCCCTATAATAACAAAATAAAAACAATAGCATGTCCTTAACAAGTACCCATGTAGTCTTCAAAGGTGGGCTGAAGATTTAATGCCCAGCTTACAGCAGCCTAAAATTTCACAGCCTTACAGCAGGAAGGAGGCAGGAGGGCAGCCAAGGGAGACAGGTGAAGTGGCCTGGGGCCTGCAAAGTGGAGGCCACTGCTGGGCCATTTACCACTTTATATTGACAGAGAGTTTAAAGCTGGCTTCTTGCACTGCTGGGAGGTGCCTGATGATGCAGGCAAACAGACTACTGCTGCTACAGCTTGTTCCTGGCTGCTTTTTAAGTAGACAAAATGGTACAAGAAGACTTTGCAAACTATCAGATGGGTTTTCCACTCTACTTCAGGAGAGGAAATGAGACCGCAAATGGGATTGATTTTCTGGTCAGTCTGGCTCATAAACTCAATGAGCAATTCATTCATCTTCCTCTCAAGGTTAACAGAATGACTGTGTCTCACTGTGCCCTTCAGGACCTTTTCTTTTCCAAGGTTTGCTCAGTTTTCAGTTAACCCTCACAAAGCTAGTGGTTTGTCCTGGGAATGCTGGTGCCTGGCCTGCCATGTTCCTCGAGAAGAGATGGCTTGGCAGTTAAAAGTACACACTGGAGTGTGTACTCAGTGGAGATCTGTTTCCTAGTCCCTCTCTTGGGGACTGCACGTGGCTATGGTGGAGCCTTTGGAACACGTGTCACATGTAGCATGAACTGACAGTCTAATCTGAAGCTGCTCTAGTTGGGTACAAGAACTATTTTAGGAGAAGCTTGCCCTGTTTAAACAGGTTTCAGATGACTTCATTTTTAGAAGTGCGTGGAGTGCATCCAAAGCAAATAATTTTTCTCTGGTGACTCCGAAGACCAAAAGGAGAAGTCCAGAGAAAGAAGGATGAATGGTCTTTCTTAATATCAAAGCTGACATAAACACGTTCTCCAAACTCTTCTCACAAGATAATTTTCTCAGCAAGACGCAGACTCCTTCAATCTCTGTGTTGCAGCCTTCGAAGCTTCCCCCTCATTGCTATAGTGACAGAGGCATGGTTTTCTTTGAGAATTTCTGCAGCCCTCAAGTTTGCCTTCTCTAAAGGCTTTCACATGATCAGATAGTTGGTTGTTCCAAAGAGCACTCTCTTTGAAACTCCTCTACCATCACACAAGGGCAAACTGGTATGTCTGTTTTGCAAAATTATTAAAAAAAAAAAAAAGCTTCATTAAAAATATTCTAATTAGCTCTATGTGAGGCCTCAATTTTCATTAGACAGAGGTCCAGCTAAAAAGATGACAAATGGTTTTGGAAAGGAGCCACCAATTAGGAAACATCAATTTTTCTGTCAACAGGATAACCCCTTTTACAAAACTTGTCATATATTTACTCCTTTTCTCTTTGTGAAGGTAGTTGTTTGACAGCAACATTTTGCAAGAGGGGAAGGATTTATAATTTTTTTTTTTTCTACAGTTAGCATTGCTGCATTGTTTTGAGTTCCTGTTTTGTGGGATATTTTCCCTGTTTAGGGTGCTTCCTCCTCAGTCTGCCTGCTGTCTGTAACTTTTCCATTTGTAATAATTGGAGAGAGGGGGGTGACTTTTCTTGTTTCTGCAGTAAGTTCTGGGGCAGAAACAATTGTGGTGGTAGTAGGCACCTTGGGAGCATAGGACTTGTGACTTGCAATACCTTCAGGTAGCTTAGAAATGCTACTATATGTGTGTTCTGAAAAGGAAGATAAACACATTTCTGAGCATTTCTTTGTTTAAAAAATATGCTTGTTGTAATTACATCCTAATAAATCTTCTTCCATATTTAATAATCTAGGATACAACTGAAGACATATGGATCTTTTTCCAGTTTATACATTTCCTCTACCCACATTTGGAAAAGTTGTCGATAGTTTCCATATCTCCTTTTGCTGTATAGAAGATTTTACTCGCTTTTTTTATGGAAAGCTGTATACATACACCCTTTATTCATCTGCATGCAGTGATTCACAGCTGTTGCTTTGCTTCTTAATAGTTTATTACAAGTCATTTTATGAAATCATCAGTAGCAAATGCTCAACAAATATTAGGAGAAGAAACTAGGAAATTCTCTATTCTTGGGCATATGTGTAATACAGGAGGAGTGCAAGAGCTGCCTCTGCATGTTATATTTGGCAAGAGACTGAATGAGAAGAACAGCTAGCTGATGAGCTTTCAGATGGGTACTGGTAGATGCTGACATGACCTTAAAGCCTGTCAGGTGCTCATGTGGGAGCCCTGCTTCAGGAAATGGAGCATTATGATGACTTTTGAGGAGTGGCTGAAAAGTTACTGTGTAATGAGTATCATCTGGGTCACCAAATAGACCTGCCCTGTTGTTTACCTGTGTTGTGGAGAGAGGGGGACTCTTGGAAGCGTGGAAGGTCATTATTTTGATAAGTGGCTGTTACTGGTAGGTCAGGTGCAGGTATCATCATCTGGTGTCAGGTCATGCCAGCTCATTGCTCAAGCTATCAGCTGCTTTGAATATGTGCATTAGTTAGTGCAGTTGTTTTATCCTGGATGCAGACCACATGTGGATTGTCCACTAGTGCCTAACATAGGAATAGTTGTGGTTCCACCTGTCCATGTGTGATATGAAGATCTCATTACTGTTTGGAGGTAATAATCATCATCAATCATATCAATCATATCATCATCATCATAATAATCATCATCAATCATATCAATCATCATCATTCATATCAATAATAATCATCTCACTGCCTCTAATGTGTGATGGTTCAGTGTCTGAACACATCCTTTTGGATTTGCCCTGGTAAAGTTTTTTTAAGTACCTTTATATTGCAAAAGCATTTTTGTTCCCTAAAACCTTGCTGTTTATATTCAGGGTGGAATTTGTGAGGTTTTTTTTAAACTGGTGGTTAAAGCTTAATTGGCTTACCTGGGACCTTTATCCCCAAGCTAAACTGCTATCACTGCTTGTGGAGGACTGCGGGAATCCCTGTGGAGATGGAGGTTGGGCAGCTAGTGACAGCTCAGTCCTTTCCTGTAAACAACTGTACTTGGGGTGGGGGGGGAAGTTTTCCAAAGTATCTGAGTGATTTAGGATAAAAAAAATCTCCATTTAATTATTTCCATGCTCTGGAGTGAGAGAAACATTTTTCAGAGTGTGATTCTGTCCTGCTTTTTGCAATGCTATCTGCCATAAAGACACCCTCTTTTTTTTACCTATCTTGTTCCTCTTTTCCAGGTTGGCCTTCCTTTTATGATGTGATCAGTCCCGATGCAATTACTTTCAATGATGATTTCTCCTATGGGATGCATCGGATTGAAATATCCTGCAGTCAGGTTAGTTTATAGCACACACAGACCATTCTGATGGCAAAGGCTGCAAAAACCATTACAGTGTACTTTCCTTGAGATTTGCAAACCTTTCAGTTCTATTAAATAGTAATAATTGTGAGAGAGCTCAATGGGTCGTAGGTATAAAAGGTGGGTGGAATGAGCTGAAGGCACAAAGGGATCGTTGGAATGCACACTGCTGTCTCATGTGAGATTTAACAGAGCAGATGTAAATGGTTTGACTCAGTGCTGAGTTTACAAAAATAGTCTTCCTGAAGAGGGTCCCTTCAAAGGAGCTCCTGAGCCTGAGCCTGTCCACATGTGAGCAGTTGAGAGAAGTCAGAATCAGTGGAGCGACTGTCTGTGTGCTGATTCCATCACTCTACATTACTGTGCATCCATGCTAACTCATTCCCAACACTCATTCCCAGCACAGTCCTAATGGCTGCCTCAAATAATCCCATCTGCCATAATTACAAAGTCAGTAGTCATTCAAAACGTGCCCAAATTTTCCGTTATCTGTCTTGTTCTGGTCTCTCTTATCCTTTGTGCTGCCCTGTGAAGGGAATGGAATAATCATCGTTACCTAGCAAAGGGAGAAGCTGCTGCATTGGTGTTCAGCAGCTGTAGCCAGCAGCTTGCAGTCCTCCAGCTCCGCATTCTCAAACTCCTCCTGAGAGAAGCAGCAGCTTCATTTGGGCAGTGATAATTTGCTGTTCTTCCAGTGTTGTTGGGAAGGTAACTGATTTTCCCCCTGACAATGTGCATCCTTACTAGTCAGTCAGTCCTCATTATATAAGACTCAGCGTGAGTGGAGAATCTTCTCAAGAGTATCCATTAACTTCAGTCTGCAAAGAGCATTTGGCCCAATATGTTAATGACCAAATTTGCACATCTGCTAGTTTGTCATGCATACTGTACAAAATTCTGAGGTTTTTACATGGATGGTATGCTGTAGAAGATCCATTTGACACTTTGTGAGAATATCCACTTCCCTAAATTCGCTAGCAAGGTAGCAATGAGACTGCAGATTGGAAAGCTCATGCTTCACCAGGGGTTACTGGCATAATCAAAAACGCAGTCCAGTCTCTTTAGCTCTTCTTAGTAAGCCTAAATAGTGCTAAAATCTGCTTGCTGCAAACCTGCTGAGCCTGTATCTGCTGACACACTCCAGGAGATGGCCAGAGCTCCTGGAGAAGCCCAAGGAAGCCTGTGGTTAGGCCAAGGAATCTGGGAATGTCATTTACCTGTTACCAAACAAAATAGTGTTAGCAGACCTGAGATCAGCAATATTAGCAGCAGTCACATGCTGACACCATAAAATCAAAGAAAACTAATATCTGAATTTGAAGGAAAAAATATGACCAAGGTTGCTGTATAATCCAATAGCAACTGCCTACCAGCTCTTCCAGCTTCCTGGGGCAATAACTCCACAGATGATCAAGTTCACACAGGAAAATAGCTTGAGGAGTGGTGAGCATCTTTGCAGCCAGTGTTCAGCACAGCTAATACCGCTCCATTGTGTATCTGCCCCTGGAGTGTGAATCACACATGCAGCTGCAAAAAAAATGCAATTTTACTGCGAGTGGGATTGATACGACAGACCGTGGTAGAACCAGAGGGAAATACTATCTCCCACATGCAAAACCTTGTTAATCCTTTGCAGATGAAAAAATAGTTGAATTTTTCTTTAAAAGTCCTTTCCACCTGTCTGAGAGAATAAAAGAATTTTTTAAAATGTTCTTCATTACAGAAAGCAAACACGGGGAAAAAATCATGCATCCATGGGATTATCATAGAAATAAATTTCACAGTTTTTGGAACACACCCTGAGTGTGTTTTGAGTTCAGTGAAGGGGACAGGTAGTGAAAAGGTCAGTGATTAGTGACAGGTAGAAGTTAATAGAAATGCTGTTGAGGAATACTGTAAAACTGGTTGCATCTCTGATTTTTGCTCTGTCCTGGTCAAGAGTCCCTTTCCCTGTGGTCTCCCTCCCTACTATTTTAACTGTATAAATCAATAAAATTCCATAGTCACAGGAGTATTTTTTGCACACCAATAGCTTGGACTCTCAACTACAGCAGCTGACTGCAAGCTGCTTTCCATGCCTCCCAGCAGCATATTAGAACCAGGAGGCTTGGGAGATCCAAGCATACTGACAGTTAGCAGTCACTCCCCCCCCCCTTTCCTGCTCCCAAACACATACTTGGAATGCTTTAACCATTTCACTGTCCCAGTTCATTCTGCCCAGTATAGGTATGTGCAAGGCTGCAACAGATAATTGTTTCTTTTTCAGAGGCTTTGCAGGCATGTATATATGTCCCAGAAAAAATGGTCAGCAGCTATTATGCGTGGGGAGGATAGTAAAGTCAATTCATCCTTTGCACTCTCAGCTGAGTGCCAGGTTTCTTATACTGTGATACAAAGGACTGAAATAAATTTCTGTTTAGGGCAGATGAGTTGTAGAGTCCTCTCTGCGGAGAATCACCACATAAATTTTTGGTGAGAGGTAATCTCAAAAGGTAACAAATTTTACAGTAATTCAATCCTGGAGTGATTCTGCCATCACAAAAAGGTGTAATGAGACTACCTTGGACTCTCACACAGCTTCTCAGGTTTTGTGGGGAAAACCTTTTTGATAGATTGTCTTTGTGGTCTGTGTGTGAATATATTACTTCTACAGACCATTTCTCTGCAGTTTCTCTTGTTCTGTTTCTGTCCAGTAGAGAGGGAATGATTTATCTTTTGTTAAATGATGGTCTGGAAAAGATCTGTTTAACACTTCCATCCAGGAGGTTTTGAAGCACTCTTAGTTGAGATGAGATGATTTAATTAGGATGCTGAGCATATAGAAAAATACCTTCTCTGGGTACTTACTTTTTTTTCCCCCCCCAAAGGTATGGTTATAGTCAAGTGAAAGGCTTCATTGTTAGATACCCCACTTTCAGAAGCAGCTCAGGGGATTTTTGCACACACTAACCTAAAAAGGGCCCTCAATATAAAAGAAAATGATAAAAAGTATAAGCAGTGGATAATGAAGGAAAGGATGGCAAGACAGCAGTCTTTCAGGAAGAAGACTTGAAGCTTAGTTTTCTCTAAGAACCCTTTCAACTTCCTTTTACTTTTTCCCCCTGTTTTATCTTCCTTCCTTACAAAGCTGAGTGACTGCTATTTAACCCAGTCATGCATGCCATTTTCCATTGCCTGTGGGAACTCATTCTGCTGATACCGTGGGCTAGAAGCCCTCAGTTGTTACTGGGATCCTTGCTGGACTGCCATGGCTGTGTCAGTGACACTTCTTCAGGAGCAGGGAGCCTGATGTGAGATGTGTCTGCTTGGGTGCAACCAACAGGTGGGAGCAGTGAAGATTATTTTTTCAGCTGTCATTAAATGAGCAGTTTCTGTCCCACCTAGCTGGTGTGAGAACCTCCCCTAGCTTTTCAGTCTGTTGAGAAAGTCTAACCTGGAGGTGAGACTTTACCTGCCTCTCCAGACACCTCTCCTGCTGCTTTGGTGAATTAAATGCCATAACAGCAAGAGAACATTAGCAATGCATTAACTGCAGAGTAGAGATTTGCCATCACTAACTCGTTCAGAGTTTGGAATAATCACTATTGCCTCTATGTATTTGGAATACTATGAATTAATTAAATGCTCAGAATAGCTTGCAGTCTTTAATTTTTACTGTCTGACTGTGAGTCCGTGAGCAGGTCTGTGATCTCAATTACATCATTCCACCTCTCACTGAGATCTGCTATTGACTTGAAAGGCCAAGGCTCTTTGCTAAAGCAGCATGACTTTCCTGTTCAAGATAAATATATCTCCAGTGCAAGGTTTTATTTTTTTGTTTCTCATGACAGACTGTAAAAATGAACTTGTAGAATTCAAATGACTAATTACAAGAAGTTATTATTATCCAGATAAGTTGTCAGCCATAATGTGCAGTGATAGTAATCTTAATTTTTGAATAAGGATCCAGCAGGGTTAGCTTCTTCAAGATATTGTACTTATAAAGCAGCCCTGTAAAGCAAAGGACTGTTACCTTTCTTACAGACAGGATCAGTAGTGTTCACTCTGAATGGCCCTACAATTATTTGGGTCTGATTCATGCAGAGCAAAAGTGGCAACAGACCATTTGTACTTTCATGTTTCTTAAAAAAAGCAAAATTCAGCATAATTTATAATTACTCTCAAAGATTATTAATTAAGAAATATACTACAGGTCTTTTTCAGTCAGGTGTCCCTATCTTGTATATACTATAGAAATTATTATGAGGTGAATAGGCTGATCCACATCCCCTCCAGGGGCAAGAAGTGCACCCAGAAAGACCTTGATGCTCAGAAGAGTGGCAGACTATAGAAAGGGGAGAAAAAAAAAGAAGTGTGAGCACAGTCCAAATAATATCTTCAGTGCTTTAGGTCCTTGTCAGGATCACCAAAGGGTTTAATGGGATTTTTTGGGGGTTTTTTTGCCAAGGAGTTTAATAGATGGTTGCAGGCTGAGGAGAGCCCAGAGCTGAGCTAGCCCTTTCTGACACAGATATCCTTACAGCTGTAAGTGAAACATGGGCAGTGCTGTCCTCACCACCATGTTTTTAGCTGCTGCCACTAAATCATTACAGAAACAGGCAGCTCCTCAGAGATGGTGGCCCAGCCAAGCAGTGGTATGACAGGAAACACCCAGGAAATGTGGGCTTGGAATCTTAGGCGCCTGTGGTATCTCGGAAGATCATCTTCCTGGATCACTCCTGCAAATGAATGCAGATTGTAAATCCCACTTGAAAGGGTGATATAGGGACCAGTGTGCTTCCTTAGAGGCAGCTGCTAGTCATTGCTTAACACCACAGTGATGCCATGGAGCAGCACACAGACCCAGTGATACTCTATTGTGTTTTGTTTCAGTGTGGTGCTCACCTGGGGCATATTTTTGATGATGGACCTCGCCCAACTGGCAAACGGTACTGCACAAACTCTGCTTCATTATCTTTCAAGCCGGCAGACAAGAACAATGCTGGAGAAGGCAGTAGTAATGCCAGTCCTGTCCAAACAGGCAAAGCTGAGCTGTAGGATGAAGCAAAATCTGCAGAAAACTGCGTTGATCCCACACAGCTTACAAGGAATGTTTTCTAGTTTTCAAGTTGCCTGCTCTCTTATATCCTAAGAATGTTCAAATGTATGAAAGCATTTTGCACCATCCCTGTTCTTCCTCACTTTTTCAGAACCGAGGCCTTGCCTGCCAGTGCATTTACTGTATAATTGGATTGAAAAATGTGGTGACTGAGTCCACAGGTTTTCTTTTTTCTCCTTTTCTTTGAGATTGCTTTGGGGAGTCTTTAAATTGAGAGGCTTTGATATCATTAGTTATTAGTTTATTCTTAATACTGTGTTACTCTAGGTTTACGCACTGTTCCTTTTTGTGCGGGGAATGGGACTTGTGTTTATCTCCAGTCTATAGGAAACTTCTGGGCATAAGAAAATCCTGAATTCCTAGCACATCTCTCTGCTTTGTTCTGACTTGTGAGGCATGCAGCCTTTGGTCATATGTATTCAACCATCTCCCAGTATCAGCCGCACCTTGCAAAAACTTGTAGTTATGGCTGTTCCTTCCCTACTGAAAGAGATGGATGAGATGTTAAAACCATCCTTTGGCTCATTTACTGCCAAAATTTCAAGGGTGTGGTTGAGCGGATGTAAACATTGTCTCAGCATCTGTGTTTCCCCTTTGTTTGGTATTTAAATCAAGGTTTTAACTAGTAAGGCTCACTTTTGCAGGCTACTAATGAGGCTTCGTCTGTTTGCGAGACCTGTTCAACAATTGTAACCCAAATCTGAATTAAAGTTGAAATCTGCAGGGGGTAATTATATGGGCAAGTGCAGAGATAAACTTGCAAAGTGAAGTAGATGAAGGATGACACTAGGCTCTTTATCTTGTCGGTTGCTACGAGGATTCAGAAACATGACAGTTTCTGCTAGAGAGAAGTTTAGGAATGAATGCAGTAGAAAGAGGGAGACCCTCCTGACATATCCAGTTGTAAAGATTAGCTGGTGTGGATGAATAGTGCGTGCAAGATCCAGTCTTTAATTTGTGCAATGGTGATGTAGGACATGAATGACAGTGTTGGTATAAAAAAAAAGCCTGTCACAGTTCCAGAAATTTTCATGTAGCAAAATTCACTGTCCCATAAGATGTTTTTTGCAACTGCTTTTCGATTTTGTTGAATAACACTTAGAATTGTGCATAATACTGTTCTTTGAGCTATGCTATACAGTATTTGCTAACACCACTTTGCCTTTAAACACTGAGAGACTTAATCAATACAGTATTTACTTCTACTAGCAAACTTTGTGACTAACATGTTTGGATTCAATGTTATTTTTAGTGGGAACAAAGCAACCACTGATTTTTATGGAAGCAGGATTGAGGATTTTACGTCAGTGATAATAAACGTATTACCTAAATATCTTTATTAGACCTTCAGTTAAAATATAGCTACTGTGAAAAGCATATTGGAATGGTCATAATTGCATTTTTTAAAGCAATATTAGAAAGACATGAAAAACCATTAAAAAGGCAGCATGTATAAAAATGTGGTACATAAATGTGGTTTAATTCCAGATTGCTGTTCAATTTAAGCATTATCAAATTTCAGTATATTCCTGCCTTATGTTAAAGAAATATATTAAGCTTCAGAACACAGTAATGTGTGCTGTCCTACAGGAGATTTATTTTTGCAGGATATGGAATGCAATGAAATGAATCAATATGGTGAGGTGTATGTGATCTCTGGGAGTTAGATCATTTAATATAGGAAATGCATTGTTCTCATGCACAAGCTATACCACAGCACAGTGCAAGGTAAGACAGATTTCCTTTTACTGCTCTTAGAAGATGCTAGTAAGGGCTAGTATTGAACCCTCCAAATCAGTCTGGTGATAATCATGACAGAGGAAACTTGGGAGCTGAGCACAATGTATAGAGTAATAGAATATTTCTGTATGTTTAAATTTTGCACTGTCTAGATGCTCATAAAAACTGAATGCAAACTGTGTAGAAATAGCAAACTATATTTTCTGATATCTCTATTTTACTCAGATGTTTAAATAAGAAACCTTAAAAATCATGTAAGTCACACGTTATTTATATATACTATATATATATATATATAAAATTGCACATGTTTTTTATATATATATACGTTCACACACATATATTATTTGAGTATAATTTTAGCCTTCTGTACCTTTTTAATAACTAAAACCTTTCCATAAGAGGGTTCAATACTTTTAAGAAATCAAATATACATTTTTCAAATCAAATTTGTTTTCATATATTTGCTGTACACAAATATAAAATAAATTTCTTTATAAATAATCCTGTTCTGCGTCCTTATTTGTCTGGTTTTGTGTCACGTTTCTGCATCCTTCGCTGCAGGATGTCTTAAGGAACTGCTTTTACTTTGCTTTCTCCTAATTTACTGTGAATATTATACATAAAGTGCCTTATCTCCAGCAGGTTTTTGGTGGAGACACAGCCCTGCAGGGTACCAGGTGTCCTTGCACCTACCAGCTTTCAAGAGACTTTCACAAACACCCAGGCCTCAGCAGAGCAAGGAAATGTTTAGAGAAAGGCTCAGCTTGAATTTAGCAGAAGTTTCAGCCTCTTCCAAAAGATCCAGTGTGGGATGTGGCAAGTTGCAGGCAAGTGTGTCATAGGAGCCCTGCAGTGCCCAGGCTCCATCTGCAGTGGAGGAACGTTGCTGGCAAGTCAGCTTCTGCCAGAGTGCCATCTCCAAGGATGCAGGTTTGGAGTCCTGCACAGGTAACCAATAACCACTCAAGTGGTTATTGCCACTTGGTCAAACAGCCCTGTGGCGGATTTTAAAAGATAGGTGTAAGGGAGGGCTAGGAGTTGCAGGCTGTTTTCAAGCCAGCTTCTAGTTTATGTTTGTGGGAACCAGAGTTACATCGAAATTAAATCCCTTGCTAATTGTTCTCGGACATTGCCAAGCGTCCAGATGACACACTGCACACTTGTTTACAAGTTTCCCTGTTAGTCCAAAAGTCAATCCCTCGGGACTCTGTGTCCCACCCATCCACTGTACTTCCCTCTCCAAACTCTAGCAGTTTGATATGTCTGAACTGAGGTACTAACTTGCACCCACTAAAAAGAGATGCAGAGCTGGATGCCCCGTGGTGCCTTTGCCCTGTGCTCTCAGCATAACCTGGCCAGGCTGTCAGCACCCAGAGGTGCTGTGCTAAGGCAGATCTTCAGAGGCATTCAGTGCTGAGACAGGGAACGGCTCTGTGCTCCAGTCTAGCCCGAGAGGCGGGCTGCATCTTGCAGCACATGGCATACAGTTTTCCTTAACACACCTGTGTACCCCACCACTTCAACACCAGAGAAATTTCTAGTGAGAAACACTCTCCCAGCTGTTCCTGGTGTTCCCCAGGGTGCGTGCCCCAGTCACAGGGTGGGAGAAGGGGTGATGGGAGGATCAGTCAGGATCATAAGGCCACTTAACCATTTGCTTTCAGATTTTCTTATTGTTGTAGCTTTATGCCTTCCATATATAAAAGGCATGTGAATCATAAGACTTTTTCACAAGCTCTACCAGGACTCATGCACTAAAACAAAACCCCAGTGTTGTCTATGGTTAATGTCACAGCAGTCCTCTTGTCCATTACCTATGGTCTAGGAGAGAATGGGAAATACATGACACAGGCTACTTTTCTGATCCTAACTCAGCATTTCAAAATCATGCCCTCTCTTTTCCTATCCCTGAAAGAATTTAAGGATGAAAACAAAACAGATGTTTGCACTTTCTTCATTACAGTGTGCTCTATACCAACTTTTTTATAGAATGAATAGCAGAGTATTCAATGGCACCAGAAGCAAAATTTTCAGCTTCCAAATTCAGCATGACAAAATGTTGCTTAGTGCATAGGGAAACTGGACTAATACTTCTTGTTTTATTGACTATTAAAATGAGGCCACCTACAGGTCTCACAATAAACCTGCACAAATGTCTAATCCTGCATATGTGAAGACCTGCATTCCAGTCTGGTTTGCTCCCACTTTTTTGTAAAGAGTAGTCATACACCACCAGGCCTGCCTAGGCTTTTCAGATCAAAGCCATGACAGCCGCCAACAACTGTCTTCCTTTTACAGTTGCATAAAAAAAATCCAGAGGTGAGCTAATACTTGCAAACATCCCCCAGTGAGATCACTGGAATAGCCACATCCCAAGCAGTGTAGGCAGGTGACACTGAAATCCCTATACACAGGCTACCAGTGTAATATTAAGTGCACTAAACAAAAATATCTCGGTTATGTCCACCTATTTTTGGGACCAGGATGCATGTTAGCAGCCCAAATTAAGCAGGAAAAATAGAGAAACCTTCCCCCAGAGAACTGCTAGGACTTACAGCCGTCTTCTCGGACATTTTGCTTAGCCAATGTAGCCAGCAGAAAAGAGAAACAGCTCCAGAAAAGCAAAGACAACAGGCTTCAATTTTCAAAGTCCTGGCTTTTGTTAGCCAGCTTGCCCACAGTTAGGACGTTTCACTCCACAGATGTCTTAGCCAGTGCACTCTCATTTGTTGCTCCTTGTAGTTTTCCAGACAATGGCGCCTTATTATTTTCTTTTCACTGTGGAATAAAAATTGTCTAAACTGTGGCTTCATCTTGTCTAAGATGTTGTACTTCTCACTTTTTGTATGCCCAAGTGAAAAGAGTATCTGTTCCCCAAAATGCAAACAATTGCCTGTTGGCAGTATAAGAACCATGACAAGTTGTATGTGCCCACCTGCTGGGAAAAGTAGCAGTTCTTTGGAAAAGCAAACAAAATACCTCTTTGTTGGCCTCTTAAAGAGGACAAGTTGATTTCGTGTGTGGGCTAGGTAATGTTCAGGCCGCCCTAAAGCCCCTGTTCTTGCATTTCTAGTATTGTCTCGTCCAGTTTACAACTTTATTATTGTATGTTTCATAAAAACACAAACATCTGGAGAACATCCTCAGGTATTACTGCTGGGCAGTGCAGAAAATATCTGGTGTGATCTGAAACAGCTTTTTCTTCCTATGAAAGTACACCTCTGGGACTGGGAAATTTCAAAGGTCAGAATGGTGTCGAGATCCTTTCACCTCCAGAACCTGACTTCACATTTGCCCTAGGTCTGTAACAGCCAGCAATCCTGGTGATTTCTTAGCTGTTTACTGGGGTTTTTTGTGAAATTAGCTGATGCTGGAACCAGTTCACAGAAATCACTGCGGCAATGATGCTTCAGCTGGTGAGGAGATTGAATTGCTCCCTGTAAGAACAGTTGGTTTCCATCTAGAGATCAGTCAGGAGAGGGAAGGGTACACAGAGGGTGGGAAAAGGGAAAGAGGAATTTGCATTTTGCCCCATGCTGGGGCATGTTTGCACCTCTGATTCACCTTAAACTGATTGATTTCCATCACGGTACTTTTACGATCACATTTAACTCAGGACAATTAAAATAACACAGACTTGTGAAACCCTGTAAAAATAGGTCCTAATTATTAAGTTCATTCTGGTATGTGCCTAACATCACTGACTTTAGTGAAACAAAGTTCCTGTAAATCTGAAGCGATGGAAAGAACAACTGGGAAATGCTTCTTAACATACTTGAAGTAAAATATCTTCAATAATCCTTAAAATCTTTGACAGGAAGACTAGGCCTTTGGAAAATCCTACTCCCTGAAATAACTAGTACAGAGAATATAATTCCTAAAAGCCATGGACCATACTGTCAAAAGAGAGTCTGTACCACCAAAGCCCAGCACTGATGGCTCCTCAGTGAGCCAGTGCCCCAGCTGCCTCTCTGCATGCACCCCTATTGCTCTGTTTTCATGCCTTCCTTTACATGCTGCAGAAGGTAGTTGCCATCACAGTATTTTAATGCACTTTTGCTAGTTTGAACAATTTCTGGGGAAGAAAATCCAAACAGCTTTCCCCCAAACAGTATCTGGAATTTGTTGCTTTTATGTTGTCAACTTTGGCTTTGTGGGCTACCACCAGTCCCAGCAGTCACCAGTGACCATGAATTCAGCATTCTCTGTTGATAAATTACCATTTTATCTTTGTTTGGCTGGGGCTTTTAGTAGCCTGCCAACTCAAAGCCATTGCCTAATATATCATTGGAGGGCAAATACGTTCCTGTGTATGTCTGTGGCGTATAAGCAGCTCCTCCCACAGCCTGGACATTCCAGCATCCTGCTGAGGAAGGAAAGCAGTGCCTCAAATAATTTAGGCTGCAGATTTTTCTTTTCAAATAAAATATTTCTTTTGTTTTTCAAGGTCAGAGACTCGGGGCTGTTCAGGTCACGAGATGCCAGAGACTGTTTACTTTGGAAAACAAGGACATCGACGGTGGGAGGTGCTTTTTGCAACAGCCAAATCTGTTATTTTAAACCAAACAGCAGCCTGAGCAAAGGGCAGCTTCACTCATCCTTTCTGACACCACGACATCAAGGGAGAGTGTTCACGAGCCGACGGATGCACATGCAACAGGGATGATACTTGGTATTCTCACTTGTGAACTCAAGTACCTCAAAGCATGTGGAAGATCCTCAGATGAAAAGAATAAATGTTTTCTGTTGAATGCAGTCAGTGTTCACAGTGGAAAGTGATTTCTTGAAAGGCTAAGACAGTGCCCAGTAGTGGATTTTTATCTAAGAGTGTTTTGGTCATAGTGGAGCAGCATTTTTCCTACAACCAGATGTGAAGTGAGATCGTAGGTTTTCCACTTTGGGTATTTTATTTAATCTTTCAGTTGATTCAACTGTACAGGCTATAGTGATTTCTAAAAGTCAGGTTTTTTTCTCAGTCATCAGTAGAAAAAATTATTCTTTGAGAAGTTGATATTGGGAGGCAAGGAAAAAAAATTTGTGATAGGTTCCTACTACTAGTACAAATGGAGGCACTTCTAGATACAGTTTTTCATCCGTTGTGAATGGCATTGCAGGATTGAGGCTGACTGAGCAGGATGACTGACAGCTTTGCTCCTCCTTGCTAACTGGCCCCTCTGTGTAAGAGTACAGGAATTGTCATATCTGTGGACAGCTCAGCTGAAAAGGCATGGTCTCCTAGACCTTATCAAATCCGCTCTGGAGCAAGCATCTGTCTCCAGCCATTTCCATCCCTCGCTGGGTGGCCATGCATGAGTTCATATATACTGTTTAAAAATGTATGCGTCTTTCTGAATGGGGATTTTTTTTCATCCTAGCTTTTACACCACAAACCACAATTGCCATAGATAACTACTTTACCTCTGTGAAGACATTTGTTTCCTGTTGATATTTAATTAGTAGATACATTCCATGGCTCAGGTTAGAGGGCAAAAATAAAAGTCAATTTTAGAGGATTCAGCCTATTCTTAACCTGCATGGTATTTAGAAATGTTAAACTGCAATAAAAATCCACATCTGTGTGGACTCACCTAGAGTTTCACAACAGCAGTGAGAATAGGGCACAGGGCTTCCTATTTCAAATGTCTTCAAAACATCCCTTCAAAGAATCTCTATTAGGTGTTAGGAGTAAAAGCTGGGGCATCCAGTTTCACAGTTTTGACCGTTTAAGTGAGATGAATAGAATAGGGTTGGTTTCAGAAATGCACTGTGAATGGATTACTGTTTTAGCCCTGAAAATACGCATTTCTTCCAGCAGTATAAAAGTGAGGGGAGTATTTATGCCACCAGTGTAGGAAACACACATCTCTTTTCTCCAGTGACTAAGGTAGACTAATGAGAGCTATCAAACTTGGTAATGACTGAAGGAAAGCCTTTCAGTGCCTCACACTGGTAAAATCTAAGTGTTTTCTGTAGCTTTACATCCAATTGACACTAGTGTGAAAGAGAGACAAATAGCAGGCAGCATCAGTGTACCACGGCAGTCCTGTGCTCTCTATGGCAGAGAGTGAATATGGAGAGAGGCAAGCGCTGCAACCCCGGGAGGCAACTACATGAACACCAAAAGCATACCCAGTTACCCTGAGCCCAATCTAGCAGATATATTCAAATTAGCTACATTTAAAAACACTGCTCTTCCATACAGAAGAAGGAGTATGAACTCTGTAAGGAAGGAAAAATGGGCAAAATGGCAGAGCTGAGCCACTGGTCCAGAAGACCAGCGCTATGAGGGCAGGTCGAGAAATTGCTCGCACAGGCAGATCCCAGTGAGTCACTGACTTCTGCTTCCCAAATACCTCCTGGGCAATGCATAATTTCAATGTGTTTGTCATTATATAGAGATAAACCTGAACTCCACTCCACTCGATCAAGCAGCTTGTCCTTATCAAGCTCTGTGGGCTGGGCAGTCAGCTGTTGGAGGCCTGTAAAAGAGTAAGCCTGAGATTGTTCACCAGTTGGTACTCAGAGATGCCTTCAAATCACCTTGGGCAACCACTGTTTTCAAAAGACAGACATTACCTAAGAATATTTATATTTTGAGAGAAACCAGATAACCTGGGGAAAAATGCTCACCTTCAGCTCACAAAGAGTTTTCATGCCCGAGATTGTATTACAGCTTCGAAAATTCGCGGCAAAGGCTCCAGGTTCGTTTGAAGACATGCATGAAGAATTATATGGTGAAACGTTTCATTCTGGCTGTGAAAAAAGTTAATTCAAAACAACTAAAACATCAGCCATAAAGATGTAGAACATTTTTCAGGAAGCCCTGTCCACCTTGAACTAATGTTTTCTTAAAAAACAGCCTGCCTGTAATAATCACTGTTATTGAAAAGACATCCCAAGGTTGCTGTATGGAAATATGTTAAATACGTTCTGAAATCCAATCTAATATAATTTCAACATTAGAGCTCATTCATAATCCTGTATTAAAAGCCTATGCAATTTTCATGAAATATGTCTGTCTGTGTAATCATGAATGCTGAATATTGTCATGGCTTTCCAGGAATTTTCAGCTTCAATGCAGAGGAAAGAAAACTCTTCCAACTGGACTTCTACACCACTGAGAAGAAATAACAATAACAGCTCTAAATGTAAAATAAACATTTCTGGAAAAATACTATCTTTTCAAAGAGGCTGTAGTCTGAATTTCAAGCTACTAGTAATATGACACAGAGGCTTCGAATGTGCCTGCGGTTCCAGCTCCTTGCTTTGTATGGCACTGGGGACAAACAGTCCCAGTAGAAAGGAATCTGTTTACTCATGCCCAGATTTAGAAAGTGATCTTTCAGATGGAGTTGTCTTAAGCCCCATGAATATTCCTGCTTTGAATCCTCAGTTTACAACTGGATGCATCTGTTACTGTGAAAGTATTACCAATCCTTTCTAATTGCGCAGCAACCCCAATGCATGGGTAGAAAATAAGGGAAATTTTCAGCATCACCCTGTGTTTGACGTGAGTACACTAGCTGCTTCTCAGGAATTTATATTTATTTATAATTTTATAAAAGAATCAAAGCTTATAAAGTAGCACTTGGATATACAAAAGGAGTGAGGAGTGGCAAAATTCTTCTTCTCTCTCTAATGTTCCTATTCACTGATGGCTCTTTGATATTTTTCCTTTTTATGAGTGACCTTTTTTATTAGTGGAGTATTTCTGATTCCATGGCATAACTTTAAAATGATAGGAAAAATTATACAACTGGGATCTCAATTATTCAGCACAGCCATTTTAATCCTTCATGTTATTTGATCCAGTACAAGGTAATATACCTCTTATTTCCAATTAGAATACAATTCTCACTATATTCATCATCTATTGATGTCTGCTTTTCCATTTGTCAGAGACATGAAACTGTGATTCAAAGGGTGCCATTCAGCCTCCCCTACCTGTGGACAATTATGTAGTGTCAGCGAGGCTGCCTGTGGGTTTGATGCCTGTAGCCTGAGGCAGCTGGGAGCTGTTGTGCGCTTTCTTCCCTGCAAAATTTCTCGCCAGCTGACAGCATATTGCAGAAATGGTTCCTCCATTCTTCCGCAGCCCGATGCCATTTGTATGAGCAATGCTGCAGAGCACATTTGTTTGAGACTCCTCAGCTGCATGTGGCAAAAAGATCACTTCTCGTGCTGAGGGCCATATCCCGCAAACCCCTTGGGGATGCTTTTGTGCTCTGTGACCCTGTGCTTTTCTCTCCCTGCTGTCCTGGGACAAATTCTGCTCTCGACTTTAGCGAGAAATGTGTCCCTCAGACTTAATGGGTGTGTATCCAGCTTTAATTGGGCAGGAAGCATGGAAATGGCCTTTGTCCAAAGAGGCCTTTGTGATAACCACCTTGATCCACTTAAGAGATTTCATGCAGACTGTCAGTCTCTCAGATTTTAAGGTCCCTTTGAAAGTAGGTTTATCGTTAGTCTTTTGGTAGCATTAAGTATGCTATAGAAAAAGACGAGAGAAGACCAAAGCTCAGCTGAAGAATACTCAAAAACTCAAACTAAACTTGTAAAAAAATGGCCTGTGTTGGAAGAGGAGAGGGACTATGCCCAGCATACCTGTGAACTTAAAGGTGAAGCCTGGAAGGCAGGTGACAAGACTCCTGTGATACTTTCCTGGAATTAGAGGTCAGCCCACTCTCAATTCAATGTTTGTTTTTTAATGTGCTGGACTCCCAATGTGATTCATGCAGATCTGAGCTGAGAGCAAAGTTATAGTATTGAAATGGACTAGTGTTTTCTAGGTCAGGGTTAACTTGAGTTACAAAATCTTCCCCAAAAGCTACTCCAAATCCTTTAGACTTAATGGAATGGTGGCAAACAGTGGCCTTGTGAGGTACCATATCTAAACTAAGAAGTCACACAAATGTCCACTTCTCTGTATACAGCAGGTTTTATTCTCACACTTTCAAATGAACAGGCTGCTTCCCACTTATGCAGCTTTCAGAGTGAGATTTTAACTATTTCTGTCTCAAACCTTGCTTCTTTGTTCAAAGAATCCTGGCAGATGACCAGTATACTGTAAAGATTATGTTGAGAAGATGGATAGGGAACTCTGTTTCTTGTGGCAGAAGAACTAGAGGGATCCGGTGAAATTTCCAGGCAGGAGGTTTTAGTGGAAGCAAGAGTCAGAACCTTTCTGTACAGCACTGAGTTACTCTGTTGGATTCTGTACTGCTATGGGATGCTGGCAAGCTCTGTGTAAGCCTTGCTTTGAACTGGTATTTTTCAATTCATATTTTTATTACAGGTGATAGATGTCTGAACTAATCCAGATCCATGGTGTTTTGCAAAGTTATGGAAGAGCATGACCTCACAGGTTTGAATTTTTATAATGATTTTCCATAGCCCTCTTTAAAAACTGCCCCCTTGCTAATCCCAGTGGATAGCAAGCTCTAAGATTCATGCTAACATTGGAAAAATTTTAATATCTTTAAAGGTACGTCCTTGTAGGGGCTTTTGCAAGCAGATCAAAAGGCAGAGCTATATATTTTCTCATAATTATTTTGCAGGTGTTATGGTGAAAATACTCTTTTTTACTCTAGCAATAGTGTAATAGTTGTAACTCAACACAGCATTGATGTCCACATTTACACAGAGAACAGCTGATATTTAACTTATGCTTGTACTGACCAGGAACAAGCAATTTCCCTATGATGATGCAGCCAGACCATGTGCAGCCTCTAAATCTGCAGAAAGCAGCCAAATCATTTGAAAGGTGAATTAATGCATCCCTTAAAAGTGCACATCTTCCAAAAGCCTCTGCCCAGCAGAAGGCAAAAGCAGCAAGCTGCCATGTGCTGCTGTTTCTGAGTAATTCCTGCTCCTCAAGGCATCCCCTTGGAAAGGCTGCCCTGGAACAGATGTCCTGGGAAGGGGTGCTGAGGATCAATATTTTTGCAAGAGTGTTCAGCATTTCACTTTTTGCTGGACAAGCATTTCTTTGTAAGGACCAAAGGAAGAAGATTCCTTGGTCTAGAGAACAAGGATGACCATCAGTGGGGAGAGGACAGTGACCTCTTACAGAATTTGGTATGCCTAATTTGTGGGTTTGAACCTCATGCTATGATTTCACACTTCCATGAGATGCAGTGCATTGAGAGGCAGAAGGACTTCAAAATATGTTTTAAATTATTTCATTCAAAACATTAGCAGATACAGATGCTCTTGGGCATTGAACTGAATCTGTAAGAATGGGGGAAGAACACAGATAAAAAGGAGAAAAAAAAACCCTAACAGGGAACAGATAGACTCTAATTTATGTAGGAGGAAACTAAGGCACACGAGAAGTTATGAGTGATCTGAGGTCAGTCAGAACGAGGGGAACCTTTAACTCACCATCCTCGCTTTAGTCCCCAGACAAGCATAGCCACACAGGAGACCCTCGGCTCCTTGCTCCGGGTGCCATCCTCGCTCCCCTGCTACTCGAAGCTGAGCAAGCAGATGCTACCTGGGCTTAGAGGAAGAAAGTGGAGGAAGATTACAGGTGGAGGGTGTGTGTCACAGGTGAAGGTGATGGTGGTTGGTGGGGTGGCTTTGAGTTTTGAAGGTAAATACACCTATTTCAGGTATTAGAACTTACCAGAGGGTAAGAATTCCAGAGGGGACCGTCAAAGTGCTGCCATCATGGGCTGTGACTTAGTAGCAGTATTCCCAGTAGCCCCAGGGAGGCATTCAAAGGGTTGTGTAGCAGAGCGATATCTTGACTACTCCATGGAGGGAAAGAGTTTCTACCTCCCTGCTTTTGGCCTTTTTCCTGCCAGGCATTTGTCCTCCTGCCTGTCCACTGCATTTGTGCTCAGACATGGTCCGGGGGTGTTGGCTGGTCCGAGGTCACCACGCTGCAGAGAAACGCGCTCTGCCGGGCCCGGAGCTATGTGCTCGCTTTCATCACATGGATATGTGTCAACGTGTCACTTTAAAGTAGTTCAAGTAAGAGATGTGGGAGAACAGATGAGGAGAAGGGAGGCAGGAAACATGTCATAAATCCACAGTGAGAGGGACTCTGAAGTAAGAGAATTAAAGACTCTGGAAAACACATAAAAATCTGCTGTAGAAAGGGCACTGTCAATGCATCCTGTCAGTGCACTTTGGTTTTTATTTCCTAGTGTGCAATATGATATAAAAAACGTTCACCTTTACTAGATGATCCATGGAAGCCCATATTTCACATGAGATTTATTTTTCATGTGAATAGGCCTGGTGTTTCCAGACACTGGTGGATATCAGTCGCCGTCCTATAAACCGAGGCCACCAGCACCTGTGGTCTCCCAGGGACTGTCTCTTCCAAGTGCTGCTCCTCACACAAGGGCCACTTCATTGTTCCTGCTTTGTGTTTAAGTAGAGCTGAACTGAGGAATGTAGAGTTGAATAAAAATAATGGAGAAAGATCAGACTGAAATTATTTCCCTCCCCCCAAAAAAATCCCACTTGTGCAATCATCAGATATATGAGCTTTGTGCTTTCTCTTATTGCTATTGTAAAAAGAGGAAAAAAAACCTTGAACCCACTCAAATATTACAGAGGGTCTCAAATACTACAAAGAGTCTCTATAGACATATGTCCCATTGCAGGAATTTGAAATTCCCTCAGCACCCAGAATATTAAGCAATCTGGGGCCTGTACTTTTAGATCAAGATTTATGAGAAAGGAACATCCTGGCTTGCCTAAAAATGACTGATGAAAAAAAAAATTGCCAGTGCAGCAACCACCAGCCTCTCTGGCAGCCAACTATTCTCACTCAAGCCATCCCCATGACTTTCATGGGACATAACATGTTCAGCACAGGCAAAAGGCCTCCAGGCTCTGTCTGAAAGACTCAGTGATGCTAATGAACTATGAGGAGGAGGCTTTACACTGCGTCAACCACTTTAGGCATGATGAATTTTAATTTTTTTTCCCGAAAGCATATGAACTGGGACATCCCAGACTGAGAGGGGGACCTCCTTCCCCACTTCCTTCCTTTGCCACTCTCTGTACCTCCTTTTTTTATTCCTTGGCCCCACTGCACAGTAGCAAGGACCCATTCCAGTAATTTTGCTGATTGTGAAGTGTCGATTGTATGGCAATCCTCTATCTTCATGGTATTCCTGGAGACTGAGGTGCTATTCCATGGGGATGTAAATAAGGATGAGATCATTGCACTTGGGCTTCCCTGTGGGGACCCAACAGCCAGACAAGCGCATTGCTCTCTTCCCTCCGCCACCCATCTTACTTTGATCTTTTCCTTCCAGCACAGCTTGAGAGCCATTGGTGCTGAGACTGCATTTTAATTTCTTCTGTTTCAGTGCTACTCTGTGCTTAATGTACTAGTAGTGTGAAGTAGAGGAGAAGGAAATAGAGGGGAACAACAAGGAGCAAAGTAAATATCTTCAGGGAGGTAAAGACTGCGCAGGGAAACACTCACTCACCCTTTTCAGCCTGGGATTTAGCTTTGTGTGACAGTCCTGTGTGCAAGATTTCCCTTCCAGGCTGTGTTAGCAGCCACAGAGGTTGCAGATCCCTGTGAGTCAGGGTCCCACTTGATCATGCTAGGCCATGTAGGACCTCCTTTCAAATATGGAGCATTTAAAAAGTACAGGAACTTTTCTTTCCAGATGAGCAGGCTGCTTGTATTGGGACTTCAACTGGGTTTTTTTGTCTTTTCCCCATTGGTCAGATTTTTGGAGGAGCAGTTTTCCACACGCTATGGCTCAGATCCCACCAGCAGATAAGATTACTTCGGCTTACAGCCTTCTGGGTACAGAGGTGATGTCCATCCCACAAAATCCTAAGGTACTGTGAGAGCAGGCAGAGCATAACAGACCCTGCTGTTATTTGCCAGACTCCCAAAGTCACGGTGTCTGTGTGCAGAAGGACCCATGGAGTCTGCCTCTGCTGCGATGAAGAGCAAGGTCAAGCTGAAGTTTCCTTTGGGAGAGCCAGCAGCCCCATGAGCCCCCAGTCTGGCTGAGATGGGGCAAGCACCTTTGAGGAGCACATGGCACAACCCCACACAGACCTCACACTGCTTGTCCGGGGAGTCCGTGGTCCTCTGCAGAGCATATGCATGACAACTGATGGAGAACAATGATATCATTTATTTGCCTGTTAATCAGGGAAGTGGGCAACTTCAGTGACCATCAGCAGAATAGCCAGGTACAGCATAGGTCACTGTTATGGGGCTGTATGTTTTATGGCTTTGTCCAGATCCCTTCTGCATTTTGTTCTCGTTGCTGCACAGCCACTCTGGGGGGGGGCTTAAAGTTACTTTCTCCTTTGCCAAAACTAGAACCATCTTCAAATGCTTCTCTGAGCCCTCCTGCCTGCTGCCAGTGCCTGGGTAGTGCTGTGATGTTGAGAGAGCCCTGTTTTTGCTTCATCACAGCTGGAGGCCTCACTGACATCATCAGCACTTCTAAAACTTATCTTAGCCTTGAGCTGGAGGCATAGACCATCACGGGTCTGTTTTACAGCTCCTTTGACTTCTGTATTTTGCAATGGCTACAGAAGTGTGTCTGCTTCAGTGTTTTCTGAACTATCTGTGCTTCACCCATGGGGGAGAAGCAGATCTCACATGTAGACGGCCTCTTCCCAGCATCTTAACAGTGACTCAGAGCCCTGGTCCTGCTGGCTGTGTCCTGGGAGGGCAGAAATCAGGCCTCTACCCTGGGCTGCGAGCTGGCTGTGGGGCTGTGTATGGGGAGGCACAAGACAAGGAGCTGGGGTGGAAAGCACAGCCTCTGTGGATGCACGTGGCCGAAAGATGAAGGTTTCAGCCTGGTGAAACAGCTGTGGGAATTACACATGGAAAGTGGGGGTGGTCTGGTGCAGGAACAAGAGTACAGAGCCTTTGGGGACACAGGGACAGTGGTCAACCCAGGGCGCTCACTCAGTAGGAAGCCATGGTGAGTTTCTCATGTTGCCACTGGCCAAGTGACACAAACCACATTAGAAAAGAAAATCTTTTTGGAAGAAAGTGCAGAAATAAGTGTCTCTACCATGACCCAATCGAGCTACCCCAGGTGACCCTACAGCTTTTTGGTTAAAATGTGCACTAAACAGAATATTCCATTGTCCTCACATACACATGCCCAGTCTGTGGCTCCAGTGCAAGAGAGGCTGTGGGAGGAAGAGGAGTGCAGCTCCAAACACGCTGCATCCTCAGAAAGGGGCAGGAGGAGTGGGGGGGACCTGTCCTTCTGAGGCTGGAGCAGCTGTAACTGAGGGTCCTGCAAGGGTCCCGTGGGACCAGGGGCTGTTTGCTGACTGCAGCCCCCAGCCCCTTGGCATGCAGCCCAGTCCCAAGACATATAAACCAAAGAAGCATAAACAGATGATCACATGAAAAATATATCATGATTAGCCAGATAGATCCCAAATGTTTGTTCTATAAACTGCAGCAGGCAGCACAAGTGTTCCCTGCAGCTGTAGTTTCTCATCTTATTTGTGTAAGTGTGCCATTAAGCTTAGACATGGGCAAAATAATCTTTCATTGATTCTCACTTAAGAAGCTGCTTTAAAGATATATTATATCAATGTTTGATTCAACCCTTTTGCAACTGGTATTATATTGTAAACTGCTTCTCGCTTAATAGAAAATTTTTGTGCATTTTTTCTCCTGGGTTACTTCCTTTTCTCTCTGAAGCCAGTAAAGTGGTTTGTTTTGTGAATGAAAGCTGGATGCCTTTAGCAGGATGGCATTAACACTGACCTCTGCTCATGCATTGAATTCCTGCCCAGTGGGAGGCGAGTTGGAGGAAAGGGTTAGTTCATTGATGGTCAGAACCTGCTGGGAGCAGGACTGTTAACCTGCCTAGAAAGGGAACTGCTTAGAGGGCTTTTCCCTTTCTTGGATTAGCCCAATGAAGCCATCCTTCTCTCCCTTTAGTTTTAACCATCTGCTGGAAAGATGGTTCTGATTCATCTCAGCTTGGTAGAGATTATTTTGGTATATATAAAATGGCAGTAAATTGGGGTGTGGGGTGTGGAGGGGGTGTACACTTCAATTTTCCTGTTGCTACTTCCTGTATCAGAGAAGGCTATCTGAATTTCACAGCATGAAATATTTAGCAGGGAAGACAATGCAAAGAAATCAAAACCAAACTCCTTGAGGCATTTCCCAAGAAATGTAGCATGTTTTATGCCCCTCGGATCCTAAAATGCATCCTGTAAGAAAGGTAAGCAGGAAAAGAAATTTCGTAAAACTGATTGCCAAAAGCATCTTTTGTCAGCCAGTGCATGAGAGTTTTTCGAAGGGAGAGTGGTGTATAATTTATAGTCTAATAGTAAATTATAGTGGTCAATAATTTTATAATGAAAAAGTATTGTGTAAAAAAAAAGCAACTTTTCATTTGATAGTTTTATCTGCTGACGGTGGTGATAAAACCTGTGCTCTGCTTTTTTTAGAGCTGGAGAGGACACAGAGTGCAAGTCAAAATCCAGAAGGTTCACACAGCACAAACTGTAAGTTTTTCCTTTGTTTTTGTCTTCTTTGTGCTTCAGACCCAAGGGAACATTTGGAGAATCAGCTGCATCTGTGCTGCTTTTTACGCAATCAGCAGATTCATTAACTAATCCTCCTTCTCTTCCCTGTCCCTGTGACTACCAAGTTGCTTCAGGTGTACTTGGAGGAGTGACTGTCCTGAAAGAAGAGTGCATAGACCAAGTCAAAGTTTGGCCATAGCAATTAGAACATCTGATTTTAGCTCTCCCACCATGTCAATCAAGAAGAAATCCACTGAAGCATCAAGAAGAAATCCGTTAAAGTCAGTGGAATTGCACTGGCACAAGGTTGCTTTCATTGAGATTAGGGTCTAACTTTGGTGTCTGTTTTATTTGTAAATTGAGCAGATAGAAGCCACTGGGAAATCATTAAATTGGAACTCAGAAATTTTCATTTCCACTTGTTTTCCGGAGTAAAACCATACTTTGTTATCCTTGCAGAGTCTACAAGGACTAGTTTGAACTGCTCTCACCAGTTAAGACAACACTTCTTCTCTATAAGGTGAGCACATTGAATAAAGCTTATCGATGTAGTTGTTTCTTTTTCTTTTAATTCACCTCCTGACCTTTTAAAATTACTTTACTCAACAAAGGACAATAGGGCCAATCCAACTCCCATTAAAGTCAGCAGGAGTCTTTTCATTAACTTCAGCTGAAGTTGGGCTGGGCCCAATAAGACTAACTTTAAGAGTAAAAAATAGCAACTCATATAGAGCTTTATCTTGCCCCCTGTGGCTTGATAACTGACCTCCCATCATGTTCACTGAGACAGGATCAGGCTTATAAAGCCAAGTAAAACTATTACAGGCCTAATCCTATAACCCAAAGCTTATAAAGTATTTGAATTTCCTCTTTTTAATAACACCAACATATTTGAGAACTATTCATGGCTTTATGAATAGGGAGGAGCTTCCAGCTGAACAGATTGGATTTGTCTTTGGGTTGCTTTATGCCCTAGAGTTTTCTGGTTTTAAAATAGGAAGACGACAGGGGTAAGGGGCTGAAAAGATGACCTCATATATCTCCTTCACTGTTTGGCTTATTTTGCTCCATCTTCCTACACAAGCATCATTCTGCCTCCTTGTCAGTACCTTGCCAGGTCATCCCAGCTCAAATCCTCTGCACCATTTGCTTTCCCAGAAGAAAGTACCACTGATCTTCTCTACCTGCTCGTCCTAGGGGGAGCAGAGCAGCATCCAGAGGGGTTAAGCTGGGGCAGGGTTGTGATGTGGACACCCCTTGGTCCAATGAGAGCAGACAGATTTTGTTCTTTGTTACCCCTCTGCCCCAAGATATTAAACATTTGTTTTCTAATTAATGCTTAAATGTACTGCAACACAAAGAAAGTTCCATCAACTCACAAACTTGCAGCCTATGATGTGGATTTTGCTCTGGACATGACACAAAGCTGGTCTTTTTCTCTTTACTAGTTTTTCCTTTTGCTCTTTTTCTAATTACCATACAATGCTACATGGAAAACTCTGTATCAAGCACACTGATTTGTTTCACCATCAAGAGAAGAAAGGTCATTTGGCAGCTCTTTGAACCATTGTAAAAAGCCCACCTACTTGGTAGGCTCTTGTATGTTTTATTCTGGAGAGCCTAGGTCACAAATTTTGCTTTTGTTCAAAATGAATCTGCTCACTGCCATCTGTGAGGAACATGTTCTGGAGTCAGAAAAGTACCCTGCCATCAGAATAATTTGTAGCAGCCACCCAGGGAAAGGTGGGCTTGGCGGTGCAACCGCAGTGCGAGGCGGGATGCAGAGCTGCAGCAAATGCTGTTCTACCCTCAGCCCTGTGTCATGAACCCTTCTCCTTTTTCAGCAGAATCTAAATTTACACAGTCCTTTAAATATAGACATGCAGTGTATTAGAAAGAGCACTCAGATATCCTCAGCTTCTCCGTGCACAAAGAGGAAGAGCCCCCCTGACTCCTGACACCATCAACCCTGGTATTCTCTGCGCTCACCCAAATGCATTGCAAGCATCAACATCAGTCACTTCAAAGAGCTCTTTCATGTACCACAAACTTTTTTATCCAGAAGGCCCAAGCAAAAGGCAGATCTGGCTGTGTCTGGCTTTATTCGGCTCGCCACTTGTGTGGCCCCTTGGAAGGGTCTCGGAAGAGCGAACCAGCTTTCCCTGCATTTTCAGAGAGCGAGTGTAAGGTACAAAGCTTTTTCTGTCACTTGTTGTTAGCAGTGCAAGGTAATTCATGGCTTCGTGTTGCTCTAGGGTGTGTTGATGCTGCTGAGGGAATGATCCCTCCGCCACCTACCCTGCTAAGTCCTGTTCCCTGGTTAGACAGTGCCAGGAGATGGGTAGGTTCCATTCCTCTCTGCTGAGGCTCCTGCTCACATCTCAGGGGGTATCTGCTGACCATACCAGAAGAGGCTGCCCTCATAGCACCCTCATGGCACTCAGCGAGCAGCTGGGACTACGCCAAATTTCAGCATAGCAGGGTTGCTCTGGGAAGACACCTGCAGAGAGGTCAGCTCTTCTGAGATCAATGTTTTGATGAGGACAGCACAATCCCATCTCAGGAGCCTCTGTGTAGGGAAGCCTGGTGAGATGTGCATACTTGGCCCACCAACTCACCCTTCCTAGTCCTGTGGGTGCTCATGAAGCACGGACTTCTGCTCTCCAACCCTTTTGATACCTTATGCAGCAGCTGAAGGAGCTAATCCAGCAGTGCCTCTAGTGGGGAAAACTGTGGTTCTGCACAACTCAGATGGAGCAGACTCACAGGAACCTGTCTGCACCACACAGAAAATCCTGCTGCCAGATCCTTCCCGGTGACAAATTGCGTTTAGCAATGTTCAATATTGTACATCTTTTCTGCACAATTCTTAGTAACTTTATGTGACAGGCACCTAACTTCAGGACCTTAATCACTCATTGTTATCACTCTTCTGTCGTCTAGTTCACTCTTTGAAGAAGCCCTTGCTCTCTGTTAGAACAGAGAAAATCCACCAGAAATGGACATCTGATTTGGAGAGTTAGGTGCCAAAAGTCAGTCGAGATAAATAATTTCAAAAATTTCTCATTAGGCTTTTCCCCAGCCACTTAGTCTCCTGTGAAAAGGAGATTTGATAGAAGGTAATGGCTCACTTTCTTAGGAATCATCTGATGAATTCATGAGAGCTGATGACGTTGCTTACCATTCAAGTGGCACCTAAAGCAACAGTTGTTCTTAGTGATTTATGTAGATGCAAATATTCTGGCAAGTTCTCTGGAATCTCTGTGGGGGAGACAAGCCAGATTCTGCACTCTCTTGTTAACTAGAAGCCAGGAGCGAGGGGAGTGCACATACCAGATCTGGCCTTTGTTGGCCAAACAAGTCATACAGCCAACAGCTTATCCCATGCTTCATCCTGCTTTTGTAGCCAAATGAGAATGGTGAGGCATAGAGCAGGAGGCTGTAGTTTGCTCTCTTGATTCTTATTACAAGGTTTGAAGTGTTTTGTTCATATGCTCAGAGAACAGGGGCCGTTTCTCTTCATGTTTGTAATTACTTGGGTATAACTGGCAGGAAAGTTTGTTTTTCTCAACTAGAGAGCAATTGTCTGTAGCCACTCACATATAAAAGACTTTTGGTACAGTTCTGTCCATTTCTCTGTTCTTTGAATATTAAGCAAAGCTAATTCCCTAGAGGGAATATTACTCTCTGCTGCTGCAGACTGTTGTGTATTTACCAAAGATATTGATTTTCTTTGAACCCAAAGATACTGACTAGCTTTCTTTTTCTTTTTTTCTTTTTTTTTTTTTTTTTTTTTAATGGATTGAATGAAACTGCATATCTCTAAAATACACAAAGTTGGAACTACCGCAAATGTATAATTGATGAATTGTTGTAGCCATATTTGCTGCAGAAGTTATCAGAGCCTTGGGTGGAAAACATATCCCTCCTGGTCTGGGCCAAGTGCATGCCAACATGTAGTATATTTTCATTAAGTTACATGATATCAATGTTTTCAGGAATCACTTGCGTTCTTCCACTCTGCCTGCCAGAAGTGTTGCCCAAATCCATTCCCTATTTAATCGTGAAGGAATGCTGTTCAAAAGATTTGGGGTCAGAAGTGCTCAATAAATCAATCCAGGTACACTCCTAATGAGTGGTGAATTAAACAGCATTTGCTTTAGGATCAGAGGTCCTCCTGGGAGATTATTTTTTACTGCTAGCAGGATTGTTCACTTGCAGGTATCAGGAAGCTGTGAGTTAAGGCCTGTTAGGAAGGTCTACAAAAGAATCTGTGTCTTCTTTACTGAACGCATGTGATTATGTCCAGACAACAATGATAAATAGGTGAGACTCATCCTCCACTGGAATACCCTGTTTCCTAAATTAAGGAGGAAGAAAAATTTTGTAGCTTCAGGCAGGATAAAATTATTCTACATTTATATCTCCAGGTTCCTGTCTTGCAGACCATAACACAAGAATTTAGAACCAGGAATATGAAGAAAACAACTGAGGTGGAAAAGAGATGTTTAGAGTCCACACTGGCCAGCAGGAAAAGCAGCTCACTGTGACTACTCAGAGGAGTCTCTGCACAGCTGGGTAGGACATTTTTCCTGTGATGGGGAGTGAAGGCTAGAGAAGCCAGGGCTTTTTGCCACCCTGAAGGACAATGTGCAAAATTGAGTTAAAATATCCAAAATGAGAATGACTTTGTTTGATGCAATATTTAGCTTATTCCTAGACTTCTACACTTTTGAAAACTGGTGTTTTTTCAGAGCATTAGAAATTAATAATTCTGGATTTCTGTCACTCTCACTTTATATAACCCACCCTTCTCTGAGCAGGCCAACAGGGTCACTTGTGCATGGAGGTAGCAACTGGATATAAAATGTCCCCATGCAGCCCAAGTGGCATCATGAGGAGCAAGTGAGTCCCTGAAAAAGCAGGAGAGGATCAGGTAGGCACACTTCATGCTAGGAGAAATAAAGAAACCCATGCATATAAAAGAACATGACCATCCATCATCATTCAATATTATCGGGAAGAGCGATAGTAGTCAATTCCCTGTCATGTTCAGGGAAACAAAGATCCTTTCTCTCTGCACATTATTATGTTTTTTATCACACATTGCTCACTTTGCATCACATAATTTGATTTAATTCTAGTTTAAACAGGTTGTCTGGCATTGCACTTTTTGTCCCAGTACTACATTTGGACACAAATATCCCACAACACAGTAGTGTAATATACAGTCATGGAGGGGAGACACATGAAAGAGGTGACCTCCAGGTGAAGGATGTGGGTACAGAAATTTGAAATATCCTCATAAGAAACAAGGGCTTTGAAACCACAGTTTCCACAGAATATTTAGCAATTCATGTTCTGGGACTTAGATTAAATGGAGGTTTTAAAAAGAAAGTGTAGGTGAAAACTTGGCATTTTGTTTCTGTGGAAATGCTGACATTTCCAGACAGTTTCTTGTTCCGTTCTGGATTGGAATAAAGCCTAAAAAAGTTTTACCTTTCCTGTGGAAATGAATTCTGAAAATATTTTGTTCTAGGAAACCCAAAACATTGTTTTTCACCTTTTCTAAAATCAAACGCAGCAGACGTGCTCATGGGTAGGAGAGGAGTGGTCCTCTCAGGGAGCTGCTGTGTCTGAAGTGCGATGGTGTCAAGACCTGACTCCACAGAATTTCCCAAACTGTTTCTATGAAGTGTAGAGCACAGAAACTCCTCAGTCCCATTTTTTCTTGGGCCTCCAGACCAGCCATCAGCCCTGCCATGGTCTGCAGGGCCCAGAAGCTGCAACTCCTGAACTGGAGCTGGGCATCATCTGCTGCCAGAGAACACAGCCTGCAAGACTGACAGGAAAACTCCAGCCTGGATATGGCAACAGTTTCCAGAATAAAAAATAATTTCATGTAACATTTTGGCTTTGTCTTATGGCCATGAATCAATCACCAGTTCCTAAATAGTTAGGAACCATGTATGTTTGGTGGGTAGTGAAGCACATTATGGGTCTTGGACAATCCCAGTGCCTCTTATGCCCATCACCAGTGGTAGAACTGGTTTATTTCAAAGAGATTAACCTGTGCAGGAAGTAAGAATTACCTTCAAAAACCTTGAGATGACCCTGTGGATATATACATGCCCAGGGAATATCATTGATGGAAGTATGAGTGTGCAACTCACGTGCAACAGGAGAAGGACTGAAGAGCTAAACCAGTCCAGAGCAGGCACACTAGGGTTTGGGTTATTTATGTTGGTTCATCACCTACATCTTTTAGATCTCTCCTCCTTTTGAAAATGGGTTTTGAGCTTATAAGTTACCTGTGCACTTTTAATAGTTTTATCTCACATTAGTAACTTTTCCAATAGTAACTCCAGTATTTGCACATTCCCTGTTTTATAGTAGATATTATTTATCCCCACATATGTCAGTTCAGAAGGACAGACCATTCAGGAAAAGATGTGGCTTATTATATAGCAGTGATGGATGGTTTCTTTATAGAAACCACTTGCATGTGAGAGAACAACTGTTGTGTATTAAATACATTCCCTGTATTATGCATAGAGTTCATACCTGGCATTGAAGTAAAAATCCAAAAGGGAGGGAAAGAGCAAGAAAGCTTATAAAAATACATTAGATATCCACATAAATATCAAACAGTACACCATGATTTTTGTTATTACAATGAGCATCTATGGAAGCCATGATGATGCAGTACTTGAGAAACTTGGCAGACACACTGGAGTGCCTGGGACGTTTTGTTCCTGTACTGAAGAAGAAGGATGAAAACAGCATATTGAGGGGTTAGTTACTCATAAAACCTTAATAGCTGGAGATTTGCCAAATCATTATTATTTTTTCTGGGAATGGTATTAGGTATTATTCAAGAAGATAAGATTTTCTTTCCATATGTCCATACCAGTTCAGTATTGGAAGGTGAAACACATACCTAGGGGATTACAGGCCCAGAAAACACCTTTTCCAGGAAAACAAGCTGAGTGAATCACTTCAGACAAAAATGTGTTGAAATGTTAAACAAGTGCTGTCTTGATTTAATGATCTTGATAATTAAAAAAAAACCCAAACCATCTCTATTAACATGCAGACAAGTTAAGACTGATATTGTTTTATAGAACTAACGGAAACAATGAAAATGGGCACATAACCTCGAACTATTCTGAAAACATATAAGGAAAAAATTGGTCCTGTGTTATTCTGAAGAGTCAGAATTGTCATAGCCTTGTGGTTTCTGCTACAGGCCAACTAACAAGGATACAGCTTAGAAGATCTCCAGGTGCCAGAGTTATTTTCAAGCCTGGAGGCAGACAAAATTTCTCTGGACAGGTCTTGAACCTCAGAGACAGCACAGCTTGGCCACACCCTCAAAATGACACTCATCCCAGTGTGGAGATTACCCAAAGACACTCCAAGAGATGGAAGCATGTAGTTTATAATGGAATTGAAACATTAAACAGTCACACAGGCTCTCTGCACCTTTCCTCATTCAGTAGTATAAAATTGTTATTAGGGCCCTCCACATGGTGAACTCTTCCCTGAATTCAGTGTACCCACAAAGTGAAAGGCAGTGGGAGAATCTCTTGCCTTCTCTTCTCAAACGGGTCCCCTGCACACATATATATATGTGTGTGTGTGTGTGTGTGTGTGTGTTTACATGTATATCCTCAAAATGGGGACTGGGAGATGTAAAAGGGCAAAAACTCAACACTTGCTTCTGTTTACAGGACAGGGAGAAGAAGAGCTGAGCTGTGAGAGTTTGAGACAGACCCCTGCCAGCGGCTGAGGAAGACAAGAAGCTGACTGCACCAGCTGGGATTTCTTTGCCAGTTCTAATTCAGTAAGGGAATTTATTTTGTTACAAAAATTTGCATTTAAGAGTTGAGAAAAACTGAGTTATTGTGTCCCACAAGCCCCAGGGGCCAGCAGACATAGGAAGAAGAGTAAGATTTGAGTAAGAGAGCATGAGGAAAAGAGGAGAGTTTCTGGGAAGAAACATCTGACCAACCAGGTATGTCTCTAGGAGACACTGTCATGTTTCTTCTCCTTATTTAAAAAAGCTGGAATACTTTAGAGATGTTCTGGGCAGTGAGGTGGTGGTAGAGAAGTGGTGAAAACAAAGAAGACTGATAGCAGTGAGTAGCTGGCTGTTAGTGTTAGGCTGAATCTAATAAAAAGAGCAGCAGAGATATCTTAGGCCTTTCTGCCAAGCCATAGAAGTGGTTACTTTTCTTGGAATATGCTGTAATCTTCCCTGAATCCACATGCATTTCAAGTGCAGGACAGCAACTTTCTCCCTAGTTTTCTCTGAGTCTGGGAAGATTCACCAAATTTTCCAAGCTGATACTTTATTGTTTTTCCCTTCTTTGATTCAATTCTTCTAGCAGAGGTCATTTCTTTAAACCCTGGTAAAGTCTGGTAAGTAGAGAGGTTAGTCCTTCCTGCTGCTTGACATGGGGCATTTAGTTCTTGGATCTCTGGACATTGAGTTCAAGCTGGTGGCACTGAATTTTTCCAGCAGAAAATCAAACCCAGCCCAGACTGGTGCCACTGACAGTAAATAATTGCTAAAGGATTGCTTGAATTGTCAAGTATATGAACATCTTTAGCACATAATCCTTTAATCCAGGAAAATAAGCCAGCACTATCACAAATACAGTACATAAATGAGTATGTTTTGTTCTACATATACTTGTAGAGTATGTACGGGCATGTATTTAGAAAGAGGAGGAGGGAGAGGGCAAGAGTAAACACACCTGTGGAAAGCCAAATAAGGCAAGATAGGAAATACAAAGACCCAAATATTCAGGCTCATGACGTCTGGGGCACAACAATTGCATCTTAGCCAAAGCTCCCAGGAGCTTGAAGGCAACTTCAGCAGAGGGACCAGCCTTCAGACTTCCATTAAAAGTCACTCAGCCTTTTAAGGCAGTGGCATGTAATGAAGTCATTGCTCCAGCAAGAAACACCCTTCCCTTGGCTGAGGTGCAGGGCACTGATGTAACGGAGCAGCTTCCCAAGGAGCTGGAGATGGTGGCTGGCCATTCCCAGCCCTCCTTTCCCTGCTTCACTTCCCTCAGGGATCACCTCTGCTGCCTCCCTCTTTCCTGCAGGCAAACTCGGACAGAACAGACTTCAGCCACTCGGTTGGTCCCATATGGCTCTGATTTCCAGTCCTGCACAAGCAACAGTCACCAGGCCTGGAAGGCAATTACAAAGTCTGTCAAATGCTGCCAGTTACAAGGCAGCGTTCTGCTGAGAGCATGGCCTGGTACTGATCACTACAGGCTCTAAGCCCAGCCTTTTTTCCTTTTGCTTCAATTACAGGGCCTTGAAAGCATCTTGTGTTTTCAGTTGCGATTGTCATCACACTTCAATGCAGCATGTGCCATGGCACGTGTGTGAGCACAGCTGGGTTTCTACTCAAAACCAAAGTTATTTTGCTCTACAGGCCTGTGCATACAGTCCCCACAATCTGCTAACAGCCAAATGTGTTGGGCTACCATTTCCAGTAGAGGATCAAAGAGAGTTACATTTAAGTGTTTCTGATTCAACATCCAAGTAACTACAGCAAGTCACAGGCAGTGGGGGTGGCAAGGAGTGAAGGGAATTAGGTGTCAGGAGAGCATCTTCACTGGGTGCACATGTGCAAATTTGGCTGCATGTGTTCCCTTGCCGGGTGTGGGACTGACTCTTTGGGTACTGCAGCCAGAGGGGTGTTCCTTCTGGCCAGACTAACCCTCCATTCCTGCTACGTGCCCTGGGGCCTGGCCACACTCAGGATGCCACAGTGTACAGGAGAGGCCATGCTGCCTAGCTGGAGAGGTGCCAGAGACTGAAATGGTTAATAGCTTAAACGTTGCTAAGATCCCAAAAGACTTCTGTCTGCTGTAGCAAACTTTGAAGAAACAGCTGCTCATCTAGGAAAGCCCACCCCTCCCTGAATATGCCTATTGATTTGGACTGCCAAAGGACCTTGAGATAAGATAAGGTGGTACTATTGCCCAGCTATCCAGGTCAAAGGAGAATGTATGCAGAGAGATTGAATTGCTAACATTTGCAGTGGCTGCCCAGGTGCTGCAAGAGATCTGGTGCTCATGGCTCAAGCAATCAGCTGGGTGCTTTGCTCCTGATGCACAGAGCGGCCTCCCAGGTACAGAAGGGTAGGCACACCTGAGCTACTGACTGGGTTTCCAGATAAGGGAAGAGGCTGATAAGAGGCAGAGGCTGCTAGGTGGGATAGTCCTTATCATTCCAGTCTCCTCCCTTACATAATGACTCAACTCTGAAAACCTCCTGGGGGCACCAAGGATATGCACACATAGCCTGAGCTCTTCCTCTCAAATGCTGGACCATAAAGGGCCATGATTGATTCAACTAGTGTAAGAGACAGCTGCAGAGTCTTAGAAGGTGTCAAAGAGTCATTAAATGTTCCTGATCCAGTATTACATCATCCAGGGGAGGCACTGAGGGCGTTTCCACCTAACCCCTAAACAGTATAAAATACTCTCCACTAAAGGAGACTTTTGTGGATTCTTTTCCCCTTCCACTTAGTGTCTGCAGTCTGCAACCACTGAGAAGACCAAAGGGATGCTGTCAGAATGTACAGAGTGGTGATATCTTTTTTTCTACCTAATCTGTTCCTCTGTCACTCTCTTTCTCTCTTTGTCTTTCCCTTACCTCTCTCTACCACTCATTTACTTTTAAATAGAATCCATGCTATTGACTGCAGCATATGGTTTACATCTTAATTTAGGCAGAATCATCTCACAGTTTTAAAAATCAGATTCTAACACCAGGAAAGGGCAATTAATCTCTAAGGGACATAATCTCCAAACTAAAGTCCATCAGCAGCACTCACATGTAGGCAGGGTGGGCACCCCCTGAACCTGCCATGCCTCCTCCTGTCCCCACACAAGCACTGGCAGATTTGTCCATGTGGTATGACCTGGCTTTCCAGTCCTGCCCTGCCTGGGAACTGGTTTGGGCCTAGGCAATGAAAGAGAAGTATATTTCTCATCATCTGGTGGGGAATAATCTCTCCTTGCTAGGTGGTTTCTCTCCAGTCAATGCAAAATGTTTGGCAGAAGCCAGAAAGGCTCAAGGTGTGTTCGCAAGCAGCCGTTTAGGAAAGAGAGGCTGGAAGCTTTTTTCTGCTCATCTCAATCTTTCCTCTTTATTATTTTGTAGCAGGAGAAGGAAAATCTGCTTCCCTTGAAGTAAACAACAACAAATAAAGAAGCTGAAAACAATGACTGGAGGAGATAAAAAGGGGCATTACATGGAACAACCTAGAAACAGCTCCATGTCTGCCCCTGCCCCAGCAATTATGTCACATCAGATGTAATGATGCTGAAAATTTCCTATTTGTTGTATTTTCCTTTCACTTCTGTATAACAAAGATATGTAATGACTGACACCTTAACTGATTTGCTGATTTTTTAATAATACTTGAAAGACTGTATCAAGATGACTGCATACCACAGCAAAATCTACAGTATGTGTTTACTGATGTTTACTGGTATAACTTATCTAAAAGCCTAAAGATTAATCAAACTCCCCAAATTCTAGTGTATCAGAGTGGCACATTTCAGTGGTCCTGACCCCAGCTCCAGCTGCAAGTGTGTCTTGCAGAAGGAAACTTTGGCTGCTGGGCTATTGAGGTGTTTTGGTGCAGGTGCTGAGCTGGCACAAAACTGCTGCAGGTTGAGCACCACCACCACCATCACCAGAGCTGGTCTAGAGTGGGGACACCCAGAGTGACAGGGTAGCCATGGCTGGTGTTATCCTTGCTGCTGACCATCAGCCCTTGATGTGGCTACTCCTGGGCAGCGCTATTCACCTCTGGTGTCCTTGGAAAGATTTAATGTGCTATCCTTGGTTTAGCTGAGCACACAGCATCTGCCTTAACTTGGATTTCACTTTGTTCATGCTATGCCTATGATGGTCTTTAAAAAGTCTTCTTTTTTGATGCATGTGCACAATAGCAATTTGCCAGGTCAGAAGGGAATTACTTTCTTCTTTCTTTTATATCTTTTAAAAACAAAATGCCTTCTTGTCTAGGGTTAACCCAATCTTATGTAATAGCCCTGTTTCCTGGTAATGATGCAGAGCAATGGACAGTGGTATGGAATAATTCTTTCCATTCAGGAGTTATAAGTTGATTTTTTTGTTGGTAGAAAAATACAGGAATGTAACAATTATCATGACTTTAACCACTTTTCCACACTCTGTGGATTTTTCTCTGATCCTGGACATGCCTAGCTGGGAAGCTGCAGCTATCTACCGTACCTGTCAGTTTGATTTCCAGCAAGCAAGATCTATCAGACTGATGGTGTCCTGGTAAATGATGCTTTTTACTCACAAAATAGGGTATTAGCATCACCCCTTTTTGTCCAGGTAGCAGAGCTTGACCAGAAGCTAGAAAGAGAGTTAAAAGGTGGTCGGTCATTGAAATGTTGGAGTTTTCTTTCCTTAGCACACCACTAAGTAAGTACGAGAGATCTTCTAGTGTTCATTCTCACATTAATTTGAATTAAACCATCAGAAATATATGAAATTGACACTGAGGAGGTGGTGGCTATCTGTAGGTGTCAATGAGCAGCTGGCTGTTTGTTTCACTACCGTGAAAGCAGGGTGTTTGTTACAGTGATACGCCCTGTTTCCTCTGGGCTGTAGAAAAGAGCCTGGGAACCTCTGCTACCCCACAATGTGGGGTGACTCTGCCCCACAGTACTGTAAGCCTAGCATGAACTGCTGAAAAAGTGGGAGGATATTTTGTAGTCATGGGATGAAGCAAATTCATCTGGATAGTTGCCTGCTTAACTGCACTGTAGCCAGTGTCCATTAAAATACAACCAAAACATCTTCAGCAATCTGGACTTGAGGATCTGGACTCCTTCAGAGGTAGAATCACAGAATCATTTACACTGGAAAAGATCACTGAGATCATAGAGGCCAGCTCTTAGCCTAGCACTGGTAAATCCTCACTAAACCATGTCCCTAAAGGACACATCTACAGATATTTTAATACCTCCAGAGATGGTGACTCAACGACTTCCCTGGACAATAGGGAAGCAGCTTTGTTCGTCTGCCTATTGATGCCTGGCTGTGTAGACAGCCTCTCTTCTCTGCTACACGTAGACATTTAGGATCAGAAAAGCATGATGTTTCATAGAAATGGTACTAGGTAGTGCTCTGCCCTGCCTCATCTCTTGGTGAAGGTGATGCTGCCCTGGACTGGACCTCTTCAGTTTGCCCACCCACTTGAGATGCAGAACTGCCCAACAATCACATCTCATTTCCTGATTTGTTTTGTTGTGACTGCTAAAGCAACAGTAAAATTAGCTGTGATTAAATAAAATTTTATCTTAGGGTCATGCGTTAGCAGAGGTTGAATGATTAGATAAACCTAATTTTCTTTGTTCCACCGCACTGTCTGCTGATGTGCCAGAGACTAGCAGGAGACACCTAATTTTCACTTTTTCCTCATGGAGGTGTTGAAGAAAGGCTTGGTACCACACCAAGAGGACTGGGAACAGACATGCAAGTGTGTTTGTGAACTTGTGAGGTGCGTGTGTGGGATGTGAGTGAGCACGATGTGGGTGTGGGTGCGAGGCACGCACACCATAAGCAGGAGCCATGCGTTTGTCTGCAAAAGGATGTGACTGCAGTGCAGAGAGGAGGGTTGCAGTGGGGCAGGTGGCCACAGCCCAGATCAGGACTGTGACTGTGGGGTGGCCATGCTGCCCCTTGGTGCAGGAGAAGCACTTCCCACAGGCAGTGCTGCCATTCGTGCCCTCTCCTCCACATCTCACAGCTCCTCGCAGCTCATTTTCATCTCATGTTGTGCAGCTGGACTCACGGGAGCCAGCTTTTTAAAGATGCACATTTACAAATCAGCTGTAAATTAGGCACCCGTTTAGGATATGATCATAAGGACTAAATAAATGACTTCTCAGTCAGTTCTCTTAAAGCAAATCAGTTAACTTAGGATGTTTTAAACCAAGTATTTATTGGTTAATGACCAGGCCTGGGTTGCTCCATGCACCATCAATTGCTGGAGTAGAAAAAAAAGCAACAAACCTTCAAAGACATGAGTCATGAGAAGAGCTGGGATATATCAGTAACACATAGTTGACAATATTTCCTGCATCGGTTCACAAGCCGCCAGGATGTCCCTGGTGAACTATGCACAGTCCATCGTGCTCCCAGGGGGCATATGTGTGCTGTCAGTCATTGGCAGCATAGCAGGGGAAACCAACAATGAAATAAAAGCCTCAGCACACCCAATGGAGGTTGTGGGATTCTGGAAAGCTCCATGAACAGCTGAAATGGTGCCACTGAGCAGATGATCCAGAAATTAAGTAAGAAGCTGGGATGCAGAAGGATGATTGGGGGGTTTTTTGTGTGAAATTCCATGCTAGCCCTGGAAAGACCCCCGTTTCCTACAGAAAGGGAACTTTTGGTAAGAGAAGTAACTGTGGGGTTATGTTGACATTTGAGATTTTCAACAGAGATTTGGGAGAGAAAAATTAAAACTCCACTTAAATGCATTGAACTAGAACATATTTGTGGAGAGAGAGAAAGGATAGGCAGAAAAATTGAACTTTTGAATACAATAACTTTGTAATTAAATGCTTGTCTCCAAAGAAACCCCACTATTTGCAAAGGTAAGCTGTTTTTTTCCTACAGGGACACAGAGTGAACATATAATATTGCAGAGGTTACCCACTGACTAATATAGATTATATACTACTGATATACTGACTGGTAGACTGATATAGATATATAACCCATAGATGTTATGTGCCATTTGAAAAGACATATTTTACTCTCATTTTTTAGCTTGTTTTTGCAGAACAAAAACTGCCATGAGGAAAGTTTGAATTGGTTTCTGGCCAACCACCATTAACAAAATGTCCAAACAGCATTAACCCTGGTGCTTTGCAAAACTTTCTGTCCCAAAGTCCCCAGAAATAGCCATGCTTGCCCTTCTTGACCCACCCACCTTGCAGGATGCCCTTGGATCTCATGGCAGTGAATAACTGTGCTACACCACAGCAGCTAACCCCACTGAGGAGACTTACTGGACAGCAGATCCTTTTTGCAGTGTTTTTTCTGTTAAAAGATTCAGGATTGCATCCCCTGTGTAACACAAATAAATACTGGTAGAAAGTTCTCCACCATTTTTCTTCTAGAAGATACAAATAAATGAATTAACAAGATTTTAAAATATTCATAACAGTTATCCCACATGGTTCCTTGAAGTTCCCTCATTACGGCACTTTATTATCCACACAGACAGACCATGGGATTCATCTTCTTATTTGGCTTATATTGTGTACTTCCTCTACAAGACGCTTGTCCTTCTCTTCAATAAGGTACCTTACGTTTCTGCTGATGGGGAGCTTAAAATCCTTTATTCTTCTCCCAAGCCTTCAAAACCCACAGACTAAACATAGCCACTTCAGTACCAACAGTGCCCCACATGAAAGCCCATAATGGCTTAACTCCACCTCAAACAAAATCTTATTCACAGAAATATTCATGAGAAAGTGAGCAGGAAGGTTTACTCATCCCCACCTTTTAAATGAAGACTGACAGCAGATATGAAAATGGCTTTTGTTTTCAATTTCATTCCATATGATTCTGGAGTGGTTGCAGATCAAGCTATTTGTATCCAAAAGGGAACATTCTTTCTGTATGTATGAAACATTCAAGTATTTGCAAAACTTAAATTTTAAGAGAAGTGAATAATTCTGGTTTTACTACCTTTTCAGCTGTCCTGGAAATGTAGACCAGGCTGCACTAATGACTTCCATTTCAGGAGTCCTTTTTGTTTTGAAAAGCAGATGCAGATCTATATCCTTTCCAGATAAGAGAAGGAAGCATGTTCTTATGCACACAACTATAACATTCAGTCAGTAATTTGCATATGGATGCTTTACATGCACATTTAATGCCTGTGTCATCACTGCTGTATTTGATGCTGGACATTCAATACTTACCACCCATTCAATAGTTACCACCCAAAGTGCATTTATCTTTGCACTGTATCATTATTTTTCAACCTCATCCTAATTGGAATCCCATGAATATGATTGTTAAAATCTTTATTGTATTAAGCGCCAGAGGAAAACGCAGTTAGCTTAGGTTTGAGATGCTTGGTTCTGCAGAGATAATGAGAAAAGTCCTATCTAAATTCAACTGGATTAAGGTAAAGATATGTCAGTTGAATCCAACATCTAAGACTGGATCTCTGACAAGAAAATGTATACAATTTTATGAAGTTGACTATTTAATGTAAAAGAAAAGCTATTCATATTTTAGCATTAATGGGAGGAGCCCTTTACCTCAGGGTCACACTGCCTAAGTTATGCTTCCAGCCTCCAGATTTTCTCACCACATCAACTCCTCGCCTTCCCTTCCCATCTTTCCCTCTTTCTCCATTGTTTCTCTAACTGGGCCCAGAGGGAGCTTCCAAACTCCCCCGTCTCACCTGGAAGTTCATCCTGAGGCTTTGGTGGGAGAAGGAGAGGGAAAAAACATGGGTAGTGAAGGGTGGTATGAACCTGTCAACCATGACCATCATGCTGAGAGCCTTAGGCATCCCAGGGAAGGTGGAGAATGAGGAGAAACGTACTTAGGCAACGTACCGTGGAGCTGCCCCCATTCCTTGGGGACACACTGTGTGGGCCTGCTCAGGGGGAGAAGGCTGGGGTATTCCTTGGTTATCCCATGCACTGGTACAATCTCTTTCTGCACAGAGAGTCAAGAAAGGAGTGAGGAAAATGCAAGGTGATGACTGTCAACATGATGGAAGGAAGGATGATGGAAGGATGGATGAGCAGCCAGACTTGGAGTTCTTACCAGACAGTGAGTTTCATGGCAGGAATGTTGGGTGTTAGGAGCCAGATGCAGCACTACACTGGACTGATGAAGCAAGCAGTGAGTGGCACAGAAGGGAAAGCACAGCAGTGCCAGAGGTTGGTGCCAGCTCCAGAAGGGCCTTTCTGCTATTACCCTCAGTCAGTCAGGAGTAACTCCACCATGGGAAAATGTGGAAGAATACTGTCTGCTCCTCTGTCACATGTCTAGGATCCAGCCAAACTTCTGGGTGGCTGCAAACAGTGATCCTGCAGAAGATGCAGACATCCCTCTTTCTGCAGTTTCTGAGTCTAGAGCCGCACCAGCCTCACTCCCCTGGCTAAGCAGGGACCTCCAAGGAGTTGCATGCATCTTGCCCTGGAGAAGGTCCTCCAGCCAGTCCCAGTGCCTTGCTGAAGCAGATAGCAGTAACTTCATTATCTCCTGTGCTGTCTGGAGACCGGGGCTCCCTTCCTGCCTGGCCTCCCAACTGCACTTGGCGCTGTCTGCTCACAGCCCCATCCGCCATCCTCTGCCTCACAGATCCCTCTCTCACAATTATCGTTTGCTTTCTTAGCTTTTTTTTCCTCTTCTTCTAAGAAGTGAGGTGGCATAAATTCGCTCTCATAATATGCGTCAGGTGAAGACTGTCTGTGTTACAATGTGCTCCCTTCACATGAGAGGTGGGAATAGTTTTTATGCGAGGTAAAATGAAACCCATGGGAGAGAGAGACCTGCATCCACCTCCCATCCCCCTCCTCACAGGAGGACTGGCAAGCTCCAAGAGCCAAGGGCTGGCTGAGGTGGACCCTGTGTGTCTCCTGGGTGCTGAGGACAATGAGAGGACCTGTTTACTGGTGAGCAGATGCACATATGCTGTGTCCAAAAATGCCTTCAATTGGTAGGGTGTGTGCAACCCTGAGAAGAGTCTGGCAACTGGGGTCCTGCCTGCCACTTGCCCTGGTCCTGGAGAAGATGATACAGGGCCCATCTCTCTGCTGACACAGCATGGCTTTCCAAGAAAACATGTCTTGGGCAGTCAGACTCCTCCTCCCAGGTCTGCTGGACCACAGCTCTCTTAACCTGTGGACCTGCTGGAGTGGGCCCAGAGGGAGGCCATGAAGATGGTCAGAGGGATGGAGCATCTCTGCTATGAAGACAGGCTGAGAGAGCTGGGGTTGTTCAGCCTGGAAAGGAGAAGGCTCTGGGGAGACCTGCCAGTACATAAAGAGGGCTACAAGAAAGCTGAACAGGGGCTTTTGACAACGGTCTGTAGTGACAGGATAAGAGATAATATCTTCCTGTAAGTGGGTAGGTTTAAATCAGATAAAAGGAAGAAATTCTTTGCTTGTGAAGGTGGTGAAGCATTGGAACAGGTTGCTCAGAGAAGCTGTGGACTCCCTATCCCTGGCAGTGTTTGAGGTCAGGTTGGATGTGGCTTTGAGCAGCCTGGTAGAAAGGGGATTCCCCCTCCCCCCCCCACCCCCGTGCCTGGAAAGGGGAGTAGAATTAGACAATCTCTAATCTCTAAATCCTTGCCAACTCCAACCATTTTCATGATTTTTTGACCAGCTGCAGCTGAGACACCTATAGTGGGAGCCTCCAGCAAACCATCTCAGACCACAGGGGAATTGCTTTGCTCAACTTTAAAAAGCAGATGCCCAGCCATCTGCCCGTCTCACAGGCTCACTAGACAAACAGTGCCAAGAAACAAACTCCACCTTTTTCTGCTTCTCATCCAGGACCTCAGCAATCTTCAGGCCACGATTAAATCCTGACCAAAAGTGAAGTCAGTAGGTGAGCCATGAAATTAAGTGGGACTGGAATGCCACCATAGAATATGCAGATATGAGTCATGCACACTGCTAAAGTATTATTGAATCTGAATAACCTCATGCACAGGCTGGGGTGACCTGCTGAGAAAGCAGACATGTGGAGAAGCACATGGAGGTTGTGGTGGACAAGTTGTCCATGAGCCAGCCATCAGTGTGCCCTTCTGATCAAGAACGATAATGGGCTGCATTAGAAAGGGCATTCCCACCAGGTCAAGGGAGGTGATCCTGCCCCTCTACTCAGCCCTGGTGAGGCCACAACTGGAGTGCTGTGTCCAGTTCTGGGCTCCTCAGTACAAGAGAGACATGTAGCTCCTGGAGCAGGTCCAGCAGAGGGCAACAAGGATGATTAAGGATCTGGAACATCTCTCATATGAGGACAGGCTGAGAGAACCAGACCTGTTAATCCTTGAGAAGAGACAACTGAGAAGAGACCCCATAAATGTCTATAATTATCTGAAGGGAGGGTGTCAGTGGGGTGGAGCCAGGCTCTTCTCAGTGGTTCGAGGCAATAGGCAGAAACGATGCGCATAGAGTTCCACCTGAACACAAGGAAGGACTTCTTTACCTTGCTGGTGACTGAGCACTGGAATAGGTTTCCCAGAGAAGTTGTGGAGTCTCCCTCACTGGAGATATTCAAGAGCTGTCTGGATACAGGCCTGTGCAATGTGCTCTGGCATGGCCCTGCCTGAGCAGGGAGGTTGGACCGGGTCCCTTCCAACTTTACCCATTCTGTGATTCTCTGACAGTGTGATGCTGTGATTGCTCAAAGAGTATTGTCATTTGCACAGTTCGCTAATGCCCACAGCCACTATCAGCACCCCTTCCATTGCATTATTTCTTGCTATGTTACATTATTGCTGTAACACTGTTCCATACTGAATTCTCCCTAATCCGTTTCAGACGGGCGATGGGTACTGACACCCTTTCGCATTGCTTGGTTGTGCTAGTTCCTGAGGATTACAAATGAGGGCCATCTGTAGTCCCTACTATTTGTGGAGATGAAAAGGAGCTTAACTTAATGTATTTTGGCAGAGTAATAGGGAAACATCAATCACTGGGTGACATGTTAGTTCATATGCACCAATAGGCTCATGTTTGTAGCTCGACACATTAAGTGGATCTGTTTCTTTAAAGATGAGTCCATCACTTGCAGACAGACGTTTGGAGCTCTAGCATACAGGACACTTTTAAGAGATACTTGATAAAGAGCTTGAAAATGTGAGTAGTGACACGAAGCTAAACTCTGTCTCATTTTCTTCAGATTTCCTATTAGTATGAGCCTCATAAAGTTGAAATTGGGGTCACTTGGACAGTTATTTTAGCGAAAACAGATGGAATTGTGGTGGCTGCTCCTAAAGAAGCAACTTTTACTATAAGTTACCACACACTATCTCTGGGATAAATATATTTTCCTGTACTACATCATTTTGGACTGTGTGGTAATTACTGGACCAATGCTGATTTTTTAATGGCAACCATGCTAGTAATTTCCTTGGAAAAATCCATTCTGAGATAGTTCACAGCAGTGAAAAAAAAAAAAGAAGTGTTTTCCTTGCAAATGCCAAAATCAAACAGTTTCTTAATTTATTACAGGAGAAAAATTGAGAGTCCTCTGAATTATTATTTTCCCCATGTAACAAAATATTCTGCATGAAGAGGGATTATTAGACCCCCTGAGCTTCCCTTGCAAGTAGAGCACAGCTGTATGAACAATTTACAATGTATTCTTTATTGGATGAAGTTCAGTACTTTTTTGACTTGTGAAATCTGAAGGAGCAGTTCAAGACTTTCTTGTTATTGATTCTTATGCAAAGAAATTCACTAATTTCTTCAGGAATTCCATCTTCAAATGGTTCATGAAAAATGTATTCCCATGACTTGAATTTTAAATTCATTTTGTATCAGATCAGCAACATAACACAGGTGAGGTGATTACTGTCCTTTGAAGTGGCAACACATAACATTACAAATTAATTCCCATTTTCTGCTATTGGACATGCAATTTCTAAAGAAGCAAAGTACCCAACATATGGTGGAACTGATTAGTTGAGGAGCAGAGTTGCTAGTTGTTATCACTACTTTTGTTCACGTTTATTAGCCTGCAGAGCAGCCAGGCCCGGGGCCCCCATGCAGCAGATGCAGAAAGGAGGCGGAGGAAGTCCATTTCCCTGAGAGCTTATGGCTGCAACCAGGACCACAGGTGAGGAGGTGAGGGAGGAATGATAGCAGGAAACATCATGTTAAGCTATTATGATTTTGAAAGGTGGTAACATAAGAGGGGGATAAGTTACAAAGGGAGAAAAACAGAAAGAAGAAAGGGTGCATCAGAGGCAGTAGCATAGGGTAAGAGGACCAGATGTGCTGTGAAGCTTAGGTAAAGAGGTCACGATGAAAAGGAATGGATGATTTCTCTTCCCATCTAAGCATCAGCCTTTACTTGCCAAAATCAGGCATGCAATAGGAGCTGCGTCTTTAAAAGTCGTTTTCATCTGGAGATCTGGAAAGGGAAAACCCATCAGATCCCAGTGCTGCCAGGAACAGCCCAGGCAGGTGCTGTGGGAAGTGCCCCACAGCTTTGCTAATGCATCTCAGGCACGATTCAAAAAGCCTCGACCTTCATTACTCTTGCAGTTCCTTGAGCAAAGCATGCTATTTGTACAGAATAGTGCCAAGTCTTGCAATGAGAAAAAGATGTAGATTAGCCCAGAGAATTCAAGCTCACTTTGGTTTAAAGCAGAAAAGAAAGGAGCCACATTTGTGATTGAAACTCAGTCAGCTCTTGATCACCTGGGAACAGCGCATCCAGATTGGAGATTAGTTGTGCCCGGATGAAATATTCCCAGCCATCTCCCCACCCCCTTCCCCCTTGATGTTCATTCCTCATCATAACTTCATTTTTCAAAAGTAAATATACTAAATATGTTCTTACAGTCCAATTTACATATGTTCTGTATTAGTCTATTGAGAACAACATAAAGAGTTGACTGGACAGGGAAAAAATGCAGACAGCTTCAGTGGACGGTACCAGTGACTTTTTTCCTCAGTGCAGATGAAGGTGAAGGCTAGAAATAAACCACAACTGATTTTGATTAGCTGGCTGAAAAGCAGCGCGAGCACTTATTAGCCTTCCACATGCCCAAATGTCAGCTAAGAAATCACTTCTCACTGAGGCAGGCTCACAACACTGTGACTTCTGGGCCCACCATAGGAGGATGATGGGATGCACTTACAGCTCATTTCTTTGTGGTTTTCTTCCATAAGTCCTTTTGCAATGGGCATGTAGTACAAAGCAGGCAACTACTAACCTGCATCTGGTAAACCCCAGGGAGGTGATGCTGATGGTCTTTGAAGCTACCACAGGCAAATAACCACGGCGAGGAACCTCGCCAGCTGGGTGAGTGACAATGGGAGCAGTAATCACGTTGCTCTCACCAGGATGCTGACTCAGGACAAGGGGCACAGCAGGAATCAAAAAGACATGGGCAGGTCACTCTCCTGACATCTGCACTCGTGTGCACTCCTGCGCTCAGGAAGGTCTAAGGGTGAGTGGTGTGGGGTGGTCTGCTGAGGGCCAGCCTAGCAGTCAGCATGGGAAAGCTAGCCAAAATAAGGAAGCTGTGAATAGGAACTGGAAAAGGAGGTACATCTTTAACTTTCAAGGCAAACTCAAACTGTTTTAAACCAGCTGAATCACAGTATTTTATTGTGGAACTTAATAAGACACCAGATATATAGCAAGAATGCATTTTCAGGTGCAGTGATATCAGGTCAATCAGAAATCAATAAAAAATGTCAAACCTAATAATTGGAAGAAGCTGCTGTAGGTCCTAGTAACATAGGCAAATGGTAAAATTGTAGCATACAATGTGTCTTTTAATGGTCCATCAAAACAACAGCATTCCTGGCTTTTTAAAAATAGTGTTTTATTGGTTTTTGAGAAGGTCTGGAAACACTCTCTGAGTTGGGCTGGGATTTAATAATGGAGTTACTGCTGCATGCTTGGGCTGTCATGGGGCTGAAATGTCAAGGATTAAGTGTATCTGCTCCTCCTGCTCCTCTGTTGGGTTCCCTACACTGCACTGGTCATCCTTGGAGACAGTGCATCCAACTGCAATGAAAACCTGCTGGTTGTGAAAGGACATCATCTGAGCTGCATAAAACAATGTACAAGATACATTATGATTAGTTTATAATTAATTTTTTTAAAATGTGTCCCAGTTTTGCCCTTTCACTAGTCCTGCAAGGCTATACTTCATTGCAGGAATTAATAATAAGATTAATATGATTTGGTTTTCTGAATAATGCTGTGAAACTCACTTTCTGTCGGCCACTTCCTTTGGCTCATTCTTGTGTGCTCAGCTCTGCAGCCGGTGCTCAGAAGGGTACCATGATTTAACCCGTGGTCTGGCAGCTGAGGATCCCACTCCTCTGCTTTCCCTCTTCTCTGACTACGAGAGTAACTTTTCAGTGTTGGGCTGATACCCTCACCATTTTGCCAGATCCTGTACTACCCCCAAGAGCTGCTTCATAAAGTAGGAGTGTCTGCGGCCTTGTATGGACCATTAATTCTCATCAATTCTGCAAAAAACAAACCCAGAAAACAGAATGAGATTTACAGAAGCTGGGATGTCTGCTGTATTTTGTTGCAGAACAAGTCTAAGCAACACAGCCACGCTGATGGTGGTTGACCACGCTTATGCTCCTGTCTCAAACATTTATTTTAATCCCTTTGGCTATGTTTTGAAGTGACACGATTTACCTGACATGTGCCACAAGCTAAGGTCAGTTACCTGCAGTTCAGCAGATCTGTCTGAGTAATTTTCCTCCTGAAATCAAAACTCTAAAAGACTTTCAGCTTAGTGGAACAAATTTGGTGCCTGATCCACCACCAACAGGTTTTTTTTAAGACAAGCTGTCATGAGTTGACATGACACGAGATAAGACTTTGTAAAGGAGACACCAGAAATGAGAAAGGAAAGAGAATTGCAAAAAGAGAGGAGACCGTTCAGGAAACAAGAAGATATATTTAAGTCAAAGGGAAATTTTAGTACAAGGACAAATGGATGGGTCATGAAATCTGGAAACAGGAAGAAGGAGAATCAGAAAAGCAGAGAGATGGTACTTTTAAGGAGTAAGAGAAGCAATCAACATTTCTTTTCTTTTTTAAAAAAATGTTTTTGTTTGTTTGTTTGTTTGTTTGTTTTAATAGAAGATTTATTTTATTTAAAGAGAGAGAAGGGTTTAAGAGAGAGTTTATGAAACTCCCTTCCCAGAAGTCTGATGCTCTAAGATAGTGCTTAGTGGCAAGATGAAAATAAGAGGAGAGACAAAAGTAGTAAGTGGGTATTGTCCTCTTAAGTACAAAGAAACAGCTTTGAGGGCAATTTTATTTAGTGTTTCAAGCACAATTGATGTTAATGACTGATTCTGGTATATTTTAATATGTTTATTCTTTACCTGTGATAGATTCTGCAGCCTGTAGGACCTCCTTTCCTTCTGAGCAGTAAATTATATGTTCCCAGAACACTCTATGTAAACAATCTGTGTCTGAAATGAAGGGCTGCAGCAGTTGCCTGCACTCTGGACAGAAACCTACTGACACAGGGATGTCTCATTTCTAGTCTTAGATCAATTCAGTATCACTTGCAGAGATGGGAATCCAAGAAATGCACGATGCATACAATACAACTTTGTATCAAAATGTAAAGTTTCACAGGATGTGCTTATTGCTGTAACTTTGAGTGCATCTCCTATACTTCAAAGAGGCAGAACCTCCTTATTTCCTTTGATGCTTTTTATTTCCTTTTTCCTGCCAATGACAGTGGTGAAAACTTTTTTTTTTTTTTTTTTTCTCAGCTATAATTATGTGTTGGGTATTTTTCTACTTCATGAGACCAGGTGCAATGGCCAGGTGCAAACCCATCCTGCATGATCATACCTTTGTCCTCTTCCCCGAGGCAGTTGTTGCTTGCCTGTGGAGGAAATGGACCAAGATTTCGATACATGCAAATCTTAGGCTTCATCAGACATACTTGTTATTATTTGGTTTCCAGCTTTCAAAATATGCCATCTGATTTGTTTTCATCACTAATATTGTGTTTCTTCATTCTCATCCTTGTCTTCTTACTATGCATCCCCTTTCTTGACAGCAAAAGCTGTGCTTAAGAATCCAGGGGAATAAGTGTCTCTAGATGGAAGGCTACTGAAATTACTTGAAAATTATTTCTCATCTTTTTTTTTCCTTAAAGAAAAAAAGGACACAGCTTCCCCAAACACTGGGGAAAATCAGACTTGTCAGTTTAACTTCACTAAAGGGGAAAGACTCTGAAACTCCTTTAAGGAATCAAATAGGGAACACTTGGAAAAGCAGAGCTTGATTAAAGACAGCTAACATCAATTCAGGGAAAGGAGATCATGCCTAACTAATTTGTTGGAATTCTTTGAGGAAATTACTACCCTGGTAAGGAAGGGGAAAGGATATTATAGACTCCGTTTTTCAGAAAGCATTTGACAACATTCTCCACTGTTGGTTAAAATGTCTAAGGTCTGAAGTCATGGAATAGAAGGACAATGAGCATATTGGACTGAAAACTGGCAAAAGAGAAGGAAAGAAAGGGTAACTATGAAAGGGAGCCTTTCATTTTAAAGAGGGGGATGTAAGAAGGATCAGAGAAGAAACCACATTTGGAATTTGAAAACATGACTTCCTAAGGTTAATGAAGATACTCCTGAAGCTTGGGAAATAAAATTAATAATGAGGAACTATGCAGACAAGTTGAGAAAGAAATAGTTTGTTTTACACAGTATCTTGGAGAACAGGTAGAAAGATTAAGTATTTCCTGACAGCTATGCTAAAGCAAATCTCACCAATCTTGAGTGGTAATATTTGTTAAATTCCACAGACACAGAAAAAGACACAGAATTTCACACTGCAGATACTAAAGATGACCCACCTTTCCCTTCTTCATATTAATGATTGCTCTCAGGCACTTAAGTCTTGTGTTTTTAAGAATGATCTTACCATGTACAATTGCATGCAAGTATTATTTTAGGGTCTTCTTGTAAGGCAAAGATTTCACTTCAGATTAATCTTATCTCATTAAATAGCATAGGAAAAATGGTTCTGTTTTTGAGTCTTTCATCTAGGAAAAAAACAACTGCAGCTACTTCATACTAAAGGCTTCTAAGTTATTATGGGCAGGAGCACTTCACTCTCCTGATTGCACTGTGCTTGCACAGGAAGCAATAGCTGAAGTGTTGTGATTACAAAACTGCTTCTGATGACTTTAATGTACATGGGAGAATGTACTTTCTTCTATCAGTGAAAGCTTTAAGCTAGAAAGTTTTTTGTCATACACAGAGAATTTATTTCATTAATAGAATCTCACAAGTCTCCATTTTTCTACAGAAATTGATTTAGTACGTGCCCTTGAAAGCAGCATTGTTTATCTCTGTCTCCTCTCTTTCCACTTCGAAGTATAAAAGGCACTAGTGAATTTTGCTTTGTTTGTTGGTTTTTTTTTTACATACTTATCTGACCAGAAGGAAAGAGGATATACAGCAATGGAACTACACCAGGAAAATACATAAATTCATCAGCATGTCTTATAGTTTGTCTTCTTGGGAAGATCTTCCTCTTGTCTGCATCTGTCTGGGGATATTTAAATTTGTCACCAAAAGAAGTATTTCCCTGTTCTTCCCCTCCCTCCCTGGCTCTAATTCTCACTTGTTTGAGGCATTGAACACCCCTGGCTCCTGCCACTCTAGCAGCTGGATGATAATTTTGAGTACCTTTGTATGTTTTGTGTTTACTCATTTTCAGAAGTAGTCCTTTCATTCTCCCCTCTGATTTGAAGCATAATTAACCAGTTCCAAGATGACCCTTGTGTCCTGCACATGAAAACAGTTTTCACTGTCACTCAGATCAGAAATAGCAGAAGTCAAAGATGTGACCCTTTTTTGACACCAAAATATATCTTC